>CM053783.1:373825216-374345216 GCA_028749045.1 Cupressus sempervirens
TGAGATCCATAAATCTTTTTTGGATAAAGACACTTTTTAGGTATAACCCTTTGACATAAGTGTCAAAAAGGGGGAGTAATAAGATAGGAGGAGAAATAAGAAAGGGGGAGCATAATAATTTTTTTAGTGACATTGACTCCAAGTGATGAATAGACACAGTTTTGGGGGAGACAAAATAAAGGGGGAGTCAAAGGTATAAACAAAGTATAACATATGCATATTTACTTAGCAATAGTATTGATTCAAGATTCAAGATATAATAATCAACTCAAGGGGATTTATAAGATTTTGAGGTATGATAGTAAACTCAAGTTTTGGAAAATTTTGAAATTTTGAAATTTTGTATTATACTGAGTAAAGATGGTGATTATCTAAGTTATGCTTATAAGTTAAAGATATTCATGCATGACGAAGTGTTTTTTCCACTCATGTCAAAGGGGGAGATTGTTAATCTCAAATTGGTTTTGACATATGAGTGTTTATACACTTAAGTCATTTACAAGATTAGTTCATGTCGAACAAGTAATACATTTGGAACATAACATGTCAGATAGTGCATATCAAGTGAGATTCTTAGTGTATGTTGAGTAAACAGTTGGTGCCAATCCACTCAAGTGTCAAGTAGATAGATGATGTCGAGTGATTCAAGAGTTGAGTAATCAAAGGATGTTAAATTATTCAGATGTTGAGCTTTGGCATTGAAGTTGTAGTTGATGTTGAGCATCAGGGACTTCTAGTGTCGAGTTATATAGTTTTGACATAGTTGTTTGTAATGGCACAAACTCCTATGTAAATTATTTTGGAACCAACTTAATAATAATCTCCATTGGCGAAACATTCATAGTCTCTCAAACAATGTGTAAAATCAAGGAAAATTGTGGCGCAATAGGAAAAGTATTTTAAAATTTTTTTCTATTTTTTTAAGGTTAGTGCTAAATTATTTATTTATTTTTAAATACAATTGTATAAACTTACTATAAAAATGTAATAGTGTAAAGTTACTATAAAATTATTCTTGAATTTTTTTAAAAAAATTCTATATATGGTGTTTATTTGCATCACTTTAATTCAGTTTTATTTTAAACATACTGTTATGTAAAATGTTATATTGAAGAGTAGAGTTATAGTTAGGGTTAGGGTTAGTGTTAGGGTTGGGGATATTTTTAGGGTTTGAGTCATGGATAGGGTTAGAGTTATGGTTAGGAATAGAGTTACAATTAGAGTCAGGATTAGCATTAGGGTTAGGGCTAGGGTTATTTTTAGGATTATGAATCTTGTTAGGGTTATAGTTAGGGTTAGGTCTAGAATTAGAGTTAGAGTTAATGTTAGGATTAGGGTTAGAATTATAGTTACAAATATTGTTAGGGTTAGAATTAGAGTTAGGTTTAGGGTTAAGGAAAGGGTGAGGGTAAGAATAAGGGTTTAGGTTAAACAGTTAGGGTTAGGATTAGAATTAGAGTTAGGGTGTGAGTTAGAGGTAGAGTTAGAATTGGAGCTCGAATAAGGGCTAGAGTTAGAGTTTAAATTAGGGTTATAATTAGGGTTAAAATTAGGCTTAGGGTTAGGGTTAAAATTAGATTCACGGTTATACTTAGAGAAATGGGTAGAGAAAGGGTTAGTTTTAGGGTGATGGTTAAGGTTAGGTTTATATTTAGAGTTAGGGTTGTATATAGAGTTACATCAGGGGTAAGGTTAGGGTAAGGGTTTGAGTTGGGGTTAAGCTTAGGGTTAGGGTTAAGGCTATGGTTTTCATCTAGATGAAAGTAAGGGTTAAGGTTTGAGTTAGAGTTTTGAGTCAGGGTTAAGGTTAGAGTTAGGGTTAGGTTACGGTTTTAGTGAAGGTTAAACTAAGGATTAGGGTTAGGATTAGAGTCTAATTATGGTAGAGTTAGATTTAGGGTTAAAGTTAGGGATAGAGTTATGTTTATGGTTAAGTTTAGGGTTAGAGTTATGCTCATGGTTAAGGTTAGGGTTAGACTTATGGTTATGGTTAGGGTTAGGGTTATAGTAGGGCCAAGGTTAGGATTAGGGCTTGAGTAAGGGTTAAAGTTCTAGAGTTATGGTTAGGGAAAAGTTTTGAGCCAAGATTAAAGTTAGGGTTAGGGTTATGGTTAGAGTCCAATTATGGTAGAGTTAAAGTGAGAATTAGAGTGAGAGTTAGGGTTCAAATTAGAGTTAGAGCTAAAGTTAGAGATAGAGTTGCAATCAAGGTTAGATTAGGGTTAAGGTTAAAGTTACCTAATTAAGTTTAGGGTTAGGGTAATAGTTAGGGCTAGGATTAGGATTAGAATTAGGGTTAGTGTTAGAGTTAGAGTTATATATAGTGTTAGGGTTAGGATTAGGGGTAGGTTTATAGTCAAAGTTAGGGTTAGGGTTAATATTGGGGTTAGAGTTACAAAAAGAGTTAGCGTTAGAGTTAGGGTTAGAATTAGAGGTAGGGTTAGAATTAGAGATAAAGTTAGAGTTGGAGTTAGGGTTAGAGTTAGAGTTAGACGTACATTTAGGGTAAGAATTAAGGTTAGAATTAGGGTTAGGATTAGAATTAGCATTAGACTTAGAGTTAGGGTTAGAATTAGGGTCAGGGTTAGGGTTAGGATAAGAATTAGAGTTAGAGTTATAGTTAGGGTTAGAGTTAGGAATAGAGTTATAGTTAGGGTTAGAATTAGGTTAGGGTTAGAGCTAGAATTGGGGTTAGGGTTGGAATTAGGGTTAGAGTTAGGGTTATATAGGTTAGGGTTAGAATAAGGGGTAGAATTAGAGTTACAATTAGAGTTAGAGTTAGAATAAGGGTTAGAATTAGGGCTAGGATTATGGTTAGCATAAGGGTTATGGTTAGAGTTAGGGTTATAATTAGTGTTAGTTTTAGTGTTAGTGTTAGTGTTAGGGTTAGAATTGGGGCTAGAATTGAGGGTAGGGCTAGGGTTAGGGTTAGGGTTAGAATTAGAGTTAGAGTTAGGGATCAAGTTAGAGTTAAAGTTGGAGATAGAGTTGGGGTTAGGGTCAGATTTAGGGTTAGGGTTGGAGTTAGGGTTAGATTTAGGGTTAGATTTAGGTTTAGAGTTAGAGTTAGGGTTAGAATTGTTGGGACTAAAAATTGCTTGGTCAATTTTGAGAAAAAAAAATTAGGCCTATAATTGCTTTGTGAAGCCTATGTACCCCGTTGTTGAGTTAGAGAAAAATTGGTGTTCAATGTTTCTGACACCTTTCATTTAGTTTTCCTAAATGTTCCATGATGATAAATTATCATTTTGAGTTATCTGACAAAGTCTTATTTTGAACCAATCCTAAATCTTCTTTTTACCCCAAATTAATATGTAGAATCCAGTCAAAAATCTATTGCTTTATGCAAATTTGCCACATCTTTTGAAATCCTTTAGCCCCTTCTCAAATTCTTGCTTAGGGCATGCCTTTTAAACCTTAGGTAGTTATGAAATAATGTTTTTTTAAATCCATTTTAAGTTTAAAGGTAATCATGGAATGCCTTTTAAACCAAAGGTAATCCCTACATTCTCGCATTTCTCAAATGCGAGGCCATTACAAAATGCGAGGAAGCGAGAAGAGGGCACATAGCACAGTTTGATTATGTGGGTCTAGAATAATTAAAAGGTATTATCTCTTCTCTCTGCAATGTGGATATGTCTGACCAGGTGGCACCTTCCAATTTGTCGGCACAATGTGATGAGGTAAAGTAACATATGTAAGGTTGATTCACCATTGATCTTGGGTAGATCAATGGATGTTGCTTGCCTCCAAGATGAAGATGAGCGTGGTTTAAACAAAGCGAGCAAGTGCCCTAAGTGACATCTGTCCCTTATGAAGACATAAGGGATATTCGTACGAATGAAGAGGACAAGTTATGAACATCGTTGATCTGTGAGAGATCGACGGATGAAGTATACCTTAATTTTTAAGATGCGCAATACATAAACATTGCGGGAATGCCACCTCGCAATGCATGGCATAGTGGGACCGAGCATGGAAGATAAGTACCAAATGTGCCAAGTAAAAGGTGATACTGTCATGGGCACAAAAGTTTTGAATGTCGTAGTCAGGTTTGTCAGAGTACATGCATGAAAAGGTGTTTTCTCATTGGTCAGGTTCATTTTAGTGGGCTGCCAAATATAGAAATCTTGAATCACCATCGATTTAAGCCAGCATCAAGAGCTAGCATTTGCCCGCATTAATGAATTGCAATATGTTTTTAATAATGTGGGTAAATAGGTTGTGGACACATATCACAATGGACCAAGTCATGCCATTTTGAAATACCATGTGTTTTGTGATAAAGGAACAGTGCAATGGTTATTGAAGAATTTTCCATCAGTCGTTGATTTTCTTTAAATCGACGAAGGGCACTGGCCCACTTTATCAACATCCAGGGAGATTAAGGAAAGTGGGAATGCGTCATGACGACACGTGTCCCTAGTGATATCAAGTCCTACCTTATGAGCTTACATAGATCTTTTCTCAGCCATTGATCTTAATCAGATTAACGGCTTGTGCATTTCTGCCTTATGAAGATGCTCGCAAGATAAGAAATGTAGGAGTGTGCAAGCTTGACACATGGCATGGACTTAGGTCAATGATTCAATTTAGATCTACTGCTCTTGCACGTCTACATTTCCAAGAAGCAGGAAGTAGCTAATTCAAGTTACACAAGGTTTTCTATCAGGTACCTGAATTGCAACTATTTTCAGACTAGGAAGTTCATATTTGATTTTTTGTCAAGGTAATGACCTGAATATCAATAAAAGGAAATGGAAATGCAGTTAGGGTCGAATTTGTTCAAATTTACTTAGTAAAAACTCATTTTCACTGGCATTTTCATAAGGTAGATCAAATACTTTGGTGACTCAAAAGGGTTTCATCATTCCAATAGAGATATTTTGCAAGTCAGTAATAGAAATGATGAAACAAGATCATATCAGAATGGGAGATGGAAGGAAGAAGTTATTCAGTTACAGAGGATTGCATTTCAAATGGACACTTGTCAATTAAAGATCAAATCTGAGAATTCATTCATCATATATCATTCTTTCTTTCTTTCTTTGGAAGAGTTGGAAAATATCGAAAAGTCTCTAGAATGAGGGCAATTAGTAGAATTGGCCCTGGAATTGATGAACTTTGAATGGAAGATCTGGGATGTGTTGGTTCCAGACCATGAAGCTATGCTTTGGCTGTGATACCCCCTTACCATCCCATCAGTTTCTCATTCCTGTCATTTTCTCTCTTGTGTGACAGCATATGTTATTGTATAGTTTGGTTTATTAGGTAGTTTGTGAGTTAATTTCCTACATTTTCATGTATTGTTTCAAGGAAATCAATACAAAGAACAGCAAATGTGAGTTCCAGTTTGAATCTTATCTCTATTCTTAGTAAGTTGTAATGTTTTATGATCTTTAAACAAAGTGCTTAGACCATATTTACAATCCCTTAAGGTTTTATGTTGTTTCATTGTTGCTTGTGATTCAAAGAGTTGTGTAAATGCTTCATAGATTCAACAGGGTTGCAGATTTATTGAGAAGGATCTTAGGTAAGAATGAGATTTAAGTTGAACATTGATGTCTATTTACAAGGTAAATGGATCAATCACATATCTGAATATATAAATCAGTATCAGATATCTAAAATGCATGAGGGAGATTCATAAGTTTGCCCAATGGATCAGGCACTGATTAGATACAGGGTCATTAAGTTGTTGATTCATACTTGCTTTTCATCCACTTTCCCCCACCCACATAAAATCAAATCAAATTCAAATCATCTTTACATTTTATGTTGAAGAGCTAGAACGGTCAAACCCTCACTTAGCTTGTGCATTCCATAGATTTTCATTCAGCTATTGTAGATCTCTATTATTGCATTAAGTCTTTAGGAGAAATAGGGGTTTCAATCTGCTTAATAGATTCAGTGTATGCTTTGATAACTGGTACTATATAAAGAATCTATAGGTCCACCCACCTAGGTTTTGCAGAGCCTGAAGTAGAAGAATGGTCATGCCTTATATTTGGCCCTGTGTCTCAAATGATATGTTGATAATGTGAGTTAGCTGCCCTTAGATGTGTCATATTCTCATGGGGATAATTGGAAATGGGTAACATTTTCAAACACCAACAAGAATTAGGATTGGGTTTATGATTAGAATTAGGGTTAGGATTAGACTTAGAGTTAGATATAGTGTTAGGGTTAGGATTAGCATTATATATAGTGTTAGGATTAGGATTATGGGTAGGATTAGGGTTAGAGTTAGGGTTAGAGTTTGGGTTAGTGTTAGGGTTACAATTAGAGTTAGAGTTAGAGTTAGGTTAGAATTTGGTGTAGGGATAGGGGTAGGGTTAGAGATAGAGTTGGAGTTAGAGTTAGGGTTCGAGTTAGAATATGGGTTAAAACTAGGGTTAGATTTAGGGTTAGAATTAACATTAGAGTTAGAATTAGAGTTAGGATTAGAGTTATAGTAAGGCTTAGGGTTAGGGCTATAATTAGGGTTAGGGTTAGAATTAGCATTAGATTTAGGATTATAAAGGGTTAAGGTTAGGGTTAGGGGTAGAATTAAAGTTAGAGATAGAGTTAGAGTTAGAGTTAGGGTTAGGGTTAGTGTCAGGGTTAAAATTAGAATTATCTAGTTAGAGTTAGAGTTAGAGTTAGAGTTAGGGTTTGTGTTATTATTTCGGTTAAGATAATTTTTGGGTTACTCATCATATTATAGCTAATATTAGTGCTATTATTGCACCTTACCTTGGTGGTGGGATAACTGACAGGTTAAATTTTAATGTGGGTTATTTCTATTATAGTGCCCATGATTAGTGCTATTGTGATACAAGTTATTAACATTTTTAATAATGTAATCCATCCCCCCCTCTCTCCCCTCTCTCTCCCTCTCTCTCTCTCTAGCTACACCCATTATTATCTCCCCCCACTATCTAAATATACCCTCTCTCTCTGTAGTCTCTAGTAATGCCCCCCTAATATGTCTCTTTAATCTCTAGATACACCCACTTATCTCTCCCACCCGACTTTCTAGATACTTCTCCTGATCTCTCTCTCCCTTTATGCTCTCTAGATACACCCCTAATCTCTCTCTCTCTCTCTCTCTCTCTCTCTCTCTCTCTCTCTCTCTCTCTCTCTCTGTCTCTCTCTCTCTGTCTCTCTCTCTCTCTCTCTCTCTATGCCTGCTCTCTAGATACACCTCATAATCTATTTTTCTCTCTCTCTACATAAAACATGCCTCTATAAGAAACATAATATGAGCTCCTTCTTGTCTACAGATATGCTCTCTCTCTCTCTTTGGGTGTGTGTATATACATATTATCACTTATAAAAAAATATAATATTATTTCTAGTTACTTGTACGTACAGGGTTAGGCTAAGGTATATAATTTACTAAATGATTAGTACAAACATATATAGAGTAAGAGTTAAAGTTAGGATCCAAGGTTTACAATTTCATTTATACGACACTCGGTGTTATGGTTAGGGTTAATAAGTGGTTAAATGTTACACTAAAATAAGGGATAGGGTTAAGGGAAGTATGAGATTTAGGTGTAGTGTTGGAGTATTTGGAGTACAACTATGGTCAAATTTGGGATATATGTTATACAAATGATTCAAATAGTGTAAAAAATAATTCATGAAAGGGAAGTTATAAGTCCCTGCACAACAATTTAGATGATGTTAAAAGTGTGAAAGAATATATAAGAGTCAATTTTATGAAAATTATTTCTCCATGATGATGTGAGAACATTATATATTGTTGAATTTTTAATAAAAGTAAAACTTATTCTAAATCAAAAAAATACAAAGTAAAATTTAGATGATAAAACATTACAAATGTTGTTGAAAAATAAATAAATTTAGTCTTCAAAATATTTTTAATTTTAAATATAAAATTTAAATATATAACTAAAAAATATATTTAAGAAATATTATGTGGAAAAATTTACATTAGTATAATGCTATCACTATTATAAAACAAAATACAAATGAATAAAACGTTCTTATATATATATATATATATATATATATATATATATATATATATATATATATATATATATATATATATATATATATATATATATATATATATATATATATATATATATATATATATATATATATATATATATATATATATATATATAAGTTTGTTTTT
Organism: Cupressus sempervirens; assembly: GCA_028749045.1. Lineage (NCBI taxonomy): Eukaryota > Viridiplantae > Streptophyta > Pinopsida > Cupressales > Cupressaceae > Cupressus > Cupressus sempervirens. The sequence continues at coordinate 373,833,369 of CM053783.1, forward strand.
AAATGTTAAAATATAATATGCTATAGTATTAATTTATTTAGTAATGTGTAAAATTATTTCTTTTTATAATAGTGTATAAAATTGCTTTGTTAGATTTAATGTCATCCTTTATTATAACTAATATATTAAAATTTCCTTTAAAATGTTTTACTTATAAAATTTAAATTTTATAATAATATAAATTATTTTACAATAATATGGATATGTAATTATTAAAAATCATCTATAATTTTTTTACATAACTAAAATTAAGGGAAAAAAATATTATTTTAATATTATACAATGATACAAACATACTATGCTATAAAATATTGTATATAATATAAATATTTTAATATTGTGCTTGTATTGTTGTATAATATTAAAATATATTACTTAGACAAAAATAATAAAAAATTACGTTGATTATTCAAATTAATCTCTTTCTCACATTAAAAATTCATATATAAACATTCTATTTATCTAAAATAAAATTATTTACAACAATCTTAATAATCTAAATAAAGTTAGAGCCAATCCAAATTTTGTAAATATACTAATCTAAATAAAGTTAGAGCTGCCCAAGATTGCTATCGGGAAAGTCTGACAGTACTTCTAATGTCAGAATGAAGGACTCTCATAGGACTTTGGCATCTGGACAGTGCAAATAAGTTGCACCGTAGCCAGTGTCATGTGCCACACTGTATGAAGATTTGCTGACATGTACTGCTAGGTGGGCTATTGAAGAGATTCAAATCTCGAATGAAAGTGGACTCTTATCAGCCATAGATCTTTGAAAGATCTACGGTTAAAGTAATTCTCCATTATAAACTTGCAAGTTAGATAATAAAAGCGGGAATGCGTCGGCACGACACGTGTCCATGGTGACGTCTAAAATTTTAACTCAAGAGATCCGATCAGTGCCACCATTGATTTTTTGAAGATCGAAGACTGGCGCTTCCCTGCAATATGGGCTAGCATGAATCTTACATAATGTGAGCAAGCGGGAACGGTGAGACCAAGTCTTAAAGGGAATATTGAGTCAGTACAGGCGTGTTGAGTTGAAAGCAGAAATGTCATAGGACTGTTGGAAGTTTAAATGTTGCAGTAAAACCTATCAGAGCATGTTGTAAAAGAATGATATTTGTTAGGAAAAAAGATTTTGGCCCACTATTGATCTAGAAAAGATCGAAGGATAGCGCATCCCCGCAATAAGAAGTTGCATGAATTTTACGTAATGCGGGTGTGCAGCCTTTTGACATATGGCTAGGCACTTGATTTTTCAAAAAGAGAATTTTATTTTTAAAACAAAGCTGTCTGATCCTAGAGACTCTGGAGAGATCGATGGGTCAGATTCAAAATTGAGAAATAACACAAAACTAACGGGTGTGAGAATTAAATTGATTCAAAGTTTCCTTCGTGCGACCTCAATGCACTGGTATAACATGAAGATCACCATTATTAATGCATACAATTGCAGATTTTCCTAGAGCAAAAAGGATTTCCAGAGCTAGAGCACAGGATTTCTCAAGGGTTTTAGTGAATTTACAAAAAAAGTTGTGAAGAAAGAAGGGTGCATTTAGCAGGTAAGTAATCTATAACCTGTACAAATCAAAAATTTGTTGTCGTAAGAGTGTGAATTTTTTAAAATGCTTTCACGAAAGGAATTTTCTGGACAAGTTGATTATTTAAAAAGTGTTGTGCATGATGATTTCTTACAACAATTCCCCTTATCAGTAAATGAAATAAATAAAGGGAGGGGACTCATACCTAAGAACCCTAGGGTAGTTATGGCTGAGGGTTTTTGTGATAGGGCAAACTAGGCAAGAGACACCCAAGCCTCTATTGGGGGTTTGCAATTGTTCAAAAAATGGTTTTCAAAAAAAAATTTGGATACTCCCATAAGTAATGTCTGGGTATTTGACATTGGAAAATCAACAATTCCTTCAGTTTTCTTTGATAGTGATTTGTTGAATGACCTAGCAAAGAAATATGATCCTATTACGGGATGGGTGAAAAATCATTCTGGAGTCAATCTTTTTAGGGTTTTCCCTGAGCTGTTCAGTGAAGTTTTCAGCCTTAACCCTGACCACGTTGTGCATGAAATCATTGATATGGATGATTTACAAGCTAGATATGATGAAGAAAGAATATACTTGAGGACAAGACCATCGCAAGAGCATGCTACTAGAGTTGGAACTTTTTTTGTGATTACTGCTAGCACACCCAAGCTATTATTGAAAAGACATTTTAACCCCAGGGCTCAGGCATTGTATACTTCTCTTTATAAAATCCTTGGGATGGATGAAGCTAAGGAGATCCCAGGCTCAATTGTTCTCATAATGGCTCAAACTATTCAATTTGGAATGAGTATCATTTTGGACTTTGCCACTTTTATAGCAAAAGAGATTCACAATGGTTTGGTTGGAATAACAAGGGGAAAAGTGAACAAACCATTATGTTAGTATTCATTGCTGATGCATGTGTGCTTGTACAAGGGATACACCTTCTTCTCCAAGGGTATGGAGTTGGAAACAACCAAGGATGGAGAGAGGAATCCAGTGCAGTTGTGGAGTGTTGATATGACTTCAGAAGCCACAGATGCTAGTTATGTAAGATTTGATAGATATTTCGCATCTAGGCTAAGATTGCTTTTGAGAGGAGATAGCCCTAGAATCCCTCAAACATTGTTAGAATTGGTTAGACCCAAAGACCATGCAAAAGGATTACTGGTAAGTCATAATTGGGGGGACATCATTCCCTATAATATTTCAACAGTAATAAGAGTATATGGCTTCTTGGGAAAGCCTCATGTGTTGCCATTTCATGTGCCTTTGAAGATAGGGATAGCTAAAGTCCTGTGGTAGATAGGCACTATAGATGAGAGGGAGTTGTCTAAGAAGGGCACATTTTTTCTAATTGTTACTATAGTACATGATTTTTTTTTTGTCAGAAAAGGGTGGAAACACCTCAATTTGTTCCTAGATAGATATAACATGGTAGAATTTCATGCCAGGTTTAATGACCTTGAAGGATTCTATGACCTTTTAAGAGAGAGAATAAAAGCTTGCCACTTGGTACACCAAGTATACTACCCAGAGGATGTGATTAGAAATATTTTTACTCTACAAGAGCAGAAATTGAGAAAGGAGAAATGGGTGGTATATAACAAAACCCTAGAATTCATTAATGCATTTGACACCCATTATGATCCATTGAAAGAAAAGAAATATTGGGGAGCTAAGATGTAGGCACTAATGAATAATTTTGCTAAGATAATACAAGACATGAATGAGAAGAAAGATGCATATGTCAAAGCTTATCTAGACAAAGCTACAGAGGTACATAAGAGAATAGACAGTAGAAATGTGGTATCTCCTGGCTAGTATACATTGCAAAGAAGGGAAGGTTATGTCATGGTTCAAAGTGTGCAATAGGCACCCCTGCATCAGAGGCCAATATCAGGAAGTCCATCCACAGCCAACTCTCCAAAAAGAAGAAAGTTAGAACAGGGGCCTTCTTCCCAAGTGGAACAATATTCTCCAAGCCAGTCTCCAATCAGAATTGATGATGAAACATCTCTGAGAGAACAACTTAAAAATTTTGGTGGAGAGGGAAGAGTAATTGTTACCCCCACAGATTTAGGGATTGGAGAGCCTTAGGAGCCACCCACACCTTCCTTGGATTTAACTGTTGTTGATTACCAAGGTAAGGAGATTGACCCTATAGTTGCCCAAGCCTCTGAGAGGTTTATCAATGATGAAAATTTTGTGAAGTCTAGAGCATTTGCACAATTTTTGTGGAAGCTAAATATAGGAAATTTTGGAAAAACTTGTGAAAAAATAAAGGCAGAACAACCTGATAAGTCAGATTCTGCTATTAAGGAGGAGGTAAAATCTAAATTTTTGGATGATTTTGCCCAATTTACCCCTGAGGCCAGGAGGTAGATGATTAAATAGTCGGGAGACATTATTTTACCAGAATGGGATATAGTGAATGCCTTGGTTTTTAATTCAGTCAGGAAGCAAAAGGATGTCCAATTTGAAACTAAAGAAGAGGTATTACAAGCTGATAGAGGAGTCAAATTTAGTGATGACCACCAAGCCCTCATTATTTGGTCAATTGAAAAAAGAGATAAGAGCAGAATGCAGGAACTTTCTACTACAGAGCATACTGGTGCATTGACAATTTACAGGGCTAGTGAGGTGACAGTCAGTAGATAATGGGAATGGCCTCAGAAATGCTAAAATTTGGTGGTGTTGTATTTGGCTAGGAAAAAGATAGATTTACCCAACGCAATGCTAGGTTTGAAGAAGTTTTGAAACCATATGAGGAAAGGGGTATACAGATATAGTCACTGGAAAACAAAGTATCTCAAATGGAGAAGGTACTGGGGAAAAGAAAAATGGGAGAGACTAGCAAACCCAGGATTGTGTTGGTGTTTGAAAACGTTACCGATTTTCAATTACCCTGATGAGAACAAAACATGTCTAGGGGCAGCTAACTCCCATTTTCAACATGCCCATTCAGACACCAGGCCAACTATAAGGCATGACCCTTCTTCTTCTTCAAGCTTTGCAGAACCTAGGCGGGTGGACCTATAGATTCTTTATATGGTACCAGTTATCAATGCATACACTAAATCTATTCAAAGCAAATAAAACCCTTAAATCTCCTGATAACTCATGAAATAACATCAATCTACAATAGCTAAATGCAGATCTAGGAACCTCATAAGCTGAGTGAAGGCATTCTATTATAGCTCTTCAACATGAAAGGGAAAAGTGTTGATTATTGATGTTGATATTCAACAAATCCTCAAACATGCAGCAAAAAATAATGATCCTATCTCTGATCAGTGCCTAATCCATTGGGCAATTTCATGAATCCAAAACATACATCTGTGACATCAGGACATATTCTGTGTACCCAAACATCAGATCTATCTAATCACCTTGTGATTCAGACATCAATGTTCACTGAAATCTCATTCTCACAAAATATCCTTCTCATCATAACCAGTAACCCTGTCAAACACATTAAGCATTTACTTGGCACTTTGTTCCAACAGCAAAATATATCAGACATACAACCTTAAGGGGAAGCAAATTGATCTCAGCTCTTCGTTCTAGGACCACATAAGACTACAAATTACTGAGACATGAGACGAGAACCATAATGAAACTAATGAAATGCTTGCTCATATGTATTCATTTCCTTGAAACAATACAATCAAATGCATGAAATTAAAACACGAAACAACCTAATGTATCAGAACTATCTATATTAACTTTACACTACTGCTATTCACATGAGAAGAAATTGCTGAAGGAAAATGGTGTCACAGTCATGGGGATGCAACCAGAACTGGATCCAAGACCTTGGTATCACAATAATGTGCAGATTTTCTCCAAAGAATTGGAACTTCCCAAAAACTGAAAAATTCATGAAAGAATGAAAGATAGAAAGATATAGCAAAGGAAAGAATCTCGGATCTGATCTTCAAGTGAGAAGTGTCCATTTGAAATGCAATCCTCTGTAACTGAAAAACTTCTTCCTTCCATCTCCCATTCTGATCTGATCTTGTTTCATCATTATCTATAACTGATTTGCAAAATATCTCTGCTTAATGATGAAAAACTCTTTGGGTCAACAAAATATCTAATTGCCCCATGAAAATGCCAATGAAAATGAGTTTTTACTAAGTAAATCTGAACCAATTTGACCCCAACTACATTTCCATTGCTTTTTAATGATATTCAGGTCATTACCTTGACAAAAAATTAAAACTGAACTTCCTGGTCTGAATATGGTTGCAATTCAGGTACTTGATAGAAAACCTTGTACTGCTTGAACAGACGAATTCCTGTGCAAAAACTAACCTTGGAATCGAAAAATTCAGACTTCCACGATTCTGGCGGTATATGATAAGGCATACTTTTCCTTTCGAAAACGCCCAGAAAGTCGATTTGAAAAAATGCTCCCCAGTTACAAAACCCAGGTTTGCACATCTTTGTTTCTTTTTTAAAATTTATTTTTGAAAAATAAAGTTCTAAAGTTAAAACTTTAGAATTAATCCTTTTGAAATTAAAAAACTCTGACATGCAACTAAAACTAAGAAAATGATTAAAATATTTAATTTTTACTCTTCAGCATTTTCCTCATCTTTTCAATCCGTGGTCAACTCTCTATTTGACTGGCACCATGTGGCACTCCATGATTGGTCGACCTCTCAAATGCAGTGCCACGTCATCACTAGGTGGGCCCGAGCCACGTGGCAGAATCCCACTTTCTCGCATTTTTTAAATCCCTCGTAACTCCATAATGTGGGATTGCGTCGACCGTCAGATCGTGACATGTGTCACGATCTAACGCATCCTCTCAAGTTGCTCCTGATCGCCACCTCGCCACTAGTCGGGATCCACTTGCCACGTGTCCTAATTCCACTTTCTCGAATTTTTTTAACTGGGTGCAACTTCATATTGCGAGGAAGCGGGCACCCATCGATCTCTGCCACGTAGCGTCATCTCATGCGTCCGCTCATCAACTCGCCACATCAGTGTCTTTGCATCTCTGTTTAAAATGCAGTGCCACGTCATCACTAGGTGGGCTCGAGCCACGTGGCAGAATCCCACTTTCTCCCATTTTTAAAATCCCTCGCAACTCCATAATGCGGGATTGCATCGACCGTCAGATCGTGACACGTGTCACGATCTAACGCATCTTCTCAAGTTGCTCTTGATCACCACCTCGCCGCTAGCCGGGATCCACTTGCCACGTGTCCTAATTCCACTTTCTCGAATTTTTAAAACTGGGCGCAACTTCATATTGCGAGGAAGCGGGCACCCATCGATCTCCGCCACGTGGCATCATCTCGTGCGTCCGCTCATCAACTCGCCACATCAGTGTCTTTGCATCTCTGTTTAAAATTTGACTTACGTCAACCTCTAGCTCCAGCTGACGTCATCCCGTCCAGGCCGAGTAGACATTGCATGGTTGGCGCTTCAAAAGCGCATGCCTTTAAAACATTAAATATGGTGAGCATGAGTATTTAAACATATATTTTCACAGATCACCATGAATGTGGGATCAAATTTTTTAAAAAGAACTCTTCTGCCTCCAACAGGGCTGCTTCCTTTTACTGCATTTTTTAACGTTTCACATGCCATCGGTTTCATCTTTGAACATGCTGTGATTGGCGTGTAGTTTTGTCTTGCCTTCAGCGGCCTCCCTTGTTCATGCAGCTTTCTCCTATTTTGGAGCAGCTTGTTTAAAACTTCTGGTTCCCTCCACTTTACATGCATAACGTTCCAATTGGAAGGTGTGAGCTATTTTATTTATTTATGTATATGCTCTGTTCTTACTGCGGCTCTTTCCTTTTAATCTGCCGCTTCCCTTTGATCTCCAGCTCCCTGCACGTTACGTGAGGCTGGGTCCTCTTTTAAAAGTGGGCGAGTTGGTCTGTTGCCATTTTGAATGGCGTGGTCTGCTACTCAAGAGAATTCCTCTCCTTAGCCTGGCGTGAAGATCAACTTCATCTATCTGCAGCTGCTCTATGACTGCGGGCTGTCTTCTCCATTCGGTGTGCCCTTCAAAAGGGGAGGTCATTTTGGTGCTGGTGCTGGAGAATATATGTGCATGGCCATTGCCATGAAAATTCATAACCACGCTACACTCAATGCAACCGGCAACAACAGACAAATTGTTAAGGCATGCCTGCTGCTTTTTATGCATGGATTTGCTCTTATTGCCGGCTGCTCTGTATCTATCGGAAACGTGGGTCTTTGAATGCATTTTCCTTTTAAATGGATGGCTCATCCCTGTTATTTGGTGGTCGTGTGAGAGTTATTGCATGAACAAGTGGCTTCCTCCTATTTGCTGCTTGATGTGCCATCCTCTAGCCGGCTCCCCTGCGCTTTCCTTACCTCACTGCGAGCTCTGACCTTTCATTTCGTGCCGCGGGTTGACTGGTGGTTTAGTGCCTTCCCTGCACGTTGAATGTCTAGTATAGGGTCTCTTTTGTTATGGCGTCTTCTTTCATTCAACACAGGCAGCTTGATAAATGTCTTGGACTCCTGTGGCGGCATGGGAACTTCCTCTGTTCTTAATGCATGAATTCAAGTTCCTTCCATGACGCCTTTTACACTGGTTTCTACAATTGTTGTATGCCTTGCAATCTCCTCATTAATTTTGTTCTGTTCTTCAAGCTGTGTGTCATCATCAATTTTGTTATCCTTTGGAAACTTCGCACAATCAGCTTCAAGTTGACGGCAACGATGCAGGTGAGAGGCCTTGAATTGTTCCTACATCTTTTCTGGTTCACATTCTCTTTGAGAAATATCTGCATTCAACTGATCTATTTGCTCTCTGTAACTCTGCTTAAGGTAATCCATCGCTCTTGTGCTTTCTTCATGCTCCTCAACAGCTCTCTTTCTAACAATTTTAATTTCAGGTCCTCTCATTCGCAGCTTTGATGAGACCAAGGTCACTATTTCTTCCAAAGTTTTACTATGTTCGTGTTCTTTAGAAACTTTACTCCTAAAGTAAGTCAGCTTCTGATTGTCTTCATCCATTTGTTTTATTTTCTCTACAACCATTTTATGATATGATATCTCATACCTCAACCTTGTTCTCAAACACCCTGCGAACATACTCAAAATGCCTACATTTTGCAAACATATCTATAAGACCAGTTAGAAATGGTTCTACCTTTCATATCTTGAAGAGAACTCTCCCTCATATTCGTGCTCGGGTAGTGGCTTGACTTGATCTGTTGGAAGTGGTGTTTGAGATTAAGGTTGATAAAATATCACAGAGCAAAGATTCTAAAATTGTGCCACATGTTATTTGGTTAAGAAAGGAGAGATAAAATAAGGAACTGAGCAAACTTTGACTTGGACCAATCATTTTGAACTGATTTAAATCAAACTTGATTCCTGACTGATCATTTAAAACTCATTTTATTGTTGTTCTACAAATTGTCAATTTGATGTCAAGAGGTCTATTGATTGCCTTTGAAAACTGATCAAATCACCTGATCATGCCCTGAAATTGAAAACATTGAATCTCTGCTTCGCATTCTTGCACCCTGTCAGATCTCGTCTTATGACGAATTCAAGGTCAAAAGATATTGACCATCAAAGTCACCCCTTCAGAATTAGCTGCACCAAAACATGTCAAAATACCATAAACTGGGTTTGGATTTGGCTCAAAAAGCTATGCAAATGAGCACATGGGGAAACAAAAATTGGGACACTGATTCTATGTCAAGAGGTGAATATGAATATGTGATTTGGGTTCATGACGAATCACAGGGCGCAAATGGCGATCAGTCAAAGTAGGCTACTCAGAATTTTACAAACTGGACATGCTGACAGAAAGCATTTTTTGCGAATGGAATTGACCTAAAAAAGTGTGCAGATGGATTCGTCATGACTTACAAATTGACAAACTTAGAGTATTTTCAGAGGACAAGACAGTGGTACAATCAATTCGATCTTACTAATCACGGGTTAGGATTTATGACATCATGAACAGTGGTTCTGTCAAATCTGCAAATGCTAACACTAGTTAAAAGTTATAAATTCCATTTGGAATCACGCATGAAAACTGATCAAACGGATTCGTCATGATATGAAACTTGAAACATAACAATTCTCTGACGTCTACAATGCAATGCAACAAGAATTTCAATATTTGGATCAACTGGTCAAAAGTTATTACTCATCAAACAGGGCTTCCCAAAATTTTGAATATTTTGCAAAAGCATGAAAACAGTAATTGACCAATTTTGAGAGATCCAAAACCTAGTCAAATGGACTCAAAATGTCTTGAAATCTGAAATGTAGGTTCTCAAGTATGGACACTAAATACTCGCAAAGTGGCGAATCATGAGACAATTCTGGGTGCGAGATATTCAGGTACAAATAGGGCTTCCTGTCGCTATTTGACACTCGGGATAAAATGCAGATTAAACATTGGCTCAAAACAGGACTTCGCATAATAGCTCGAAATATCAATTTATCATTATAGAACAGGTAGACATGCTAAATTAGGGTGTTAGAAATATTAAACACCATTTATGCATTAACTCAATAGCGGGGTACATAGGCTTCACAAAGCATTTATAGGCCTGATTTTCTCTAAAGTGCTCAAAATTCGGACTACAATTTTGAGCGCCAACAGATTGCATACCCCCCAAGGCCACCTATTGAACCCTTCAAGTCTACTCCAATTATTGAGATACCTGATACTCCAAAGAGACCTCAGTTCTATACTACAGATGATTTTGAAGAAGAGAAGAATAAGTTGTATGCCATGCATGTAGAGCTTAATAATCAACATGAAGAAAAATTGAGGCACGGTATTATGTCTCTAATAGATAGGATAGAATGGCCTACATTTTTTGATCAATTATCAAAGATTTCAGCAATTAGAGATGAATTAAAGAAAAATGAAGATATTTTTAGATCCATTGTACATAAGTGGACAAAGAGAAGCTCAGATATCACTGCTATGTGTATCAGTATAACTATATCTGTTATTCATCCAACATATCATCAGATAGAAGGAATTTTTGATTTACTAAATAACTTGCAAGATTTCGATGGTGAGCAAGATTCTTTCTATAGAAGATTAACCAATTGTCTTTCCAAGTATTTTGCAAAAAAATTTGATTTATTCCCTTGTGCTCTAAAGTCATTTCATAAAATAAAAGAAAAGGAAGAATGGAAGAGGGAGCTAGATGAAGCTTTTTGTGAGAGAATAAATAGGGTTATAAATGAAGCTGGCCATCTATTGTGGACAATAACAAATGAGGAGTTGGTTAAAGTGTAGATATTTTATAACTCTATCCGAAAAGAATTGGTTAATATGGAGGCAATTGCAAATTCCCTAATAACTATACAAAAAGAAGTTTTAAATTTTGATTGGCCAGATGACATTGTTTATAATAAGTGGAATGATACATTCATGTCTACAGAGCAGATGTCAGAAGATGACGAGGCAAAAGATCATGCAAGTGTAGTTGTTGCTTTAACAGTCGATGATAAAGACAAAGAAAATCCCCAAGTGAAAGTAAACTTGTAGGTAACTGAAGGACACATGTCATTTTGAAGCCTCATGGTCACTTATTCTGAGGAATCAGATGGATAAAAGAATCAAATTATTGTGTTATGCCAATTCTAGAGGATGTAACAAAAAGGGCCCATAAAATGAATGTTTGATGTAAAACTTTTTCTTTTACTCACATTTTTGTCATTTTTATCAAGTTATCAAGAATTGTGCATATATTCTTTTGTTAGACATCAACTATGTGAATGCTTTCTACATTGCTTTTAGTTGACTAAATATATATAATAAAATATGTAGGTTTATATGCCAAACTAACTCCAATGTGGACAAATATATAATAATTGGGATTTAAACTAAGCAAGAACTATATGTTCAAGGAACCAAAAGATGACTGCAATGAGACTATTCCAAGCGAAAAAACTTTAGTCTCGTTAAAGAGAATTGGGATGTGTGTTTGAAGACTTAACAAATTTGAGCTTCACTTGGTTTCAAGAATACTCTAATATTATCTACTTAACAAGGCCAACCATGTGAAGGTGGAAGCTCATCTGGCCTCACCCCCCTCCCCCTAACACCAATCTAAAGTACCCATTATCATTTAATTACATACTTCATTCATTCATTCATCCATTTATGAACTATAACATTCAATCAATACAATCACATAACATTCATTAATATGATATAAAATTCATTAATACACAATACTAATCAAAACTTCATTAACACATAACAATATTCATTAACATAAACTAAAAATCGCAATTAATATGCATCATTCATAAAAAATTACTTAAAACAAAGTTCTTTCATTATCCAACAAGGTTTATCAAAGAAGATTTTTAAAACATCATTTCTTTTTTTTGTTTTTCTGAGCTCTCTTAAGAAAAGCGCTCATAGGAGCATCCATATCTGCTTCATTCTCCTCCTCTTCTGGCATGTGTAATGTCAAATTATAATGGCTCCTTCTTTTCGGAGGAGCAAGAGGTTGTTGCACTAAAGGGGGCTCTGTTGCAAGAACAAGTGAATGAGATGAATTGGCATACTCTTTTTCTTTTTCTAACTATTACAAGTTTGTAATTATGTATGAGTATAACATAAAATGCATTTTTCTTACTTGACAATGCCACATCATCTACATTAACATTTTGATCTGCCATTGCGTCAACATGTTGAACACTTGGAACATGGTCCACTACTTCAGCATGATGTTCAACATGCTCTAAAATATTCAAAAAAATGATACACATCAAATTTCAATTGAAGATGTCAAATTGTATTCATAATTGCATAATTAATTTCCACTAGCAAATTAATACCTCCACCACTATAATGCACATCATGGCCTTCGTTAGGAGTAGGTTCTGTGGTAGGATATGAAGGCTGCAGTAAAATGTTATGCACATTGTTATGTAGTCAATTTACGTTTAAAATTAATACCAAAAAAAAATCTTCGCAACTATTTAATTTGATTTACTTTTTATCTGACCAATTTACCTATGAGATATCATTTGGTGCACTGGATTGTTGAGAAAGGCTTACAGATTCTTCACGTAGGTGTGCAACCACAACTTTATAGCCTTCCTTCAAGGCAATTTTTCTATCTTCATCTGTGACCTCCACATTGAAATCTGTGCCCTATGATTTTTGCTTGATAACATTATTTTTCCATGTATGGTTTCATTAAAAAAATTGTTTGCAACATTATATTAACAAAAAAATACAAAATTCATTGCTCTACTTACAACTCAAGACTGCAGATTCATATAGCCACCAGAGCCAAGTTTGTGTTGGCCAACCTGTTCTATTCTCGCTTTTGTAGCCAGGGATGTGTTCTGCAATCTATGAACAATTTCAAACATCTTAGATTATATATTTACAAATATCAATAATTAGTGCATGATTACAATGCACTTAATACTATAATGACATACCTCTTTTTGCCCTATGTTGCTTCATTATCTCTATCTTCACATAGCCTTTTCCCCTTTGCATCTTCTATTATTTCATTCCACTCCATCAGTGGAATCATAGGAGGACAATCGTACTTTGGGTTATCCTTAAGAGCCCTCTATATTGATCCCTCACAATCTTTATATGCTTTGCTGCTCTTTTTAGAAGTAGGCCAGTGTCAAAAATATTTTTCCCAAATTTCTCCTCAATGGATGCAATCAGCTGATTTTTTAATTCCATAGCTTGTAAATTCCACCTTTTTAAAAACAAATAGATTATTAGATTAATAACTTTAATATATTACAATAAATAGAAGAAAACAAAAATTATGTAGCAATGATATTAAACTACATACCTTTTACATATGGTGGGTCCAAATAGTCTCAATGTCATATGAAAAAGATGTTCAAAGAAAGCATTATTACCTACAAAAACATAAAGGATTTATCAGTCCAAAATGAGTAATGTAAAAGTAAACTAAATTTACAGTTTAAATAATATCAATTTTATAGCACCTAGAAGCTTTTGTTCTCTTAATGGAAACATAGTTTTCTTATTCAGAAACAATGTCCCTCCATACAAACCAGTACTAATCACACAAACTACTCCAGGAAATGGATCAGCTTTAGTAGTACTACTCTTTGTTGCTCTATCAACTAAAACATCATACAATTAAATGACAATTTTAGTACTGCTCTCTATTGGTCTACCTCCCTGACTATGTCCATGTCTCTCTATGTGTGGCTATATATATGTATGTATGTATGTATGTATGTATGCGTGGTGTGTGTATGCATGTGTTTTTGTGTATGCAAGCTTCTGTAGACATCATTTAAGCACTAATATGCTACTTTGTTGTTCATCAACTTGTAGAAAGACATTACAAAATATAACACATTACAAAATATAGCAAAACAAGGTTTTACCAGTTCTACTGGGCATAGACGATGATGTTTGCATGGTCCTTGTTGCCGACAATGCATCAGACAATAGTGGACCGCCAACTAAAAGAGGAGTCTGCACTTCATCATGAGCTGAAGAATAGAATATTGTTAGCAAAGACATTTGCAATGGATAAATATCAAATGGGATACTAGCAAGAAACATCCACAAAAAAAAGGTAAGTGTTATAATGTTGATCAAAAGAAACAAAGTGTTACTTACACGAAGGTACTGCGCAACAATCCTGACCATGTTCAACATGTGACCTCGCAACTAGCACATATGTCTATACAAGAACACATAAAATTAGAGATCATGATCCATAAGCTACTATAAAAGATTAATATCTATTGAACTTCTATTACTGCTTACTTTCAAAGATTGGATTCTGCGGTCCAATTCTATTCTTAGTGCCTCTTTCTCCTCACTTCTGGCACCCTTGATGATAATTCTAACAAACTCATCAGTGTATCTTTGCATAATTTTTTGGGTGATGAATATAGGGTTAGTACTAAGGCCAATGTCATGTAGATATGATGCTCGTATTTCAAATTGCATTTGATCAACGATCATTGTAGCTTTTTCCCATCATTTGTGACATCAAATATTTGTATACTTTCATCAAAATAACTCCAAAGCCATAAAGAAAAGAACATAATAATAGGACATTTGTTTCTATATTAACATTAAAATTTACAATAATTAATGTCTACCTCTATTGAAGGTGTCTAAGATGGTGCATCCATATCGCTCTGTGAAAAAATTAGTAAGTCTTAGAAATTAGCAGTGAAATTAAAGTAATAGACTTACCAAAAAAAATATTAATAATAAAGTAGATTGTATATGTAAATTATTTTTCTTAAGTTAAAAATTTAGTGTAACTAATGTTTATATCTAAAATAATATTTGACATGCTCTACTTAATGTTTATATGTGCACATATGGTTTGGAAAGAAATATTTGGTCATATAAGACCCTATCATAGTTGACATTGATCGTATCTAAAGATTTCATTGATCATCATGATCTTCATCCATGTCATCATCATCATCATTGTCGAACTTGTCACTTTGATTGTCATCATCACCACCACCATCATCATCCTCTTGATCACTATCATCATCATGACCATCATCACCATGATCATCACCATCTTCATCACCACGAGCATGATCGTCATCAGCATCATCATCATCATTATCACCATTATCGTTAGCATGACAAAAATCATCACCATCTTCTTCGTCTTCATCACTAGGTAACTATCGTTCTTGATAATCATTTACTTCTGCTTGTGCTTCTTCAATATCTTCTTCTTCGATCACATTATACTTTATTAGCCTTCCTCTTGGGTCATATCTAACAACAAATGACCAACCTAGTTTGTCTGAAACACCAAAGTAAAACACTTGCTTGCATTGACTTGGAAGAACATAGGGCTCATCTCCAACTGGCTCAAATGACCTTGTATTAATCATAGTAAATTCACTATCGTATTCAATAACAGTCCTATCGGGATCATTTCGATTCAGTCGTAACCTAAACCATTTGACAAAAAATAGAACTATTTTGAATGAATCAAAGTTGCACTCAAGTATATCATCCAAAATTCCATAGTATCAATTTTCAGATTATTGAGGATGTATGTCAGTTCTAGATGAAATATTGGTGACTGCGAAGACATCACTTCTCCCGGAATCACACGTTTTCTTTGTTTCATCTAACTTTTTTGTGCAAAATTTATAGCCATGGTAGTACATAGTTTTGTGGTGTTTGACCTGAAATTATTCAAACATGTCAAGAATCTTCTCATTGATTTGTGAGTTGATATTAAACTTATGTCTCATGATTAGTAATCTTATGCATACCTTTGTATCTCTTAAGCCATATATTAGATCAAGAACCATTGGTGTAACATTGGGATCTCCATTACGATGAGCTTCTTTAACCAACGATGCAACACCATCCCATATTAATGAGCAACCATTTTCTTGAGACTGTTCAATCCACACTATCATCTAATCAAGATTGTTTGCAATGTACAAGTGTAGTGCATCCCATTCACGACCAACTATAAAGAAGACAATTACACCAGTTAGAAACAACTTATATATATTGATAATGGATAAGAACTTTTTAAATTACAAAAAAAAACTTATAATTACCTGTCACCCTCCTCAATCTACCTTTTCCTGTCAAGTACTCCCCTTTGAATTTTTCATTACAGTTGGGATCCCAAATGCAATCTACATGGATACCAGCTGCAAACTTTGGAAGATATTCACTGATATACACCATGGTTTGGTATATCATATATCCCTCTATCATAGAACCCTCAAGATGTGCTCTTTGTTGAACGAAGCCCTTCATAAATTTCAAGTGCCTATCAACCATCCACATTGATCTAGCTTGTACAGGTCCACACAATTCAATCTGCTCAACTTGATGTATGAGGTAGTGTTCTTAAGCATTGAAAAATGTTGGAGGTAAACACTTTTTCATTTCACATATAAGCTCTAGAATTTTTCTCTTCCAATATTTTATATCTTTTTTATCAATTTTTTTAGATGATAACCACCTAAAAGAGATTCAACATGCAAAAACACATAGAGGAGATTTCAAATAAAATTATACAATAGATTTCAAATAAAAAGCTACAAATCTAAGAAAAAATGCTCTTTTAACCTCATGTATTTTCCAAGATCATATATAACTTGTTTAATACTATTTTCAAACTATTGTGGAAGGGATAGAGGTAGGAAAAACTGTTAAAAAATGATCATTTCAATATATTATTAAATAATGCAACTGGTACTACATTCAATCTTACAAATATACTGTAAATAGGAAACATGACTTACCTTGAGGAAGGTATGCCAATCATGTGTCTTCAACCCTAGCCCAAAATCACCTTTCTTTGATAGAAGAGTGCTTATATTTGTAGCAAATCCTGTTGGAAATTTTGTTTTTTTTTATGACTTCTTTTAATGCATCACTTTGTTGCTCCATTAATAACCAAGGAAGGGCACTTGTATTTATGCTGTCTCCATTCCTATTTGATTCAATAAAAAAATTTAGTGCATGATTAGATTCATGAATGTTAGTACAAATTTTAGCAATTTGTTCTCTATCATGCCTTCCATCCAACATTTTCCATAGTGTCTCTATTACATTCTTTCCAATATGCATAATATCAAACAAATGTGTGATTGGGAGATCCTTGTAGTATGGTAACCTACTAAATTGAGTAGGATAACTTTTCATTCCTCTAGGAAGTTGGTTATTGATGCCTTGACGACCTTCATGAGCATCAGTTACAGCATTAGTAAATATATGACAATATCGAAATACAAATTGTACACTTCGGATGCCCAATTGGACATTACCTTGACGATTTGGTCGATCGTATTCCAACTTCCATAAATGAGGTTTCATTCTTCATGGCCTTGATGATGTCTCTTCTTTCCCATTGAAAAGATGTTTTTTGGCAATTCAATACTTATGATTATGGTGGAGAAAATGTCTAAACTAATCAAAAACCTGCTTTCCTAAACTTCTCAAATGATGACATTTCATCTTCGGACCACAAACTGGACATGCAAATTTTCCTTTTGTCTGAAGACCTAAAAGATCATGTATAATTGGATCATGTACAATGATCACACACAACTTAATCATTTGATAGTAATCTATAACCACTATAATATACCAAAAATATGTAATCTTAACAATATAACATACCACAAAAATGAGTTAGCCCAAGGGCATCATGTATTGTCCATACAAGCATTGCATGGAATTGAAATTGTTGATGTCCTATCGATCTAGAGATGTCATACATAGTGATGCCATTCCATAACTTCAACAACTCGTCAATTAGGGGCTCAATATACACGTTCATATCTTTAACTTAGTATTTACCTAGCAATTGAATGAACATAAACATTATGTAATTATTATAACCATTTTCATGCACTATTTATAAATTAATTTAGATAACTATAAAATAAAAAAAAACAAGGCACAATCATTAACAACATTATGTGCTCCCTCTTTATGGACATCCAAGGAGGAATGTTATTGTTAATAACAAAAATAGGCCATACTGAGTAAATAGATCTCATATCTCCATATGGATTGGCACCGTTCACCGCTAATGAAAGTTTCAAATTACGAGGTTCTTCTTTAAAGTGTGACCATGTTTCTTCTATCTCTTTAAATGCAGAACCATCGGCAAGAATTCACATAATGTCATCCTAACTTCTATTGTGTGCATGGTAATCCATAAATTGTGCCAAGCTAGTGCACTTGAATAACAGTTCAAGATGTGGAATAATGGGAATGTACTGAAGAACCTTGTGAGGCACTTTTTTTTTTATTTGATCTGACCGATATCCACTAACATGACAATTAGGGCATTCTGTTGCAAATTCATGTTGTTTATGATATAGAATGTGATCATTGGGACATGCATATATTGTTTGATACTTCATTCCAATCTGATCCATAATGTTAGATAATTCTCGATACGAACGAGGCAAAATGTTTGATAGTGGTAACAAAAATTCCCTAATCAACCTACAACAACAAATATGCATTGTTAATATAATGAATAGTAATTGTATGCTAACATTGAAGATGAAAAAAATGACATACCTTAGCATACGTGACATTGCTACATTGGATATACTATTCATAACCTTTAAGTTCACCAACAACACTATAGCCGACAGTAGAGTTGTTTGGGAGCCTTCGTATAAGGGCTTGTGTGCCTTCTCAAGTAAAGGTATATCAAGACCATCTTCATCATTATTATCAAATTCACTAGTACCATCATTGTGAGCCTCTTCATCACTTGCCTCAATACCATCTTCTTTAATCATGTCCTTTGGCACATTATCATCTTCTTCCATGGAAGTGTTATCCTCAACTTGGATATTCACACCTCCATGTTCCTCCAGTAGGAAATCCACATTCAGCAATGGATGAAAATTGTGGCCCCCTTCAACATGACTAGATTGCCTACAATGACTCTGGGCTGTTGTGATTAGAATTTTTTGATTCTTTAAGCCCTTACACTTTTTGCAAGGACAATAACATTTATCAGGTTTTCTTTGGAACTGAACCCACAATGCAACCATTGTCTCATTATTTTGTTCTGGGTTCATATTGTCAGGCATGGTCTTTGTTCATAGGAAAATATACCTACAAATAAATTGGACATGTTGTGATTAATGTTTATATCTGCACATATGGTTTTTGTTAATTAATGTTTTAAAATATAAATAAAATCATTACAAACATATCAAAAAGGATTTTCACAGGGTCTTATTACATCAACTGTTCTACATGGTCATGTTGGTTATCTTGAGACCTTAATGTCTTCTCATGCCTTCAACATTGACCTTGATGCTCTTGCATCATTCTCCCAAGGATCAAGGAAAGTTGGATCATCATGGAATTGAGTAGGCAGACCTTCTAGGAAGTTGCAATACTTCAACCTTGTAAGTGTCACGTCAATGCAATGGGTACTAAACAAACAATTTAAGTTGATGAGAAATAGTTGTTATGAATTCAAATTGTAAGCGTCACCTTTATGCATTGGGTATTAAACAAACAATTCAAGCTGATGAGTATGGGTTTTTATGAACCACAACTCATGAAATATGCATTAAGTCCATACCTATTGTTTACAATGAGTATGGGTTTTTTTTCTAAGAACATACCTGTTATTTACAGTTAGTAAGTTTCTATATCCTCTAAGAAATTTATTATATCAAATCAATGTACCCAACATCTAACAGATAAATGTGCAATACAATTTGTGTGCTATTCACATTAAATTGTACAAAAATGATCCCTCAATTGAGGACAAAGTATCTTTTAATGAGTACATCAGATATGTTGGTCTGATTTTTTGCGAATCAAATTTTCTTAGGATGATAAAAAAAATCAGACGAGAATTTTTTGATAAGTCATAGGGCTTTAGGTTTTGGTATAGTATATTTTGATACCTTTGAAAAATCTGTGAAAAGCCTTAGGTTTGTCCTTTTAATTTTTTCCTAGCGCAAATTTTTTTTTAAAAAAAAGAAAAAAAAAACAACAAGGAGTGAATATTCTTTTCCCGCCTGCTTCATCACCATTATTAAGTCTTTTGAAAAAGGGGTTTTAATCTTTCCATTTGATTTGATTTGAATCTATGGTTGTCACATGTTCGCTATGGCAAGATGCTCCTATGTTATGCATAGCGAGGTAGCGACCATCGGAGAATTATGTGTGATACTAAAAGGTGGAGTCTGGTGCCATGAAATGTGTTGGCGGGAAGATCTATTGACCATGTACTATGTCCCAAACCAGTCAATTTCAAGAAGAAAGGCACGTGGAAATATTTGCAAGTGGTGTCACCAAAGTTTAATTTTATCCAGAAATTTGCCAAGTCGCTAATTGAAAACACTTGCGACTTGCCGGTGATGATATAGCGAATGGCCAAATTTTCCAAAGACAGCATCTTTCTGAGATTAGAAGTAATTTTGAGGATCCTGGGGAAGATATGTTGCACATTTCACTTTTTTCCCTCTTCAGGTTATTGTCTTTTGTAGTTTCTTTTTCCAGGTGTTGTTTTTAAAGTGCTTACCGAAACTTGCCATATTGCTAGCCGAATTTGTGGTTTTTATGCCAGTAGCGATGTAGCGATTGCTCATAAAATGGTAATGTAACTAAAAAATCCTCAAAGGTGGGCCCTGAATGAGTGATGTGATAAGGATGAGCTATGCAGATCAAATTACATGGTGGCATCCTGTTGAAATATCTTTGAGCCAAAAAACTTTGATTCATTGGAGCTCGCCATGTCACTCACCGAATTGTTGTTTTTTTGCCGATAGCGACATAGCGACCCACCTGAAAGTCATAAACACGGCGAGCCCCAAGACATGTGATTTCATTGAGAGATTTAAATATATATACATGTGCCAATGTGTTGAGCTAGCTCAGCGAAAGCAGTATCATGGACCCACTTCCCGTGTATAAAGTACAAAGATTTTTTATCATGATATTGAGCCAGGATCAAAGGCCATCGTTAGCTCACTATGAATAAGTGATTGGAAGTTATTTATAATGAGTTGGCGAGTGGTGGCCCACCACTGTTGCAATAAACTACTGACCACAAGATCAAATCTAGATCAACGACGCTCGTTAACTCGCTCTGAGGAGATGTGTAATAAATAAGTATAGCGAGTTAACGAGAAAAGGACACACCATTGTGTTCTTAAAGGTTTTTTCAATTATTTTCCACACGATTAAAGTAAACAAG
The DNA here is from genome assembly GCA_028749045.1 of Cupressus sempervirens. Lineage (NCBI taxonomy): Eukaryota > Viridiplantae > Streptophyta > Pinopsida > Cupressales > Cupressaceae > Cupressus > Cupressus sempervirens. The sequence continues at coordinate 373,854,625 of CM053783.1, forward strand.
GATTAAATTAGATCTACCACCAATAGTCAATTTCTTGCCCAATGGATAAGGCACTAGTCCTATAAATCAAAAGTAAACAAGGATGAGTTCTACTGTTTCATATCAAGTCATCTTATAAAATAAAAATTATTTCAATCCCGTTGAAGAAGTGTAAATGCTGGTCTCAACTCATTTATATCTAATTCCTAACTCTTAGGTAGCTGTTATTTCCAAGAATATTTGTAAATTTGATTAGAATTATGACCAAATCTATTGATAAGGGATGTGTATAAGTTTGAGAGCATTGAAGAATTGAAGTGAGTTGTGTATGTATGTGAAGGTAACAGATTAGAATAAGAATGAAACTAAGATAATTTCATACACAGTTGCATTAGAATTATCTGTAGGTATACCTGCCTTGGTTTAGCAGAGCTAGAAGAGTAGGAAACCATCATTTTCTTTTGTTGAAGTTGGGTTATACTGATTCATTCATATAGTTGATATTGGGAATTGGCTAATCCCTAGATTGTGTGAATCATTTCATTGTGATATTAAGCATTTTTTTGCTTGATAGTTTCAGCAGTTTGAAACACCAACAAGATACACACTACTCCTAATCATTCAAAGCACAAGCATGAGGGAAAAAATGAATAATTATTTATAGCAGGACTATCTATGAGAGAATATAACACAGCTCCAAGAGTATGAGTTGCATCTTTAGCCAGAGATGATAAAGCAAATTGATTCTTTTCTTCTTCTTTTTTCTCCCACACAAGCATACCCATCTGCATGTCATCTGCTAGAATCACTACATTACATTTTCTATTTTGGAGGAATAGTTCCTTAAATGGTACTTCTAGATTGCACCAGGAAAGCTTGTATAACTTATAACAATGCATCTCATATAGTTTCCTCATAGTATTTACATTATTGGGGCTCCAAACTCTACAATGAAGTTCTTTTGAAAACTTGCAAGCTAAGCTTCCTTTCTTCTTTAAATAAAGTAGTGAAAAAGACTCCTAACTCAACAAGGTCATGTTGTGGATGCAAGTCATACAGAAAGATGAAAATAAACTACTGGAATGAAGAGGAAAGGAATGCAGATACAGATGTTCTACAATATATCAATCCTCCCAAAGGTTGAGTTCTTGTTTAATGTCTTGCAAAGAAATCTACAGTAAAATGGCCACAAACTTGTGTGAATGGGTCTAGATCAAATTCTGTCAGAGGTAATGTTGCTAATTTGAGTGAAAAAGCAAATGGGAGCAGCTATGGCATATTACATTCTTTGTTTCCGATCCAAAGTTTTCCAATACCAAGACATCTCGAAATTCCCTGCATGCAAAAGAAATACAAAAAATGAATAGTGCATTATATCATAAATATAAATTTTCCATAGCTTTATCCTTGCACTTAAATATATGCTAACCTTGAACCTAAACATCATCTATAAAACAACTTTGTGACCTGAAAGAATTAACAAATTAACAGTGGCTCTATTTTTTAAATTGTGATGAGTAGAAGAGAAAGATAAAATGTAAAAGCATTGAATAGCTTTGGAATTTGCCTCTACAACTTTCTGATAGATAAAAAAATTGGAATGATATCTAATGACCAGATTCTTACCTCCTTTCTCCTCTCCTGTTGATCCTACACCAAACTCCCGCCCATTGTAGTCACGGTGTGCCCCAAAACAAAATTAACATTGCCGTGACCTTTTCTCTTATGTTCTGAAGGTCAAAATTTCAACAATTTTACCATAGTCAAAATTTGGTCAAAATTTTGACCATATCAGGCCCATTTTTTCAAAAAAAAAGAATTTAACAACCCAAATAGGCCTTTGGTCAAAAATTTTGGTCGAAAATGGGGGCCTAATGTACTAGTGTTTGCGACAATGTGAACCTCTAAATGCACAGACACATTCATATGTCTAATCGCATAATGCAAATGATAGTGAATTTATCAAATCTTTAGAAGGTTTAATTAAAACACTTAAATAAGATATGTCAACCATACAAGGATGACAATGGTAAAATATGAACAACTAATTCACTAATTGCACGTGCCACTGCCAAGGATATAAGTATTGCACACTAAAACACATGATCAAGTGCAATTGCATATAATAACATAGCTAAAGAAATAAATGCATTAAATAACTTAGTTTAACCATTTATTAATCATACTAAAATAATCCATTTACATCACTCATGTTCGCATAAAGCATAACAAAGAAGGAATGAAGTAAATCACCATAGCATTAAATCCAACATATAACATAGTTAGAGATATGTCCAAATATTGGATAAGAAATTATCATCATAAAACATACTTTCATCTCAAAATGGCATCATCATGCAAATATGATCAACTAAACAACATAGTAATCTAATATCTATGATACTAGAATCAATGTATAAGATCTAACCCTTAGATCATCTGAAATATAAAAATAACATGAGTTAGAAGTATTTCTCAGATCAAAATATAACAAGGTACAAACTACAAACACTAGAGGCACTACATCCTCCCCACTAGGCATAGGCTTACTCTTGGAAGCCTACAAAGAGATAGGGGTACAAATCTCTCAACCATGTAGCATCCTCCCAAGTAGTAGAAGTTTCATCACTTGGGTCCTACTAGACTCAAGTGATGACTTGCTCTATGTCTCAAACTCTAAATGCTAGTCTCTCATCCTCCACCTATAAAGCATCCCAATCAAGAACATGAGTCACATTGGAAATATATTTTCTCAAAAAAGAAACATGGAAAACATCATCGATGTGTGATAGGCTAGGTGGCAATGCTAGTGGATGAGAAATAGGACTAATCCTCTCAAGGATCTCAAATTGTCTAACAAAATGTGGTACCAACTTAGAGTCTTTCCCATGACAGATGGGGCTCTACCTCAAATGCACCCTCAAAAACACCTTGTCACCAAAAAAACTGATGATCCAACCTATCGACATCTATATACTTCTTCTGTCTATCTTGAGTAGTAACCAAATGCTCTCTAATATGAATGCCCTCTTGCTCCATATCCTGATGCATCTCTAGATCTAGAAGTACTCAATCCTCCAAACAATCACAACTCAAAGGGGTACGACATGATCTACCATACAAGGCTTGAAAAAGTAACATGCCAATAGAGCTATGATACTCATTATTAAATGAAAACTCGACAAGGTATAAATAATCATCCCACTTCACCTATTTGTCCATCACATGCATGCAAAGCATGTCTTCTAGAACCTAGTTGACTTTCTCTGTCTGACCAATGATCTTTGGGTGATAAGCCAAACTAAAATTGAGTTGTGCACTCCAAGCATGCTGGAGAGACATCCATAATATTGAATTAAACACTAGATCTCTATCCAAAATAATCTAATGGAGAATCCCATTATACAATCAAACAATGTCCTCCAAGAAAACATGTGCTATAGAAGAAGTGGTGTAGGATGTCCTTATGGGTGAAAAATGTGCTACCTTGGACCACTTGTCCACTATCACCATAATAAAATAATTTCATCATGATGACATAAGAAGCCCTGTAATAAAATCAATAGATATCATATCTCATTTCTACTCTAGAATGGTATGCAACTCCAAAAGACCTGTCAGATACTAATGGTCTACCTTCACTCTTTAGCATTCAAGACATTGAGAAACAAAATTGGTAACATCATGCCTCATCCCTACCCAATAGTACAAATTTTTAAGATCACTATGCATTTTCTTGACATCAAGATGTGCGGAATACAATGCACAATGTGTTTTTGTGAAAATCAAGGTACAAAGATCAACAAACACCGATACATAGATACGCCCCAAGTGTCACAGTAGTCCATTGGACTCAAGTAAATAACCTAAAAATCTCCCTTCAAGAGTACATCTAGACTTGATCTCCACCCTCACCTCCTAATACAATGTGCCATTAGGAAAGACCTCAAAGATACGGCCTTGTATATCCACTTCTAATGAAAAAACTAATATCTCATTTCACCTCCTACTTAAGGCATCCACAAAAATATTTTCTTTCCCTTTAATGTAGTGAATATCAAAGTCATATTCACATAGGAACTCCATCTAACGACATTGTCATGCATTCAGATTTGGTTGAGTAAAGATATACTACAAGCTCCTATGATTACTATGAAACTTAAAGTTGCATCCCAAAAAGGAAATGCCTCCAATGAACAAGAGCGTCTACGACAACCACAAGTTCGAAATCATGAGTGGGTTAGTTAATCTCATTGTACTTGAGTTTTCTAGACTCATATACAACCACACAACCATCCTACATCAACACCACACCTAAACCTTCCAATGAAGCATCCATGCACACCATAAAAACACCTACAGGATTAGGCACTGCAAGGACTAGTGCACTAGTCAAACACTCTTTAAGAGAAAAAATGTTGCCTCACACTAGTTTGACTAAACATACTTCTAATCTTTCCATTGAAGAGAAGTGATGGGATGAGCCACACATGAGAAATCTTTCATAAAGTGACAATAATAACCCACCAAGCCCATGCAACTACAAACCTTAGAAACATTAGTGGGTACTAAACAATCCATGATAGCTCAAGTTTTCTCCAAATCAATTGTAATACAATAACCAGTGATAATATGACCCAAATACTTCACCTCAGACATGAAGAATCCACATTTACCCAAGTTTCCATACAACTGATGATCTCAAAATCATTTCAATACTTGGCATAAATGGACCTCATGATCCTCTACAATCTTAGAATAGATCAATATGCCATCCAAGAATATAATGACACACTAATTGAGATATGTGTGAAATACTCCATTCATCAAACTGATAAATATTGATGGCACATTGGTTAACCCAAAGGGTACAACCATGTACTCACAATCCCAATATCATGTATGAAAAGTTGTTTGATGAATGTCATCCTCCTAGATATGAAGTTGATGGTATCTTGACTTAAGATCAATCTTTGAGAACACTTGTACTCCCTTCATCTTATCAAGCAAGTCATCAATCCTCGACAAAGGATAACAATTTTTCATCATCACCTTATTTAACTACTAGTAGTCAATGAAAAAATACAATGATCCATCATTCTTCTTCACAAAGATGATTGGTCCACCCTAGAGGGATACACTAGGACAAACATGGCCCTTGGCTAACAATTCCTCTAGCTGTAATATGAGCTCATTCAACTCCTGAGTAATCATACAGTAATGAGATTTTGAAATTAGCCCTGCTCCTTGTATGAGATCAATCTGAAAATAAATGTCACATTGTGGTGGCATGCTTGGTATCTCATCAGGAAACACATATGCATACTCACGAAGGAGTGGGTGATCATCAAATGTCTATGTATAGCTCTCTACCTCCTCAAGATTACTGACAGAAACTACAAACATCTAATATCCCTTTGGCATACTATGTTTTATCTGATTAGCTAAGATCATCTAAGTGAGACTAGTCTTTGGACCCCTAAAATTTCCACTTGCCCACCTGTGTCATTGACACATTATACCAACTTAAGTTGTCAATCAATATTTTCTCAATGGATGGCTAACCAATCCATGCCCAACACAATCTCATATGATCCTAGAGGTATGATATGAAGATACATTGTGGTGGTGAAGCTACCCAAATTCAATCTATAACCACTAATCAAGGAGTCGATGACCACTTTGGATCTTGTGTCTAACTCAACTTGCCACCTATCGACCTAATGTATTGCCACTAGCCAATATCATTGGAATAGGAGTTGCTGAAATAAAAAAATCTAAACCACCTAAGTCAAATAATACTGAAGATGAAACACCATATAATGTACATATAGCCTCAATTATGGTATGGTAGTTCTTAGCTCAACAGTTATCAACTTTCACAAATACATGATGGTTTCTACCTACATCTCCCATAGTAGGCTCTGACTTGGCTACACCTCTACTCTTCAAAGGAAATTCCACTACTCTATGGCCAAGTTGTCTACATGAGAAACATGCGCCTTTTGTAAAGGATCCCTGCCCACATCCACCCTGAGAAGTACTAAAATAAGGTGCACTTCCCTTGCTAGAGTTCTACTAACTACTCTAAGGAGAGAAATTCTACTGAGACTTTTGGCCATGGCTCTGGTCATCATATTTCTTCCTTGAGGCATCTAAATTTTTTCCACCCTTGGACCAATATCCTTGTTGATTCTTACAATGATGGCCACCTTGAGAGGGTGCTAAATAGGGTTGGCCTTTTCTTGAGGATTGAGTAAACTATGCATCCTATCCAAAAATTTGTTCACTTTGGTTCTAAGAACTTGATTTACTATTAAACCCTCAAGCCAGATTACTCTTTGTAAATCATGCCTTCTACATAGTAAGGATAAATGTCCTAGGTTGATGCATCCAAACGTATCCAATAAAGAAGTCCTCCATACCTTAGACAAAATGTTGAGTAAGGAGTACCTCATCATGATTATTGTATGAGTACTACTTGAGTTCAAAGAATTTAATCTTGTACTAGTCCACTAACATGTTCCCTTATTTAATCTCATGGAACTCATCAGCACAAGCCTCCCTGAACTTAGGAGATAAAATTATTTCTCTAAACCTCTCCTCAAATATCTCCTAGGCAAGACCTATAATGTTGATCTAGAGCTTTTGCACCTCAATATTCCAAGAAATGGATGTGCGGTCCCTCAGCTATATAATTGCACAATGGGCTCTAAGATTGGCTGTGTATAGATACATGGAAAAGAAATGTTCCATGTCCATCAACCAATCCTTAGCACTAAGGCCACCTCCCTTACCATCATAGAATGGATTTTTGGACTGCTAAAGAGTTTTCATAATGTCCAAATAGATGAAATCCTTAGCATCACGGTTCTTACCACCCCGATGGTGCCTTCTACAACTAGCTAGTGTATAAGAATATTCACACTCCTCCTCTCTATGCTTGGACATGTGGGAATCTCCATGATGAGATTCCTCTTCCTAACCATGCTTATGTTGGTTTTCCTCTACATGAGGTCACAATTGAGCTATGATCTCCTATAGCAAAGGAATTAGTGTTGCAATTCCACCTTGATTATTGTTAACCTATTCTCCCTCATCATCTTAATGTTCCTCCTCTTGGTGTTCTTCTTCATATTTATTTCATCGATTACTACCCCGACCATGAGTTATACATGAAGGAGGCATCTCTATGGAAGAAATAGGATAAGGTCATAAATATACAATTCACAAGCATAAAAGTCACAAGAAAGGATGTCAACATAATATCAAAATAGAAACCATAAGATAACAACATACACACTGAAAGCAATAACATAGTGGATGTTAGGATAAAACCACAAACAGAAATAAAAACTACATGCAAATATAACCAATAAAAGAAAATAATATATCACATAGAAATGAACACAAGGCACCAAGATTTAATGTGGTTCACCCAATCCCTTGGCTACATTCACCAAACAACAAGTTCGATCTTATTACAATCTAGTGATTACAACTTGATTAGAATCCATAATCCCTTACAGCTCAATACTGTCGCAAGAATCGATTTCACATCACACTGTGAAACAATTCCTAACCCTAAGCCCTTTTATACAAGTATTAAACCACTTTAGGGTTATAACATGTCGGCCTGAATCTACAAATGGCAAATCTATGAATCCCAATAAAATAGGGCCCAATTTTATTTTTTCGAGGTGATGCCCTGAACCCCACTAATTATGGAGTATGTACAATACTTTCCTGATCAGTCCCCATAATCTAACAATCTCCCACTTGTTTTTCGGGGTGATGCCCTAAAACCCACTAATTATGGAGTATGCACAGTACTTTCCTGATCAGTCACCATAATCTAACAATCTCCCACTTTTTTTTTGGGATGGTGCCCTAAACCCCACTAATTATGGAGTATGCACAATACTTTCCTGATTAGTCACCATAATCTAACAAGCTCCCACTTGTTTTTCAGGGTGATGTCCTGAACCCCACTAATTATGGAGTATGTATAGTACTTTCCTGATTAGTCACCATGATCTAACAATCTCCCACTTCGGGACTGATCAGGCTCCACACTCAACAAAAATCTCCCACTTGGAGATTGATCCTGTAGCAATACCACTACCACATGGGGCTCCCACTGGATCAAACCACCATGGACTCTACTATTCTTTTATTCATGTTCAATCTAGAAGACCAACCAAAGCTGAGGAGTTTAGGTTCTCCCTTGTTGCAACCTTTGTTAACATATCTGCTGGATTGTCATTTGTATGTATCCTCTCCAGCTTTAACTATCCATCCTCCAAAACTGACCAAATGAAATGGTATCATAACTATATGTGTTTGGTATTAGAATGCAGAGCTAAATTCTTTGCAAGATGAATGGCACTTTGACTATATGTGAACAAATAATTATCCTTCTGAGGATGTCCCAATTCTTCCAAGAAGAACTAAAGCCATATCATCTCCTTGGCTGCCTCTGTAGCAGTAACATACTCTACCTCTGTAGTGGATAGAGCATTAATCTACTGTAACCTAGAAACCTGGCTCACGACTGTGCCACCAACAGTAAAGACATAACCTGTAGTACTCTACCTAGTATCAATATCCCCTGCCAAATCTGAGTCAACATAGCTTGTAAATTAGTAGTAGAGCTCCCAAAGTGTAAACACTTATTGGATGTTCCTCTCAAATATCTGAGAATCCACTTGACAATGTTCCAATGCTCAAATCCTGGATGACTCATACACCTGCTAACGACTCCCACTGCATGGGCAATATCTGGCCTAGTGCATACCATATCATATCATACCTTGGACATCTTATCCTCCTCTTCCTGTGTCTTAGGAAACATCTCCTTAGTCAATTTCAAATGACCAGGTAAAGGTGTGCTAACAACTTTAGCATGCTCCATAGAGAAACATTGCAACACCACCTCAACATAATTAGCCTGAGATAGCGTCAATGTTTTGTTCTTCCTATCTCTACAAATCTTCATACCAAGGATTTTTTTTGCTGCTCCCAAATCCTTCATAGAAAATGCATGTGCTAACTAGCATTTTAGCTCCTTAATATGATCCATGTTAGACCCAATGACAAGCATATCATCAACATATAAACATAAAATAATGTAGCTATCATCATCCAACCTATTTAAATAAACACAATAATCTAAATGACACCTGTTACAACCATGCTCATGCATAAACCTATCAAATTTTAGATACCATTGCCGAGGTGCTTGCTTCAAGCCATATAAACTTTTCTTCAATTTGCACACTAAGTTCTCCTTACCCTTGACCTCAAATCCCCATGGCTGAGCCATATATATTTCTTCATCCAAATCACCATGAAGGCTATTTTAACATCCAGTTGCTCTAAATGCACATCTTCAATAGCCACAAGACTTAAAACAGTACGAATAGAAGTCATTTTAACAACAGGAGAAAATATCTGATCAAAATCAATTCCTTTTTTCTGTGAAAATTCTTTTACAACTAACTTGGCCTTAAATATTTTCTTATCTCCATCCTCTTCTTTCAACCTATAAACCCACTTATTCTGTAAATCCTTTTTACCTACAGAAAACTTACACAAATCCCATCTCTTATTCGTTAGCAAAGAGTCCATTTCATCTTTCATTATAGACTCCCACTAAATCTTAGTATCCACCTACACAGCTTCATCATAACTTTCAGGTTCACCAGCATCAGTAAGTAAAATAGAATAGAAAGAGGGAGAAAATCTTTCTGGAGGTCTAATTTGCCTCGTTGACTATCTAACATTCACTAGTGTGTGTGGTATTTTTTGTTGCAGTTGTTGTACATCATGAGGAATGGTTGGAACATCATCTTTTGGAGTATCATCCAACACTACATAATCATCTTCTTTTTTCTCATGTTGCTACAACAAATCTTTGTACAACACTTTCTCATTGAATATGACATCCCAACTTCTTACAATTTTATGATTTTCAAAATCCCAAAGCCTATAACCAAATTCATTAATGACATATCCAATAAAGACACATTTCTTTGATTTAGCTTCTAGATTGGTTCTATTTTCAGAGTCTATATGAGCAAAAGCTTCACAACCGAAGGTCTTGAGAAAAGAATAACTCACCTTCTTACAAGTCCATGCCTCCTCTGGAATACCACAGCCCAAAGGAGTAGAGGGACCTCTATTAATCAAATATACACCAGTATTGATAGCCTCCACCCACATGTGTAAGGGCAACCCAACATGCAACCTCATGCTCCTTGCACACTCCATTATAGTCCTTTTCATGCGTTCAACCACTACATTTTCTTGTGGAGTCCTTGAAACTATTTTTGTCTATGAATAACATTAGTGGAGCAATAATCTTCAAATTCATGACTGCAATACTCACCACCATTATCAAATCTGAGACATTTTAATTTCTTACCAGTCTCATTTTCAACCAAGCATTTGCATTTCTTAAAAGTTTGAAATATATCAATTTCCTATCTAAGGAAATAAACCCATACTTTTCTAGTTGCATCATTAATAAAAGTAACATAATAATGAGAGCCACCAAGGGAAGATACCTAAGCTGGTCCCCATACATCTATATGCACAAGTTCTAATTTCTCCTTTTTGTTTTCCTTCCCAATCTTTACAAAACTCACTCTCTTTTTTTTTCAATACACACAACTTTCACAAAAATTCATATTAACACATTTCAGACCTGGTAAAACTTTCTTTGAATGAAGTACTTTCATACCTTTCTCACTCATGTGCCCAATTTTGTTGTACTATAGCACTGTATTAGAATCTACAATAGTTATTTGTTCTCCCTTCTCAACTACAACAATTATTTTTCAAAATTCATTTTTATCTAAAACAATCAAAGTAGAAGGAACAATATGACCTGTACAAAGATATAAGGTGCCTACTTCCACACCTTTTGCTACTACAAGGGAACCTTTTGAAACCTTCCAATTTTTATCATTAAAAGTAACTACACATCCCTCATCACCGACTTGCCCTGCTGAAATTAAATTCCTACTCAGCCTTGGAACATGTCTTACCTCATGTAGTAGCCAATGATACTCATTGTGCAACTTAATCTTCATTTTTCCTTTTCCAACAATTTGATAGGATTCATTATCCCCCAAATAAACAAGCCCAAAATCCCCTTGGACATAACCAATAAAATAAACTCTATGAGGTGTAGCATGAAATGAAGCACCAAAATCTAAAACCCATGAATCATCAACACTTTCTAAAGACAAAAACAAAGCATCCTCTTTAGATTTGTTACTTACCACATTTTCCTCCTTGTCTCCATCAAATTTATCTCCATTTTTCTTTCGATTATAGCAATCTTTCTTTTTATGACTTGGTTTGCCATAGTACCAACAATTGTTTCGTCCTCTCGATTGATACCTTTTCCCCTTTGACTTTCCTCTTGATTTCCCACGATTTCCAAAGTTACTTCCTCTCTCAGTCATTCCGCCCCTACTTTGTGCATTCAAACAACTTCCTGATGTAGATCCACCTGAGGATTTCCTATGAGTTTCCTCACTCAAAACAACACCGATCACATCTTTATATTTTAGGATACTAGATCTAGGAACAAAATTACTCACAGTCATTACCAAGCCATTCCAACTTTTAGGCAAAGAACACAAAATTAAGAGAACCCTAATTTCTTCATCAAAATTGATACCCATAGAAGATAATTGACTAGTAATAGTATTAAACTCATTTAAATGATCTGGAATAGATCCACCTTCTACCATTTTCATATTAAATAAACGCTTCATGAGAAATACCTTGTTTGAAGCAGAGGGCTTTCATACAATGTCGCTAGGGTTTTCATCAACTCTTCTGTCATCTTTTTCTTTTGTAATATTAAATGCCACTGATTGTGCTAGGCATGATTGAATGCTTCCAAGTGCCTTTCTATCCAAAAGACCCCATTCAACATCTGACATAGATCCCTAATTATTGGCTTTGCCTTCCAACGGCTTCCATAAATCCTTCTGGTATAGATAATCTTCCATTTGCATCTTCCATAACTAGAAGTTCTACCCATTAAACCTATCAACCCTTAGCTTACCCTCATCTACCATTGCTCCCACTCAACCATGAGACTCCCACTTAACCGTGAGACTTTCCTATAGAGGATAACTAAAAGACAACCTTGCTCTGATACCACTTGTTAGGATAAAAACACAGACAAAAAAAAAGAACTACATGCAAATATAACCAATAATAGAAAATAATAGATCACATAGAAATGACCACAAGGCACCAAGATTTAACATGGTACACCCAATCCTTGGGCTACGTCCACCAAACAGCAAGTTCAATCTTATTACAATCTAGTGATTGCAATCTGTAATCCCTTATAGCTCAATACCACCGAAAGAACCAATTTTGCATCACACTTTGAAACAATCCCTAACCCTAAGCCCTTTTATACAAGTATTAAACCACTTTAGGTTTATAACATGTCGACTTGAATCTATGAATGGCGAATCTACGAATCCTGATAAAATAGGGCCCAATTCTTTTTTTGTTATGGAGTATGTATAGTACTTTCCTAATTAGTCACCATAATCTAATAATCTCCCACTTGTTTTTTGATGCGATGCCCCGATCCCCACTAATTATGGAGTAACTGTGGAAGCATAACACAAAGATCCCAATGTTGTAACATGGGCTATAATGCCAGATGTGATGCCCTGCTTGGTGATCCTTGGAAAAAGGATCAACAAAATCTAAGATATTTATTTTTAAAACAAGTATGTATGCACACAACAATCAACATAAAACGATCAAAAATATCACAATAGATGTCTAAACAAATATGTAAACACCAACAGATCTCCAAACTTCACTATAGACCAAAAATGACAAACAACGAAAGTCATCACACACATTGGAATATGAAACATCCTAAATTCAAAAGGTCAAACACTAGGGTTCAAGAATTCTGTAAAGGGTATCCCAATCAACTCTTGAAATATTTTGGTCAAGTCAAAAAGTGTCTTTTGGTCACCCAAGTAGGTTTTCTCACAAGGTCATGCGACATTTCCAAACAATCATGTGATACTTTACCAGTATCTTACAACATTTTTCAAAAGGTCATGCAAAACTTCTAGGGACTAGGTGATACTATTTCTAAGGTCGTGTGACACTCTTCCATTGTTGTATGACATTTATACAATTGACATGTGATACTTTCCATTATGGCACAAGATTTTCCCTTAAGGCATTTGATACTTTCTAGTATCTCATGATACTTCTTAGGGTGTGCGATAATTTATAAGTATCTCCCAATGCTGGAACACTGTTGCCCAAGGAATGAAAGAAATACTCCAAAAACATACATAGGGGGTAAAAATAGAGTTAGAACTTCTACACTAGGGAGTACTAAATCTAGAAGTTGAGGCTTGGACACTCAAATGCAAGAGTAGCAAGAGAGAAAAACAACTAACCAACCAACCAAAGTAGTATAAGGGAACACCTTAAAAGCAACATCATAATGTACAAAAAAAAACAATATCATGTGTGGTTCCTCCCAACCATAATAGCATCATAAGACCCTAAAGACCCTAACCATCCCCTACACATAACATCCCAAACTGCTAACTAGATAGTTAGAGTTGTCTGAGGGCATCACTACTAAAATGTAATAACATCATAAGAAAAAGAAATCTAACATGTTAAACCAATAACTAATAGATAATCCAACTAATTATATCACATCATCTAATCATATGCTAAACATCATAATATAGGAATGTCAAGTAAACTATCATCATCTAAACATGATATCCAAGCATTCCAATGAAAGCATAAATCACAAGGAAGCATACTCTAGAAACCCAAATATACCAAGTGAACATCAAGCATTGATCACAAATGTCAATTAGATATCTTTGTCCACCACTCCCTAGTAGTAGTATAGGTAGCTATACCTCCTTACCATGTGAAACCCGTAGGTCCACTCCTGTCATGTTGATGGAGATAATGATCCAACCACAAACATACATAATGAAAATACCCAATACTCGTGCTAGACATTAAAGAGGATTGCAACAAAGACCATGAGATGATGTAAGTGGATCAAATCCTAGTCAAACACTCTACATGTCACTATGTAGGGACTTGTTGGAGGATAAGTAACTTGGAATCAAGTAGCCCAAACTAGTCATGGTAACTCTACTTCCTCGGGAAGGAGCACAATCCTATGTCCTTAGACTTAACCAGGTGCTCACATAACAAGTTCCCTCAAATTGAATTAGGTGCTCACTTAACATCTTATTATCTTAAATTTATTACCTAGTTAATTTATTTAGTTATCACTTAATTAGAAATTATTTACATCAACCCTCTGGGAAATAATGACCAAGGTTGCGAGAGAAGCCCATCCACACTACCCTACATACCCATGCTCATCAAAATGATGAGTGCTCATAGGTATGCATATTCACAACCCAATCCCAATAAACATCAACAAAAATACAACTGGGAGATCAGGCCTTGCAAGTCACCTGATAATTGTTCATGCACATTCTCGTGTGTGGTGCACCACCATCATGAAGATCATAAAATAAGGGTTGGATGAGAATGAAAGCAAAATCACACTCAACTAATAACAATATTGGGAGGATGGATGTGGCACATATCCCAATGCAACATAAAAGTATTTTTACTATGGATGGATGTGGCACATATCCGAATGCAACATGAAAGTATTTCTTTTATCCACATGGAGGCAGTCTTGGATGATTGTCTTGGTTTCTTCATAAATTCAACTTTATTATGCTAAGTTCATCGGATAAAAGAAATGTTTTCTTCTTGATGGCCTAAAAATCACTAACAATATTATTCACGAGTTTAGAAAGAAGAGAATTTTTTCTCTAAGAATGCAAAATGTTAGGGCTTTTACCTTGAATTTTTAATTGTTGGTATTAAAGCAATAGTGACATGTTGTAGTGATTGTACTAGATGCAACAAGGGAATTCGATTAGGCCTAGTAGACTCTCCTACTAGAAATGGCAATACAGTTGCTACACTATTTATAGTTAAGGATGACACAAAGTTCCCTCCACCATGGGGATCTACCTACTTCATTAATGTAACAACCTCTTTGAAGGCCTTTTCAAGGGTATCAATGCCTCTAGGTAGGAGCCTTCTTAGAAAAATAAAAGTTAATGAATTCATTATTCCCAAATAGATTTGGATGGAAACCTCATGTGGTATAGTATAAGGAGACTTCATTATTTGATAAATCCTATAGAAGATATGATTGAACTAAGAAATAAACTCATGTGGATCCCTCTTAATTGCAATGAATTGATGATTTAGGATAGTTAGATCAATGTAGACCTCAAATTCTTCTAGAAAATTTCTCTCAAAAGAGTTTCAATTTGTGATTAATGTTGGTGGAATATTGAGGTACCAATTGAATACCATTTCCTCCAAAATCTAAAGGGTCCATTTGGTTCCTAGAAGATGATTGGAACTGGATTTTTCAAAATCTAGATTTGAAATTTTTTGTGTTTGTTTCAAAATTGGAAAAATGGAATTAGTGTACTAGACTTCCAATTTTGCCTCAAAGTTCCAAGTTTTTCAACTTCCTACTAGCAAGTAGGAATTGAAAATCAAAACCTAGTTATGTTTTTTAAGGAGTGTAAAAATAATAGACTGGACTACTTTTTGAAATTTTCCTTCAATTCCAAGTTTACACATAAAAATGTGTCTTCACAAACATCTTTCGAGTGAAATAAATGGTTCAAGTAAAATCCTAAAAATTGGAATCAAGATTTGCAAACTCTTGATTTGGCTAAACCAAGGTTTGTAGAAGTCTTGGTTTTTTAAATTTCATAAACCAAATGGACCCTAAGAGAATAAGAAAAACACCATATCCATATGTTGAATTTGGTTTCAATTATAGATTTTTTTGAAAATTTTAGTTTGATCTTTCATTGTCCCTAATTCTCCATATATGAACAATGGGAAAAAAATTCATGTTTTTTGGGCAAGTTGTGCAATGGACCAGTTAAGTTCAATGGTGAACATTGCACATTGAAGAAATCTATGGTACATGATTGTGGTAGCCAACTTTTTGTTTGGTGAGGGTTGAGAAAAATGGTGTGGAGAGATGTGGTAGAGTGCGATATAGATGATGATGATAGAATGTATTTCATGAATGGATGGAGCTTAGATGACACACCTTAGAGTTCAAAGTACCCAATTTATAGGCACACCTTCACACATGTGCACCTACAGACCTTAGTGACTATGAAATTTTAGACTTCAAAAATTTTCACATGGTGCTCCTTCTAGAACCACTTCAATTGAGTGATCATTTTGAATGATGTCAATAACAAGAATTATTCCAAATCTCTCTCTTGAAAAGATGAGAAAATTGGCCAACTCCAACATTCCAAATGGTTACTTTTCAACCTATTAGGTAGTTCAATTGTAGATAAATGTGAATGTTCACAAGGAGACCTTTGTTGGTACTTTAATCTACAAAACTTTTGAAGAGGAAAATCCATAGAAAAAAATATTTTTATTTTATGTGTTAGGAATTTATTCAATGCTCCCTTCAAGAATTGTGACAAGAGCTCAACCACCTACTATGTACTATAAGTTGAGTGGTTGCATTGGGCATTGAGAGATCGATCTTTTGGTGCAACGAAAACCCTACTCTAACAATTGGTATCAGAGCTTAGTCATAGGTTTGGAATCCTCAGACACTCAAGTAATGTTGAGGGGAAGATTATTAGACATTTATTCAATGCCCCCCTTGGGATTCGTGATGAGGTCTTAACCACCCTTGTGTACTATAAGTTCAGTGGTTGTATTAGGTATTGACAGATTGGTCTTTTGGTGCAACAAAAACCCCACTCTAACATTATGATGGATGCAAATTCTAATAATGCAACTATACTGATTCCTATTGTAATCACATGTTCAAAATAAAATAAAAGAGTTAGGGTAATAAATAAATCAAAGAAAATTACTAAAAATGAAACTCCTAATGGATATAAGTCAAAGTAACAACATTTTGGCAAATTAAATCTTCAAAAGGATCAAACAAAAAACCAATGAAAATAGGAGCAACATGTTCTCAACTCTACTGATGCAATACTCAAAGGGAATCAATGAAAACCATAAGATGTTTCATAATTAATGAAACTATATAGCCACATAAAATGTGCTTACAAGAGACGAATTGCTATGCAATAACTTGTAGGTGATTCTTTCTCCAATTCATCACAATAGAGGAATTTATTATCAAATGATAAACACCATAACTAATAGATCACACAAATATTAGAATGCAATAAAATTGTTGACTTCATTGCTATTCATGACCATAAATTCATAAAAGAAACACACATTCCAACAATAAATACTAGTACACATAGAATGAGAGTACAAATAACATACTTTATTGAATCAAAATATTAGCCTAGAATAAATATTACATCTATGTATTTATGATGATCCATCTCCTTTTAATGTGTTAGGAGTATGGATTATTCTAATAAAAGTAGTATGCTAAATCTAATGAAATAAAGCTAATTGTATACAAATTAACTCTCTAAATGGTGCAAAGTAGGTCTCTGCCCTTGTTTAAATATCAATTAATGGGTGCATGAGCCTTTGCATGAATTAAAACAATAAAAGATGAAGTTGAAGATAAGAAGAGAGAATCCATGAGATGATTTAGGAGTCACTGGAGCTTTGAAAAATGCAACCTTGGCCTTCCCTACATGTTTCTAGGAATTAAAATATCATCAAAATGCACTTTGAATGCATGGAATGCTAAAAAAAGAACCGGTAGTTAACTATCTATGCACAATAACCAATCTAAAACTATCAGTGTACCTCTCTATTTGGCGCACCTTGTTAAAAGTGCACCTCTGTGTTTGGTGCATCTTATTAAAACAACACCTTTGTGAAAATCACAACTTGGTGAAAGGACTAAAACTGATTGGAGTTTTCAAAGTCCACAATTTTCTAAAAGTGACAAATAAATTCTAAAGTCCATAATTTTCCAAAAGTGATATATTTTTTCAAAGTCCATAATTTTTTAAAAGTAGCATAATTTTTATGTCCACAATTTTCCAAAAGTGACAAAAGTTTTCTAACTCCACAATTTTTGAAAAGTGATAGATTTTTTCTAAGTCCACAACTTTTTAAAATTGACAAGATTTGTCTAAGTACACAATTTTCCAAAAGTGACAAATATTTTCTAAGTCCACAAATTTTTGAAAGCGATAAAATTTTTCTAAGTCCACAAATTTTTTAAAGTGACATAGTTTTTCTAAGTCTACAATTTTTTCAAAAGTGACATAATTTTTCTAAGTCCATAATTTCCAAAAGTGACAGCTATTTTCTAAGTCCACAATTTTCCAAAAGTGACAAGATTTTTTTAAGTACACAATTCTCCATTTCCACCATCTAGGTCTTGCTGACCTTGAACCAAAATGAGGTTTGGATGTTCACCTTTGAAATTTTGGATGATAAAGCTGATTTCTTGAGGATCTCACAATTCTAAAGCTTCATATTTTTCTCTCACATTTCTATAGAAATCATGAAGTTTTTATCTTACTTCTATAAAATCATCCATCATAGAGTCCAACTCCATTAGTGTCTTGTTAATTTTGAAAATGCATCAAATATCATCTTTAGAGGATACTACTTAAAATAATTCTTAAATTGGTGTACACCTATTTTCATTGAGTATAGTTGCATTTTGGAGTCATCATAAAAATTCTCTAAGCTAGTTGCACTATAGGATTGATCTACTTCTAATAGTTGGGCATGTATTCTCTGCATATCTTAGATATCTTCATTAATAGATAACATGAACTTATTACAAGCCTATATATTCTCAATTGAATCATCAATCTCATCCAACTCTCTTTTATAACATCTAGCAACATTCAGTATCACTCACTTCTAAGTGCAAATCCATGAAGTATGACTTCTTGGGAACTCCTTGGAACTTAAAAGTCAAGGGTTTGAGTGTGATCTTATCTATTGTAGAAGACAAAAAATACATGGTAATCTTGGGGACCTCGAGGACCTTTGGATTTTTTGGATATTTGCACCAGTGCACATTTAGACTTAGCACACTAGCACATCATCAAGGAGTTGTACAAGGTGCTCAATTGGTTCAAAAATCAAAGTTCTCAAATTTGAAAATTATTTCATAGTTTTTCTCAAATGAGTTCTAGGGCCACTTGTGTGTACTTCTTCCTGATCTTTTTGATAAATTATACCCTCATTAGAGTCCAACATTGTCATGGACTTGAACTCATAATTCTATCTGAAATCCTAAAGAACTTGTGTTGAATATGCACATGCAATACTATAGTAATATTTATTGCTATAGATGAGGAGGATATCATGGTGACCTAAAAAAAATAAACATTAGTATACTAGTTCTAGGGGGTAAAAATGATGCTAACTAACCAGACTCTTAAACTTGAACTAGAAAAGTTATGGTCCTTGAAGCACCTTGGAATATAGCATATTCTAAGGAATGAGCTTCTATGAGTCAAAAAAGAGGGGGAGGGGGAGTCTCCAATTTTGAAGTAAAAAATGGGACATGTTTTGTCATATCACAACAGAGGTGATGTACACATAGTGTAGTTGGAGGGGATTATATAATGTGTGTTGTGATAGGGAGAGTTTCTAGATGGCATGTGTTGATGAAAAATTCCCAATAATTTCATACAAGCGAAGAGAGAAAGACAATCTCTATATGGGGTTGAGACAAGAAGACATTTAGTGGAGAGTACAACTTGAAAGACATGTGACTAGAAAGCCACATGAATTGGGGGTAAAATAATCTATGACAAGAAAATGTTAATGTTAGACTTGACAATGCAAAAAAAAAAATTGAACCGCTAAATACCAAAAATACACAAAATATTTACTAAGCACGTATATGTATTCCAAGCATAGAGATATATGTAATTTGTTGAAACGTCAAATTGTATTTTCAAATAAACATGGCACTTGGATTTATTCGATCCAAGAAAAGTAAGAAAAATAGAATAGGACAGGGATGCCACCTAGCAAAGTTGCAACAAGACAAGAAGGGAAGGTCTCTCACTTCTCAAATGGCACACAAGTAGAATCTCAACTAGGTTTGCAATACAAACTAAAATTAGATGCATACCTACAAAAACCTAAGACTAACCTTATAAAGGGCTCTAAGAGAAGCTTCCCAAAGGTTCACAAAAAGTGTTGACTGGGCCAACATACTAGAAAAGATAAAATCAAATGTGGGATGAGAGATAAATTAACTTTTTGTCAAGGTTGTATATACAAAATATTATTATTCTAATTTATTCAATGATCATGAACCTTTGTTTCTTCATGAAATGTATATGAAATATAAAATTATTCAAAATATTTAATAATATGCACTAAATGATCATTCCACATATCGATAGTATAGGATTGTTTTCCAGCCCCCTTGAGACATTGAATAGTGTTGTTGGAGTGGCAAACTCTTTTACAATTAAGAAGATTGGGTATTCACAATCTGTGGAAGACTATAATAACTACAACTAGCTGCTTGGTCTGATAGCCCAATGGGAGTCTCACTCGATATATGTATGTAAATTTTCTATTTTTATTACAATTATAATTGATCTCATGACACTATCTATAATGTGCATTTTGTGAATCTAAATCTACAAGTGCTAAGTATCAATATCTATAATTAAGTACTTTCTAAAAAGTTTATTGATATTGATATCTAGTTTTCTTCAAATGTACCATTCTCTCTCATTATAATAATATATATGCATTGTACTGTATCATTATAGTGTCATTGGAAAGTTATAGTTGTGAGAATTTATTTAGTACTTCTACTTTCTTATCAAATGCATGATTATTATAAACAATAACTACTAGGAATAGGAAGACAACACCATTGAGGAAACATTTAAGAATAAATTTCAAATTCTATCCCCTAAAATTGAGGAAAGCTACAATACAATTGAGGAAACAACTTTTTCTTTTCCTTTTGAATTGGTTTCATTATAACAATATTCATCAATTCAAAAGTTTTTCACACATATATTTGAAAAAAAAATAGTTCTTCATTTTGAGCATGTTAATACTTTGAGTTCTTATCATTTAAATACTGAAAATTACCCCTTTGGGGGTTATTTTAATCTTATTAATATAGCTTTCAAATGTCATTAACTTATTTTGAATATACTATTAGATAATGCATTAGTTATGACAATAATGAAAGAGATATAACAAGAATTGTAGTGCTACTTGAGTAGGGAGTATCCATTTGCACGTAACAACAAGGGAGGAATTCCAAGGTGTTATCATTTAGCAATATTGTAAAAATAATTATAAAATGCTTCTCTTTTAGAATCTCCAATCCTACAAAAGCTTTGAATATTAGTTGTAATACATGGTGGGTAGACTATAATATTCTTAAAGATGTCAAATACTCTTGACTTTTCTAGGATAATAATGAAATTCAAGAGAGATCACTAAGTATTTATGTTCTCTCTTCTTAGTATTGATTTAAGGAAACTTATATTACATGTCCATTCTTAGTTATATTTTTATTAAATTCAAAATTATTCTTCAGAAATTAAGTTTTTGCTAGGGAATATGGGCATGGTACCTCTCATGCTATTTTGCTAAAATTCTTATATAATGGTGATTGACATTCTTTCTCATGTTTTGGTATTGTATTTTTCATTATATACTATGTACTCTCTACTCTTGTTTTATTACTAATATTTTTTTAACATCTTTTACTTGTTTGCTTTACAAAAATTAAAAGGTAAGATGATATTTATCTCGTTACTTATCAAAAATAAAATAAATAATAGTTGATTGATGTTTAACATATGACAGGTAATAGTAAAACTAAATTTAATCTCCACTTTTTTCCAAGACAAGTAAACATTATTGTTTGGTATCTACCTATGTTGATAGCATAATTTTTGTGTATTGTAACATGTATATTAAAAAAAAATTCTATTTCTTGTAAGCAATTTTATTTTGGTACAAGAACATGTGTTATGCGAAAGAAATTTAGTTGGAGCTTTAGTACATTGCTTTGAAGATAAATGGATAAGAAATTCTTCAGTAATTGTCTAAGACTTTTTTTTAATGGTAACATGCCAACACGAGTAGATGTTGATTTCTCTATTTTTATATAGTGATTAGAATTATATGACTAAACATGTATCTAAACTACATGCTTCCTTTGGTCACACAAGTACATATAGGGTGATTTCTTTTGTCAAATTCATTGATGTGTCTATCCTAGCCCAAATGAACATCCAAGGGTTTAAACATCATTAAATGACTTTCTATATGTTGTGCCATCATCTTCACTGATTGTTCTCAATCAATTGAGCTGCAAGCCACCTCACTTATTTTGTTCCAAATAATATTGAAAACAAAATGCCCCAACATATATGATGGTACCATCATTAGCCAATTTTGTCAAATTTTATACATCTAAACTTGTAATGATTGAAATAGGAGGAAGGATGTTGCTTATAAGTCATAGTAATACATAAATCGCCAACTAGTCACAAAAGGGTTAGTAATCTAGTAATGGTATATTCCACCATGAATTGGAATGCCTTATGTGAAAACCTTAACTAATTTGTTGAATGATGACTTGATATTAAAGTCAAAGGGTCCTTGGTTTATTGGTGAAGTTGAATGGCTCATAAAGAGCACAACACGGATCAAGTTTTACTAAGTGCATGGACCCCAGTATTAAAAAGGGATAAGGCTAGGATCATGCCTCCAACAAATCTAGCGAAATTGATACCCCTTAGTCCTTAGTTCTTAATTGGAAAAGTCAACCATAAGACCAAGCCTTAAAAAATGAAAAATATTACTAAAATTCCAAACATTTTACAAAGCATTATATATGAATTTTTGAAAATAGGTCACACAAGGTCATCCCATGAGAGCTCAAACAATCACAGGCCGGAGACTTAAGTATTTTTAGTTTTGTGGAAATTGTAGTTCCCAATGAACATATTTATGTCGGAAAGGGATCGTCACAAATCATCCTAGCCCCTCTCCATTATCCTCTAACCTTCACGAATATAAACATGAAATTTGATCAATCTAGATCAATGTGATTATCTAACAAAAACAGGAGGATTTCATTCCAAGTATCTGGCACTCCCGGAAGACACCAGTGACTGCAATCTAGAATAGATGGAGTGGTACTCCAATTTCCTACATGGGCATCCACTCTTATGCCAGAAGACATAGTTATATTCAACATTGTTACATCATACTTCATTTCATCTACCACTTTTTTCAGAATGTTGCTCAACCTTTCAAATTGACCTTCAGAATCTGATCCACGATATATTGGATCCTTCTGTAAACAACATGACATGGGAGAAATACCATGACTGCAATTCAAAGAGTGAAATAGAAACTTATTAAAATCTCTGGAGGTAAGCTTGCAATCAAAATGCAAATATATTTACATAGAATTGGTTCAATATAAGTTTACACTAGTTGTAAAATATATGCTCAGAAATTATAACCCACAACATCTATATAACTATGCTAACTCTTCAAATTGATTTGCACTCAAAACAAATTATGCTTAGAAATTATAACCCACAACATCTATATAACTATGTTAACTCTTCAAATTGATTTGCACTCAAAACAGTCTTCCTACCAATTAAGTTGACCATCTAAAACATAGAACAAAACAAATAGTACTAGTAAAATTAGTACCTCCAATGAGCAGGCTCATAAGTCCTGAAAAAAACTCTGGTTTTCATTGGGTTCACGTTGTTCTCAATCCAGCTTGCCCATGTCTTCAAGGCCAATTCATAGCCATTCTCAATATTCATCGAGATATTGGTATTGCCTGAGATTTCAAAGTAGGAGTCTCTGTATATTGAAATTCAAAGCACTTAGCTTATAACCTATTTAGAGTTTGAAACAATCAAACAAATTCAACAAAAATCACAATTTAATAAAAAAGTTGTTTTAGATCATTACATATCAAAAGTCTTTTCGGGAGTCCACCAGTGTGCCGAATTGAAAACAAGCACTTGGGCATCCCTCCATTTTAATTTAGATGAAACGAGCTTATCCAATCTTACCACAGCTTTAATTCTATTTGAAATTCCCCTGAGAGTGGTACCCTTTTCTACCAAGAAAGGAGCTCTGTAATACTCAATTGTAACATTAAAATTGCTAAAGAATGCACCTAGATAACTTATCCTCTTTATATTCCCACGTTGCCTTAATTTCCCAACGGACTGCTTATCAGTTACACCTTCCATGAGCATACAAACCAGAGACTCCCATTGTGTTCTTCCCATTGAATCTCCAACAAATGTTACCCTCATATTCTTCAACTTTGAGAGTGTCTTACTTGCATTGAATCTAAATAAATATAAACAAGTACAAAAGATTAATATGACTATTAATGTATTGCAGGTGAAGTTAAATCCAATTTTAATTCATCCATGTAAATCATCGGAGTAAAGGTTACCAATGAACTTACTTCGGAAGGGAATATCCCATTGGCTGCCATTTAAGATGGGTGTAATCTCTATCAGTTCTTCCATTTTTTTCACAACTTAGGTTTGGTTCTACAAAGGGACAATTAGATGCATGATAGAGGGGATATGTTTTGTCATACACCCATTTACCAGATAACTTCTCTTCTTTCTTCTTCTGCTTCACTTGTTGTATTTTCCCTGTTATTGACGCCCTATTAGAATCGATCCTTGCCCTGAAACTCAAATTGGGTGTTGAGAAATTTCGAAGAGAGGTGAGAATCAAAATGGTCACACCCAAAAGACTGATGAAAGATATAAACAGGAATTTTAAGGCACTGACTGAACGAAGAATTGTGTTTTTTTTCGAGGCACTTTGAGTTCTGCAGGAAAACAAGGAGCATGAATGCTCTACGTTGAAGCCCATCGATTAGAGATGTTGAAAACTCTTGAATCGTAGAATATCTCAATAACTGGGAGAAATAAAGTGTTGTCCATTCCCAATAATTCAACACAGTTGAGGTGTACGAATTGATAATAGTCATAGACGATATTGAAGAAATCTAGATGAGCAATGAAATAAAATTGCCTTCATTTCTCTAAGATCCTCCTGCCGGCCATCTTCGAGGGCTCCGTTTTTTTTCTTTCCATCTGGTTTGTTGTGTTTGTCTTTGTCTGCTTATTCGAAAATATATTCCATTTGTTGGCTCTTTGTTGGAAAATATAATCAATCGTTTCATGTGTGGTCGAAACTCTTACAATTATATCCGGCAATGGAGAATGAGTCAACGAAATGAGAATTTTCTTTTGCCAGCCTTTGTGTCTAAAATTTGTTTCCAACTCATTACGTCCTCATGCCTTTTGTCGATGATTAAGATCAATAGACTATTAACCTGTATGATAGTATAGGTGGTGGAAAAAGGGGATAAATTTAAACAAGAATACAAATGTACAAATAAATAGTAGTAAAGTTGGAACGAAAAGATCATTACATTTAAATAATTGCTAAATTTTATTTTTATTCTCAATGAATTTGAGAAAAATAATAAATGATTTTATATATGATTGAAAATTAAAGAATGGAAAAAAACATTCTATTTTTTTTTAACCTAACGTAAGTAGGGTTCTATTGATGTAAGATTATAGTAGCAAATTTGTATTGGATTTTAATGTATTTGAGAAGAATAGGCTGAATATAGATCCAATAGTTGCAGTTTGTTTTCTAAACTCGGGTTTCTAGGGTATATCCGTGTTATTGTCTATGTATGTTTGGCTTCTATTATTTTGCTGCTGCTATTTAGTTTTAGTTAGTTAACTCAAAGTGTTATTTTTTATAAATCAAATAAAGTTTCTTTCTATGGATTTATTGTGCAATTAATCAGTTGTTGAGTTATGAGAAATTAACATGGTATCAGAGCTATAAACTTTGAATGCAAAGCCAAGATCTGTAAGACAGATTTTAGAGAAAAAAAATTGTCTTTAGGCTCTTTTGTGGCTATGGAAGCCAACATTCCAATAAGGATAGGTTGTTGGGTGGTTATAATAATCATCCTCTAGTGTAGGGTTTCCATGGTGCAAATCCAAAGAGCAAGGATGAGTTGCATGGACACATTAAGGAGGAGATTTCTTCAATATATTGAGAGGATGAGATTTCCTTGATATGTTGTGAGGAAGACATTTTTGAGGATACATTAAGTGGAAGAGATTTCGTAGATATATTATGAGGAGGATATTTCCAAGAGAAACTCATAAGAAGGGAAAGAAAATTTCAGCAAGGGAAGCATACACAATTATTCTTGTAGATAGAAATAGCTATACTTTATGTTGTGAATTTTAAGATTCAATTTAAGGCAAATTTTAGCACAATTTTTTGTGAACACATTCAGTGACAGTTATTTTCTTAATGGATAGAGGATTGTGAGGCTAATGTTATTTTAGTATAAGTGTTGTGGAAATCTTATAGTCTTTTATTATTGTTGAAGTTGGATAGAAGGTGTAGTTGCATATTCTCTCCATCAGAGATTGAGTGGAGAATCAGATAATGAAACTCAAGTACTTTCTTATTAGTAGGTATATAGCTGATATCTTGACCATAATTTTATGAGATTAACTAAATATACTCTTTAGTGATAAGTTGGGTGTTGTTTAGAACACCTTTCTTGCTAAGAGTTTGAAAAAATAAGAAGTGATTTTTATATACGATTTAAAGCTAAAGAAAAAAAGAAAATGTTCTTTTCTTGCAAGCTAAGTAGAGTAACCAGACTCTATATATGTTAGATTGTAGTAGAAAACTTGTATTCAATTCTATTGTATTTGAGAAGAATAAGTTGGGTGTTAGGTTGAATAGAAGATCCAACAATTGGAGGGCTTTCCCCAAACTGGGGTTTCCTGGGTATATATGTGTTATCATCTATGTATGTTTGGCTTCCATTTTTTTTCCTTTGCTATTTGTTTTATTTAATTAACTCATAGTATTAATTGTTATAAATTAGATAAAGTTTGTTTCTGTGAAATTATTATGCAAGTAATAAATAGAAGAGTTATGAGAAATTACCAATAATCAGTATGAAAAATGCTCAAAAGGTAACCTAGGCAACTCTGGTATAGGAGGGCTAGTGAGGAACTAAAGAGGAGATATGAACCATGGTTTTGCTAAAGATATTGCTATCAAAACTTATAATTATATGGAAGGACTAGCTATGTTGCATCCAGTATCAAGTCCCTTTAGGAGTTAAGGGATAATAATGTCATTTTAGAAGTTGATTCTATACTTATAGTTAATGGGTAATTGCATGAATGGTTATCACATATTTGGACAACCATCATGAAAATCTTGGTCAAGTACCACTCAAGCAAGGGGTACTTGGTCATGACTATGTGGGTGTCTACATGGCAGGGGTTGCTCAATCAAGTACCCCATGACCGAAGGATACTTGGTCAAGTAGATGTAGGATTTGAGCAAAAGAACACAATAAATCGACAAAGCCCAAGAAAACCTGCATGCAGAAAACCTGTCACGAAGAAGAAAAAGACAAAAAGAGGCAAGGGTTTGATCTAAAAAACTCAGATGAAGAAAATATTATTCAATGGATCTTCATAATGAAAAAAATACAAAGAGATTAATCCTTATAAAGGAGATTGAAACCCAAAAAGGGTAACCTAAAGCCTTAAAAAACTAGGTTGCACAATATAATTAATAAAATATTAATTATATGTACCTACAAGATAGCTCAAGCAAACTAGAGTAATAGGAAACTTAATTAATTAAATCAAAGTGATTTAATTAATAAGTGCAAACAAATAATTACTCTAACACCCCCCCTTAAGAGAAGCTCAGGAGGTAAGCTAACTAAGCATAGCTATGAAAGCATAAAAAAATGGGTCCCGACAACAAGCCCTAATCAGGTACCCAAAACAAGGAAATCTCTGTAAACTAGAGAAATAGAGAAAACCACATGGGAAAAACCCTACTCCAAAAAGAGATAGCAAAGAATGTTCCAGAAGAAGGAAAAAGAGAGATCATGAAGAGAACCACTGAAGCATGAAAAGCTATAAAACTCTATCAAAAGGTGCTGATCTGTAGAACCTCCATGAAAATGAAGGCACAAACCAAGTGTGTCTATATGGTAGATGATCCATCTCACTGAACCATCAATGAACCATCAAACAAAGAAGCACATAACAACAATAGAATAACCCCCCCTTAATGTAGATGGGGTGAGGTGACAGGCAACTAAAAAGATGGGCCAAAAATCTCCTATAACACAGGAACCAAACACATCGAGAGTGAGGTACAAACACCTATAAAGGCATGTGTCACTGACACTGCCTGAGGCAAAAGAGGAAGAGGGCACAAAACTGGCAAACAACTATCCCCCCCCCCCCCCCTGGCACTTTATAAAATAGTGTGAGTACAACAAACCAAAATGATGAAAAGGATCTTGAAATGCAAGAGTGACACTTTATCTCAGTGCATTGCATAAAGATGCTTACAATGAATATCAATAATGATCAAAAAAAACATAAGGCTGAAACAACAGAAGGTAGAGCCCAAAACGAAGTATTTGAAGCAACAAAATTGATCCCTCAACCTGAAACAAACATGAAATCCACTAGAATGCTAAAATGCAAAAGACTAAATAGGATGTGCTTGGAATAGTATTTGGAACTGTTAGAAATGGAAAAAGAAATATGTAAATAAGCAATACCAGGAAAGAATCTAAGTGAGTAAATGCATGAAAAGATATTACCATAAAATAGGAGAGAGAAAGCTTCAAGCTCCAACACCATGAGACAAGATATTTGGAAAGGGGAAAGCAAAGAAAACCCCTTGTGACATTATGAATGAGGCATGAAAAGCCTAAGAAGGAAGAGAGAGAGAGATAGAGAGCAATGCTCATACAATATTTGATAAGAGGAAGAAACCTCATTGTTGTTGTAGAATGAGAGAGGAGGGTCATCTCTTAAATAGAGATGAGAGAGAGGAGTTGGAATGTAACTCCCATGTCTATGAATGCCACCATTCATAAGTGTGTGAGGCCAAGTGTGAGATTCCTCTTAAGGAGGAATAATCTAAAATTAGAAATTACAATATATATTTGTCCTCACATATTCCACTAGATGACAAAATAAGATGTAGTGGAAAAAGGACAAAAAAGATATATATTAGGATACCTTGGCTTATATCCTAATATATTACAACAATAAAGAAAGGAGTTCTAACCTTGGTTTATAAATACACCAAGGAAAGATTACAACTTCTAACACCCCCCTTTAATCTTTACTTGGGGAAATTACATCAAAGGGTATTAAACCCATAATTTACAAAAATCTGCAACTTAATCTTCAAGATGAAGTAATTTGATTGTCTTCAAGCCATATGGTACATTTGTAGATCCAAGAGAAGTACATGAGTCCTTTGAATGTGATCAAGTGAAAGCATAGACACCTCTTCATATGTGGAAAACCAAGAAGGTTCCTTGATGGATCACCTGAAAAAAAGAGAACAACAAGAAAAATATCCACAAGTAGAATGCCATCATATATGCAAATTCAAAATCCTTTGGAATAAGGATAATAAAACTCTCATAGAGAAACAATGAGTAAAACATGTTACCACAAAACAATGGAGATAACCTGATATCAAGATAAATTATACACTCAAAAAATTGTCAACAAGGACAAATTGAGTAAAAAGCTTGATCAATGCTCTCATGAAAAGTATATTATACTAATGCACAAATGACCATAGACACGGCCAACTAATGATACGTGCATCAACATTGCATCAATCATGTGGATATAGACAGTCCACTTAATGAATCATCCCACTGCAAGTTAATGGGCTGCAGCACCATAACTTACATGACTCACAATCTAAGCAATGAAGTATGCAAATCATTATCACATTAATATATGAAAATAACATAAAGGAGAGACATGCTGATCAAAGTAGAATTATCATGATTTTTGTTAAGATAATCAAAAGAATGGATTATGAAGATATAACAACATATTGCCTTCAAATTGGATCAAATCATCTGAATTTGGAGAGAAAACTCCAATAATAACATCCTCTTCATTGAGGAGCAAAAATGGAACAATATGGAGGGAAAATCCATAAAAATATTATCCTATCAAAGTGGAATAGATAGGATCCAATGGAGGGAAACTCCATATAAAATGAGTGCATACCAATATAGGATGGAGAAATACTCCATGGGCCAGATAAGGAAACTATGTATCAGTTATACTGAGGGGACCAACATAGTTAACCTTGAAAAAATTGGCTCCCTATGCAACTCAAAATATCATTTAAATCATGTAGATCATTGGTATAATACCATAAAGTGCCAACATGGGCATAGAACGATGCTATACAAGCATAAAAGTGCAACTATGGGCACATCAAAATATCAAAATGAAGGCAAATGTGTAAGATTACTCATAATCCAATCAGAATTAAGTAAAATGATTTAAGGAAGATGAACTAAATATAGATATCAGGTATAAAGCTTCCATTAAGGGTAAACATGGATATGAAAATTATAATAGCTGGTATATTTATCTTGGTATATATGTGTGCACCCATATGTACCTGAATAAATATACTTAAAAAATATCATAGTATGAAATCACACAATTACAATTATTAAATGATAGCTTGGTGCTAAAAAAAAATGATTCCCCCCTTTTTCTTGTTTAAGAGGAATTACCTTCATGTAAAATTTGTTACAACTAACCCTGCAAAAAAGGTTAGTAAATAATAATAGAGTTCAGATCTGGCAGATAAGAATATACTAAAAAGAGTTAAAAACGTTTCTTAAAAAAGTTTGAAAGAAAGAATATTACACTTGTCTGATAGTGAATGATTACCTGCCAAAAATAGGTTGACAAGAGGCAATAATAGAAAATAAAGGATGCCTCTATCAAGAGCTCAAAAAAGAAAAAGAATCTTGCATGAAAAGACAGGCTGCCTAAATTTAGCATCCCTCATTAAATTAAATTCTTGAGCTTAGTCATCCTTCTGGCAGCTTTGGTAGTCTCCAAATGAAGCACATACTGCGTATTCTCGCACTAAATGAGTCAAATACCACTAACAGCTCTTACGTGTTGGGTTAACCCGACATCTGATAGACAGAAAACATGGGTTAACATGTCATTCACTGACATATTCCAGATGACATTAATTAACACGTTAGCTGTTGAGACCAAAGGTCGGGATTTCCAATCCTCTAAAATTGCAGCAGTGCGGCTCAAATTATAGAATAGTCACCCTACTATGTCCATGAGGCGGAGTAATGATAAGCAAGTTGGTGTTCTTTTATAAATACCAAGATTTGCAACACTTGCAAGACCTTTAAATCCTCGTTCTTGCCATTCTTTGATGAACTTTCCTCGTATATAACACCTATGTGGGGAAGGATAAAACAGCCAAAGAAAGAAGAATAGCAATTGAATTTGATGATGTGGCTGAACAGTGACAGGAAACGCATGAAAAATATTATGATACATATTTTCCTTTCTTACTAGAAGCTTGCAGTGATTCTAATGCAGATGTGCGCCAGGCTGCTATATTTGGTGGACCCAAATTCAAGCCTCTTGGTGGAGAGGCGCTTGCAGACTAAATGTAGTAAAAAGACAAACAAATGCACGGGATGGTGAGAATATAATGGCAACTGACAATGCAGTTTCTGCATTAGGGAAAATTTGTCAATTTCATCGTGACAGTATTGATGCTGCACAAGTTATTCCTGCTTGGCTAAGTTGTTTTCCTATAAAAGGTGATTTAATTGAAGCCAAAATTGTCCAGGAACAATTATGCTCCATGGTTGAATGGTCTAATGCTGAGATTCTTGGACCCAACAATCAGTATTTACCTAAAATAGTTTTTGTATTTGCAGAGGTTTTATGTACTAGCAAGGACCTTGCAACAGATCATACTATTGCTCGGATGGTGAATCTCCTGAGACTATTACAGCAAACACGTTCCCCATCTGCGCTTGCTTGAACAGAGAGGGACAGCTGGCATGGCGACCCCAAATTAGGGCACTGCAAACATGCAAACGTAAGAAGAGGGAGGAAACCGAACAGACAGAAGGGCAACGGCTTTGCTCGCCGGGGGTCACAGAGGACAATTCGTTCACACATAAAAAACTTTGCTAAGGGCTTGGTTCCATTTTGAAAGATTATTATTTCCAGCTCCTTGGCAAAGACATGATAGAAAATGACCAAAGAGTAAAGGGCCAAAGACACAGAAATGTTCAATATGATTGAAAAAGTCCAACTGATCCATTGTGCGTATAGACCAAGCAATTGCAAGACTATCATTAAAATTGATAGAATTGGCCTTATTATAGCGAATTGCCATGTCCAATACTTCAGAAGTGTTAGCGAGTGATGATCCAGATGCACAGAACGAGGCTGGAATAGTGTCATGGGAAATGAATGATGAATCTCTCTCCCCTTAATTTCATCAGGTACCCTGTTCTGGCTGATTGATATATTCAAATAGCTATACATCAAGACCAAAAATATTGCAATAACCAGGCCCTCATAACACTCTTTGGGGCCAAAAACTGACATGAAGAGCAGCAAGGGCTACCGAAAAGAAGCCCAAAGGGCACAAAAAAAATGACGCCCGGGCTTCCAAAAGAAACCCTGAAATAACAACATGATCGCAGGAAGGATGGAGGAGGAAGAACCAGTCTCCATCAAAACCGATCAAAGAACAGTATGGGGATAAAATTCAAGATCCAACATAGTGGGATTCCAATTTTCTCAGAAATACAGTTAAAGTGTAAAAACTTAAAGCATGTATGCAGAGACAAATTAATAAACCTGATTGCATAAAGAGAACCGATCTTTGTCAGAGCATAATAATAAAATGAATTCAGAGTTCTAACCTTCCAAAAACAAAAAAAAAAAAAAATTGAAGCTTTTATAGGAAAATCCTCTGGCGGCAAGCCTTCCAAAGGGGGTTAGATGAAAACTAATAGAAAATAAGAAGTAACCTACACAAATTAGAGCACACAAAAGTTAATCGGATTTGGCGGTAAACCGACCAAATCTAAAAAAAATTCAATTTATTCCATCTTAAACGATTAAAAAGAAATTAGTGAAATCTCTCTCAAGAGTCTCCTTCGAATCGTACCTTCATGCAAACACTCAAAACAAAGATTAAACTGCTCTGATACCATGTTAGAAATGGAAAAAGAAATATGTAAATAAGCAATACTAGGAAAGAATCTAAGTGAGTAAATGCATGAAAAGATATTACCATAAAATAGGAGAGAGAAAGCTTCAAGCTCCAACACCATGAGACAAGATATTTGGAAAGGGGAAAGCAAAGAAAACCCCTTGTGACATTATGAATGAGGCATGAAAAGCCTAAGAAGGAAGAGAGAGAGAGATAGAGAGCAATGCTCATACAATATTTGATAAGAGGAAGAAACCTCATTGTTGTTGTAGAATGAGAGAGGAGGGTCATCTCTTAAATAGAGATGAGAGAGAGGAGTTGGAATGTAACTCCCATGTCTATGAATGCCACCATTCATAAGTGTGTGAGGCCAAGTGTGAGATTCCTCTTAAGGAGGAATAATCTAAAATTAGAAATTACAATATATATTTGTCCTCACATATTCCACTAGATGACAAAATAAGATGTAGTGGAAAAAGGACAAAAAAGATATATATTAGGATACCTTGGCTTATATCCTAATATATTAAAACAATAAAGAAAGGAGTTCTAACCTTGGTTTATAAATACACCAAGGAAAGATTACAACTTCTAACAGGAACAACAAGGAGGATCAATGAAAAGAGCACAAAAAGAGCTTTCCAGTGATATAAAGAAGTCCAAAATCAGAGATCAGATGCTCAAGATACGCCTCCCAGAGTGCAAAATAGAACATCCAGCTTTGACTACCAAAATAGGCAACCAAACTACATCTAAATCCAAACACACCTATACCATCATCTCTGTCTAAGAACAACCTTTCCAATGCACTTTTTGGATCAAAAAAATAGGTCTGTATGCTCAAGTTATGGAAGAAAAACTGACAGGGCCTCTGAAAATGCATGAAAAATTATTTTTTTAAATAAAAAAATAATTTAAAAAAAAAAAAATTGCGCCACCCCTGCACCACCAATGGAGTGGCAGATAGGAGGAGGGTGGGCAGTGGTTGGGCAGAACCCACAGGTGGCACTGCAGTAGTGGCAGAGCCGCAGTGGAGGGCGGTTGAGAGGCGCCACTACGACCGTTGGCCAGTGACCGTGGCAGTAATCGCCAATGGTTCCACTGCGGTTAATAAACTACTGCGGGTTTAAAACCACCTTTTAATTTTTTTTGCAATTTTTTTTCAATTTTCTACCTCGATCCGCATGCCAGGGGCTGTTCGGGCCTGTCGGACAAAAAAAATTTGCCTCCCAAATCAATGTTGTCCAAATCAAACAAATTTTATATGGAAATGGGGGTTTTGACACCTTTTGAATCCATCCGTGAGGTCTTTTTGGCCTCAAACTACTCCAAAAATTAGTGGCCCCCCTATTTTATCAAAAAAAGCTCAAAAGAAAACTAGATCTGATCCACTTGTTCTCCCTTTTTCTTGAAACACCGAACAAGCTACAACAAATCTAGCTCTGACACCATGTAGGATTTGAGCAAAAGTGCACAAAAAATCAATGAAGCCCAAGAAAATGTGCATGCAGAAAACCTTTCATGGACAAGAAAAAGAGAAGAAGAGGCAAGGGTTTGATCTGAAAAACTCAGATGAAGAAAATAGTCAATGGATCTTCATAATGAAAAAAATACAAAGAGATCAATCCTTATAAAGGAGATCGAAACCCAAAAACGGTAACCTCAAGCCTAAAAAAGCTAGGTTGCACAATATAATTAATAAAATGTTAATAATATGTACCTACAAGATAGCTTAAGAAAACTAGAGTAATAGGAAAGTTAATTAATTAAATCAAAGTTATTTAACTAATAAGTGCGAACAAATAATTACTCTAACAGTAGATTATGGGCTATAAAACCCATTTACGCCTTTTATAACCCCTTATTTTACACATGGGGGATAAATGACGAGGAGCAGCCTAAAAGAAGTGCTTCAAGTAGAGGTAGGTGATTTTTTTAAATTATTGTTCCATTTATTTTTCATTTAATTTATTCTCTTCATCAGAGATTGAGTGGAGAATCAGATAGTGAAACTCAAGTACTTTCTTATTAGCAAGTATATAGTTGATATCCTGACCATAATTTTATCAGAATAACTAAATATATTCTTTAGTGATAAGGTGGGTGTTGTTTATAACACCTTTCTTGCTAAGAGGGCTTGTTAGATTTTTTTTGTTTAGCTTGGAAGGTGGAGTTGATTTGTTGTAAAGCAACTTAAGTTGGATAATTAGCAACAAATTTGATTTTATTCTTTAGAAGAATATTTCTAAAGTGATTTTGAAACAATAAGAAGTGATTTTTATATACGATTTAAAGCCAAAGAAAACAAGAAAATGTCATGCAATTACCCATTAACTACAAGTATAGAATCAACTTCTAAAATTACATTATTAGCCCTTAACTCCTAAAAGGGCTTGATATTATGCAACATAGCCAGTCCTTCCACATAATTATAAGTGTTGATAGCAATGTCTTTAGCAAAACCATGCTTCATATCCCCTCATATACCAGATTTTCCTAGATTACCTTTTGAGCATTTTTCATACCGATTATTGGTAGTTTCTCATAACTCTTCTATTGATTACTTGCACAATAAATTCACAGAAACAAACTTTATCTAATTTATAATAATTAATACTATGGCTAATTAAAACAAAAAATAGCAAAAGCAAAATAATGGAAGCCAAACATACATAGATGATAACATATATATATTTGGGAAAAAAATATTATTTTTAAAAATTAATTATGTTTTAGATTACGGTAAAAACAGGTTTTGAAGGGACCCCGAAACCCTTTCACATCATCAAAATAATTATGTTAAAATAATTATTAATTACTTAAATTCTATCCTATAATGTTAATGTTGATCCTAAAACTATAAATTTAAACCCTAATTTTAATTTCTAATTCTTTTTCAATCTTAATACTAATTATAAAAATAATCTTAAGTCTTACTTCTTAACTATAACTTTTAGCTTTACGTACAAAAATTTGTCATTTTAGATTTTCATGTGTTTCAAGGGGATATTTGTATATTTAATTTAATTTCATGATAAATTCAGTAATTTCTAATGTTTTTAAGTTAGAACTTATTTTTTTAACTTTAAAGATTATTCAAACATGTACATGTAGTTTGAGTGATGTAGTTTACAAATTTATTTGCATGTCCTCATAATCACACACAGATACATGCATGTATTAGATTACTCATTTAATTTTACTATTTATTCTAATTTTATATCTATTTACATTTGCACACTTGGAGTGTATATGTATTCCATTGTCATTTGTGCTTCATCATATACCTACATATTATGGCATCTAGTGGTGCAACGCCTAGTGGATGGGCTAGTAGTCATCGATCATCATGTGGTGGTAGAGCATCACATACTTAATCTCAGGAGGTCATACTCCCTAGAGTATAATGATGCATAGATAGGGTATTATGATGGCATTGTGCAATGCTCTAGATAAGCTAGAGCCTACTTTGCAAATGTTGAGCACCTCCATAATAGGGAGAAACTAAATTCTATTAGGACTAGGCTTTTGAGCATGATTCAAAAGGTTGAATCATACAACCCTTATGATGATCCATCCATTGAGACATATCACCACATGTTATCTCATGCATTTTTTAGGACCTGTCAGATATAGCACAGTGGATGCAAAGGTTTTGATATACATGGTTAAGAGAATTCTATTCCTTCATTACTTACCTATTCCTATAGTGAGAGCCTATAGAGTGAAAAAGTGTTAGGATCCCCTTGTTTCCCTATTCATATATCCAAGATGGTTAGGGGCACATCCTATGTGGCTGCTAAAGGATGAGGTGGCACTTTATTTATGCAAACAATTGTATGCAAAAAAAATTTTTGGCTTATGATGTGGACTATACATACTATCCAAGTTATGCAGGCCAGGGGAAGGGTAAGTTTGGGGATAATTTTAGACCACTTGACCTACCACATCCCCCTAATAAGAGGACTCTAGTGGGTCAAAACCTTTTAGTTCTTCTAAAAGGTTTGGAGACATGTACGTGAACTGAAGATTATGTAGTTGAGGATGCTTATGTTGACATTTACTCTAGCATTGCAACTATCACTACTTAGGTTCATGAGTTGTCATCTAATCACGTTGGTAGATATATGGTACAATTTCGTACTTGTCCATCTTTTGATGCGTCACATCCACATTATGATCCATACATTCATTATGATCTTCCTACAATGAATGAGATAACACAACTATCCAAGGGTAGTCTACACATGATGAGTAATATTCTAGTCAGAGATCTCCTTGAGGCATATCAAACTATCATTATGTTCCATGGGATCAGTCTACCTAATTTTCTTGACTTTATTAGAGAATTGGTTAGGAGATCCTCTAGTGGTGGTAGTGAGGCACATGGAAATGTAGGGTCCAGTGGATCTAGATAGGAGGACATTTTGATAGGTCCTATGGCTCCAAGACCTTATCTAGAGAAGACACTTCCTATAGTACAGTAACACCTCCATCATAGTCCAAAACACCTCTAGTATGGTTTATGCCTCCTTATCTCTAATAGATACCTACCACCTCGCGATTCATGAGTGGATTCTCATCTCTTCTTATTGATGATTCCATTGATCCTAATGCACTCTCCATATACTCTTCTAAGTTATTTGAGATGAATTTTGATTTAAATTTAAATCATGTTAAATACTTTATATGTATTTTTTGTATATATTATATATAAGTAATTTGATATATATTAATATGTTTATATATATATATTGTTTAGGTGGAGGGTCATAGTACGATGACTTCATTTGCATATGGAGATCTACAGGCATCTAGTGATCCTATTGAATAGGATAAACATGTAAGATAATTCATATAATTTGTAGATTTATAATATTTTGAATCAAAATATATTTATATTCTAATGTATATGTAATTTATTTCTTAATATAATTTACAGGTCACTGCACTAGGTGCACCATTAGGTGAGGGAGACATGAGCCTTGGTAAAAGCACAAACCTGTGTCACCCTTTTATAAAGGAAATGGCTAACAAAAGTATAATTGTTCATCTTCAATGACATAAAAAAGGTAGTATTATTTAGAATTTGATAATGAAGTAAACTAATAAAATGTGTAGAAATGAATGACTTTTAGGATTACAATTTTTAATAATTATTTGGAATAAGAATTGATATATTTTCTTAAAATTTTAAGATTTTTTTTACTTGTTGAAAAATGTTGAAAATTAGGGATCTAGTTCCCACCACAAAACAATGTGGAAATTAACTTATTTCCCTTTGATTTTGGAGTATGTTATAGATAACATATATAGCTAGAAAAATCAAAATTAAAAATTGGCTTTAGACCTATATTTTATCTTTTATAACAATTCAAAATTAGCTCATCTAAAATCGATTGTTTTCATCTCCCACCACATTTTTGAAAATAAATATTTTCTAACCAAAAGAAAATTTATACATTCTTGAAGAGGGCTCTCTCCTCTAGAACATCATGTGTTTTTTGAAAAAAAATTGTATGATTTAATATTTTTTTCCTTTCTCAAACTTGATATCTTCTTGAGTGTTAAAATATATACTTGTAGAATTTTGTAATTAAAATATACTATATCTAATTAAAACACTATAAACTCTATACAAGAATATTATTTACTTTGAAGTCTATAAAATGGTATTTAAATTTTATTAAAAATATATCATAAAAAATAGTAAGAGTTATTGAAACGTCAATTTTCTAAAATAATTTTATTTCTTTAGTAATTAGATATAAACTAGTATAAAACATGCATTTAATTGACATTTCCAATTGTAAAAGTGCGAGACCATATATAACATATCTACAATGAATTTGTCTAGATCATATGTTTGAAATTTTTTTTTATGATAGAAATACTCAAATTCAATCATTTTGATATGTTAGCCTAAAAGGTGACATAGCTTTCTACTTTTACCTTGCAAGACATATGGATCCTATTGATTAGTATACATAGGTATGTTAATTTGAATTTAATTTGATGTACTATTTTTTTTGAACAAAAGTATTTAGATTGTTCTCTTCTTTAAAATTTATTCTCTAATGTACATATCTAATGTATTAAAATATATGATTTATGATGACCCCTATAGAAGGTACACCATCAGGTGAGAGAGTAGGCCCATATGAGTCAGTTTGTACATCTAGATATATCTTTTAATTTATCTAGTTAGATTGTTCAAATTGGTGATACTTGTTGATACATTTCTTGTTCACATTGATGATACTTGTTGATCTATATTTAGTTGTTGATACATTTAGCATGATACTTCTAGGTCTATGTATTTAGATATATTTTGGTCATTGGTCTTCTATAGTTGATACATGTATGCATATTTATTGTGTATATATTTATATTTATATCTATTTCATTTAGTGTAATGTTTTTTTTTGGTTCAATACTAATGATTAATATTTAATCTGATATATATCTTTCAAGTTTATGATTAGACATGTAATAGAAATATATATATTTATAGTTTATGATTAGATGTGCATGTTATTGGTTAAATTTAGGTGATTTAAAATATAGTTTTAAATTATTACATGTGATTGATTTGAAACTTTATATGATTAGACATTACATATAAGTGTGCATGGATTGCAATTGATTAATGATTCTAGACATTCAATTCTTTCAATTATAGATGATTTATAGGTTTAAATTATTAAATGTGATTGATTTGAAAATTTAGATCTAACATTGATAGACATATAAGAGGAAAACAAAAAATGAACATATATACATTTATAATTTCTAAAAATGGCATTATTGGTTCAATTTATGTGAATCAACATATATAAGTCCTAAACATGAAATAAACCAACACATATAAGATGGAAAATGAAATGAACTTGTTTTATGTATATATAAGTCCTAAGCATTAAATAAAGTTATACATATAAGAAGAAAACATGAAATGAACATTTGTAGATGTATGGACCTACATGTCCTAAATAGGGTAAACTAGGTTCACTTTACCTGAATCAACATATATAAGTCCTAAACATGTGTGTTATAGCTTACACAATGGGCCCTAATGGGTCTTAATAGGGTGCAATAAGTTTCATTAGGTAATAATGCATCTTATATTAGGTTTTTCCACATAAGGACCTCTTTTGGTACACTTATAGGTAATTAGGATACATGTTTGGCTTAAGGGGACCTAATGACTCAACTAGGGGATTATGTGTCTTATAGCTTACACAATGGATTCTAATGGGTCTTAATAGGTTGTAATAGGTTCAATTAGGTAATAATGCATCATATATTAGTTATTTCCATATAGGAACCCCTTTTGGTACACTTATAGGTACAAATAGGGTAATTAGGATACATGTTTGGATTAAGGGGACCTAGTGAGTCAACTAGGTCACTAAATGTTATAACATACAAAATAGGTCCTAATAGATCTTAATAGGGTGTAATAGGTTTCATTAGGTAATAATACATCTCATAGATCATCCCTATAATAGGTGCACAATTAGGTCAGGGAGATATGAGACATATTGATCATATTGATCAATATACACTTATAGGTACAAATAGGGTAATTAGGATACGAAAAATAATATGTACTCATTGATCCATCAAAGCCATTTGAACTCACTCATTAAACATACATGTATATAGCATATCTTTACATATTAAAATATAGTTCAAAAAAATGTAAAGTCATTTCAAAATTCAAATAACTCATTGAGAAATAATATAGTCATTGAACCATCCAAGCCATACGAATTCAATTTCAAATTCAACTTCAAATCTGAATGTAGAGATCTACAAAAATAAATCTAGATAGTCTAAAGTTCTTCATATATATAGTTTTTATCCTCCCAAATGTTTATGATCTCTAAGAAAACTTCATTCTCTTTTATAGGAAGCTCTGACTTTTGCTTGCCACATCCTGTTCTCTGCATTGTATTAAATTCTAGTTTTATCACTATGACCAAGTGACCATAATGTAGAACTTTTTGGCCATGCATGTACTCAATAAATTGAATTTTTTTTTTTTCATTTTTTTCTTTCTAATAATATTTTCCTTTAGTAACAACTAAACTATTTGGATAAGATTGTTCATCATCATCTACAGTTGTTTTTGGCAACTTGACTGTTTGTTTAGTGCATCTGAGAAGATAGTAGTCCACACCTTCTATATTATTAGTATCAACAACTACAACAAAAGTATCACATGTACATGCACACATGATTCTAGATTAGATATTTATAAATTAATTTAGCTTCATTGATCTGCATGATGAATCACTTTATATTATAATATAAAGGTCCAACACATGTACATAAGTATATATAATACATGTGCATGCACAAAAATGCACAACTGTAAAACTAAATCAGAGACACATTTGTAATCAACATGATATACATGATGATGAATATCTAGGTTTTCACCATCTTCTACAAAATGAGAATATCTAACTATATCTTTCAAATTCCACCCTAAAACATATCCATTTACAATACTCTTGCATTGACTCTTGGATTATTTTCAACACAGTCATCACAATGATATGATTTATCTCTTACTTGAATCATTGGAGGCTTGCATTGTTTT
This sequence comes from Cupressus sempervirens, assembly GCA_028749045.1. NCBI lineage: Eukaryota > Viridiplantae > Streptophyta > Pinopsida > Cupressales > Cupressaceae > Cupressus > Cupressus sempervirens. Next base: position 373,896,461 of record CM053783.1, read on the forward strand.
GTAGTCATTACTTGATGCATACTTCTTATTCCAACAATGGGTTGACAATTATATGGATTAGAACTATCAATATATGTCAAGAAGGAACATAAAAATATGATATTAGACTATCTAGATAAACAATAGAAAGAAAGAAACTTACATATATAGAGAAAGTTAAAATTAGTGAAAAAGAGAGAACTTTTATTTTAAATTATTTGAATGAATTCAACACTTTTTACCTTTCACTTCCAAAAAATAGCATTTTTTGTATTTTGTGTCTCGGCTAGCAAACTAGATCAATACCATTCAACAATTTTATTTGAATTCTCTATTGTTTACCTACCAAAAAAACTTAACTGAGCTACATGAAATTTAAAAAAAAAGTTAAAACCAATGTCTTTCTACCTTGAATTTCATGTTGTTGGAGTCCATGCTTTACACATGCTCATGCTCCATCATGCTCTCATTTTCCATGTCCACTTACAAAAAGGTCCCAAATGAAATTAGCTTTGTTACTAGTACAATGTTGCATTGATAACCAATTAAATGCTTTTCAAAATTTAAATTGGCCTATGATTTACAAATTTGTTAATATATAATATGTACATACATACATGTATAAAAATCAAGATAAATTCAAAATTTAAATGACATAAAAAAAATTAAATTAACTTTGAAAAGATAGATTGATCTAATACATATGTAACTTACTTGCACAACCATATGAAAAAATCCAAATTTGTCAATTCTTTATCCCACATTATGCAATATCATCAAACAATATTCAAAAACAAAGAGCCATGTAGCTCCTATCTTGTACCTTATAATCACTAATATAGAAATGCACCTCCTTGATGATAATGCACTCATCCAAAGTGTTTTCTACCCCATCCAAACCAAATTGTGCATGTATGTAAGTCACTTATAGAAATATTACAACTTGGTCAAAATGAAAATATTGTGCTTGAACCTACAATTGAGGGGAAAATTTGTAGTTCTTAGAAAAATTTACAATTGAAAGAATAGAACCAAGTGGGAAAGAAATTTCAGATTCATGAAAATATTTGTCTTTCCATCATGCACCATGACAATGTTGAATATGTGGATAAATCATAGTACAAAATCTAGTCATAAACTTAAGGTAGGGAAATCTACTTTTCTTCAATACTTTTTTTTTCGATTCATTTCTAAGCTTTGTTTTGTATATCTTGTATTAAAATCACTTCCAAAAAACTAACTATGTAATATCAATATTCTTAGTTTGAAATGAATTTTTTTTTAAATGTCCACAATGAATGCATTCACATTCTATATACTAGATGTTGAAATCATTTGCATTATCTAATTAATCACATATAATTGACTTCCCAAATTGTGTTGTACTTCTAGAGACAACCACATCTGTATTACCTTCTACCATGAAGTTTTTATGCGATTGTAAAAAATAGATGAAACTTAACATGATTTTGACAAAAAAAAAAAGTTTCACGAACCTTATTTATGCATATCAAAGAATGACACAACATCTCAAACATTCTTTGACCTATTTTCACATTTGTAAATTCTTCTTTGAATTCATCAAAAAACTCACTTTGTGTTGCATCAAGAAAATATTTTGGATGTGAAATCTTTCCACCCATTTCTTCATCTATTATTTTTATAACATCCCTTCTATTAGATGAAATGCAAGAGTGACTTGTGCAATATTCAATGACACATCTTCTTACATTTTCAAAAATTCTATTCTACAAATATAGACCCAGTTGTTTTCAATAGTTTCATCTAACATGCTTCTCCTTCGAATATATCTTTGAACAATTCTTCTCAAAAAATTCAATAAACCATAAATTTCTTGAACTTGTCTTCTACATGTCAACCTCTTGCTAGAAATCATAGTCATCAATGATCTATGTTCATCAACTGAATCAACTCCTTGATGTTTACTCTTGACAATGTTCAAAGAATCAAGCACATTTTCAATTATTATTTCTTTTACTTCACCTCCTAAGGTTTTCTTATTGTTGACACCCAAAAAATCTAGAATTAGTGTCATTTCCCTTTTCCTAAATAACCTGAAAAAAATTTTATGCTTTTCATATGAAAGATTTGTTCTCAAAACAGTCTTCCCATAAATTTCTAAGATACAATTTGATTGTACTATTAGGTACCTTGTCTTTAGATGAAACTTGATTAAAAAGAGAATCTTCATTCAATTCCATCAAATATTTTGTGCCAGACAAAAAAATTTTCAAGTATTGGTACCAACATCTTCTTGGTCTTGACTTGTATTTTGTTCAACATTAAGAGGTACCTCTTCATCTTCAACATAAATAGATACCTCTTTGTCTGAACAACTTTTTGAGCATGTTTTGTATGACCTTCCATTATGTCATCCGTCTTTGGATCATATTTTCAAAATCATTTTTTTCATCTTTCTTCTATATGAGCAATAGCACCAAGGTGATGGTGTAGAGCTAGGCTAACTAGCCATATGCTCAACCAAGGGGTACTTGACCAAGGGGTGTTCAACCGAGTACCCTAATGTGGCTTTCGATGTGGCAACCGCATCAACCAAATATCTATTTTATTGAAATTATGGATTTTAAGGTCCAATTTCCCATTAAAATTTTACAAAAATATAAAACCAAAAAATAGTTTTGTAGATCTCTCAAACATGAATCTGACCATATAATTTTTATGCAATTTAGAGTATAAAACTAATTTTTAATTTATACAATAATGAAAGTAGGTATGTTAATTTTTCAAACAGGGTAGTGTTAATATTTTGTTTTGATGAATAGTTGTTTTATCTAGCTTCATGTCATGTGACCTTGCAAGGTGCTCTTGTATCCCACAACCCCTTTTTTTGTGGATATGAATCTTTAAAATTTAATTAATGAAAAAGGTCTATTCATAAAAATAAAAGAAGTAGATTCAACAATACAAGAGAAATAGTAAATTATTTTTTAAAAATATTAAATTTATATGTTGCATTAGAGGAGAGAGTCATCTTCAAGAATACATAATTTGTTTTGTATAAATGGTAGGTTTAATAGGGGAATGATGGTGGGAGATAAAACTATCAATTTTTGAGAAGTTTGACTTTGAAAAGCTATAAATCACAAAATATAGCTTGAAAATAATTCTTTATTTTTTCTTGCACTAGATATATATGTCTTGTGACATATATTTTTTATTCAGATTAGAAAAATATTTTTAGCATATAGTTTAGTGGCAAGAAGTAAAATCCCTAATTTTTTAAGGATTTTCAGCAATAAAAAAATCAACTTAATTTTTTTCTTAACATATAAATTCTTGTTCAATTATTATTTTTTAATTATATTAGTAATCCTCATATTATTTAACACATTTCATCAACTTAAAGTATCTTGAAATTCTTAATAGAAATATGACATTTTGGTCATTGAAGCTTATTACTTTTATTGTTGTTAATCTTTTCCTTTATAAAAGTGTGACACATAATTGTTCTTTTACCCTAATATCCTTTTAGAAAAATCTTATATCTCCTAGAGAATTCTTAGTCTTATGGAGGGTTGTAAATGAAGGCTAGTCATGTTCAAGGAAGGTAAGACCAGACATGCTTTAATGGAAGGAAGTGGACTACAAACTTCCTAGCCAACTAGGGTTTGAGATGCCAAGAAGGGAAAGTGGTTACTTGTTTCAATTTCCCAAAAAAACTTAAAATTATTTTACTCAACAATAAACACATAATTGTCTAGAGTGGGGTTGATTAAAGAGGATTATTTAGATTACTTAGTTTTGAATAATAATAAATGGTCACATACTTGGGCCTATGGCAACTTTAATTATCAGAGATACACTACTCAGAGGAAAGTCTTGACTATTGATAGGAAACATAAGTTTCCTTTAAGTTAGATAAATGGATCAAGAGTAAGAAAGTGAATATATCTAAATGTAGTAGGAAAATATCTAAAGTTCATTCAATAGCTAAGATTAAATTGTCAAGTTTTAATAAAAATGTCATCATTAAAATGAACCCCCTTCTCACTTTTAATGAAAATACATGGAGAGAATTTTACAAGTGCAAGGAAGCAGGAAAGTATGAAGAATTAAGAAAAATTTTCCATACTCCTTTAATTATTGATTGTGCCAATGATGTCAATGCTGATTACACTAGATCTACAGAAACCAAGGTTTTTCAATTACCTAGCAAGTTTTTACTAAAGAATTATTACAATCATATTTTATTAAGCCTCAAAAATTTGTATGATTGCACCATTCTCAAATTTTCCTAGTTCTCCATTCTTAGAAAAGAGATTTCTTCTATGAGGAATATGCAGATGTGTAAGGCTTCTCAGAATGACATTACTATGGAAGATAATAAATCTCTTTACAAAGTTCTTTAGGAGTTAGGAAAGGTTAAAATTATGGGTAGGTCATTGAAGAAAGTGGAGCCAAGGTATAATAGGGAACTGAAACAAAATTAAGAAATATGGAAGTACTTTTAGGACATTACTCTTACCAGTTTCATCAAAGTTATGAGGGGCCTTTAATTTGGAGCTCTCTTCTAAGTTTTCCAACTCTTGGCATAAGGACATAGTGACTATTGGCATTATAGATTTTGTGGTCATGTCAAAGTTAATTGTAGAGGCCACTCAATTGAATTGTTAAGGACACTGGGTTGAAAGAAAGTGTCAGGGAAAGTAAAACAACTACAAGGAAAAATTCTTTGTTGGCAATGAGAAGGAAAAATGGGTAATGAAAAAAATAGGTATGAAAAACTTTCTTTCCCTCCTTTTGCTATAATCTACCTCTAGGATATGAAGTACTTTACATGTGAAAGGATATTTAGCCCTTACCATACTTATCATTCCCCCTATTGAATTTCATGTGTCATTGGAAGAAAATTAATGTCCCTTTCTTGTTGGTTTCCTCCTTAAAATGTACTATTGATAATGGTGACAACTCACCTCTCCATCAAGGGTTAGGATTATTTTGTATATCATCATGTTCTTTTCCATCACTCATCCTTCAGAAGAAGCCTAGATAATGGTAAAGATTTGGTCAATACAAAATTGTTTGTGAAAATCGAGGAAATTAATCCCAACCCTAATACGAGCCCTAGTAAAGATAGCTATAACCTTGGGACCCATAAAAAGACTAGTGTTGGTTAGTCATGCCCTACTACTAACCCTAAAAATTCCCTTGAGTAATATTTTTTTCTTAAAACCTCTTCTAAAAGAAATAATTCTCTCCAAAGTAGCCAAGGGCCAACTCCTAAAAAGAGTAAAATTGAAAAAGATATCATTGATGTTGACAAACAAGAAACTAAGGATAAGGATAGAAAAGATAGGAATACTGTGGGGTAAGGTGGTCACCATGATGCTACCTCTATAGAGAGAAGATATAAAAGGATCCAAAATAAAAAAGAAAAAAAGTAGTAGAACGATGAGGAGTATTATTATTGTATTGAGGAACTCAAGTTCCTCGAGGCTAAAACTAAAGTAGAGGATGAGACTAAGAATGAGGGCACGATGGATGTAGATTGTATTGAAATCAAATATGTTAGCTATGATGGGGAGGATCTGTATGTGGAAATAGTTGAACATGAGGCTATTATTAATGTTGACCTAGAAGGGGTTACTATGATCCAGTTTATTCCTATTGAGGTCAATGAGCTGAACAAGGGTGATAAGGGCCACGATGAGGAAAAGTAGGAAAGGAAAACAAAAAGGGAAGCTTGTTTCAATAGGGTTAAAACACTCAAATACAATTTATCTATAGAGTGGATGTTCTTCACATTAAAATGGACTATGTGGATAAACTGTAAAAATATACAATTACCAATCCTGAATTTGGGGTCTTTTTTGAGTCCATCTATAGAATCCAAAGGGAGATAATGGGGAGAATGGGTATGGGTGTAATCACTAGCAAAATTAGGCTGAGGAAGATAAAGGATGTGGACATGATCAAGAAAAAGAAGGACAATGATAGAAAAGCTAAAGACATCACTAATTGGAAAGAAGAACTTACCAAGCTCATCAAAGTTTGGGATGATATTAAAAAACTTAGTTGTATTTTTATGTTTTAGTCTTCTTATTACCTATTGTAGACATGTTAAAAAATATTATTATTTCTAAGAAATTTAAGATTTTATTTTCTACTATGCACTTATGTTACTTTATGGCTTGCAACTTTTTTGATGTTAAGTACTTATGATGTTTTAAGACTTTAGACTATTACTGATTTTTCATTTCGAGATAGTTATATTTGATTGCTATATGGTAGATTGATTATTGTAATTGAAAGTTCTTTAGTAGGTTGTTTAGTAGATTATGTTTGATGCTATCTTTGATTAGTTATTGCTATTCTTGTGATGTGTATTAGTAGCTTTGGTATTTTTTGGATCTTTTATTTTATTTTGTGGAGATGTACTATTTGTTGCTTTAGGATGTTTTAGCAAGTTTCTTAGTCATAATGTCCCTAGGCTTTGTCGGTACTCTTTGTAAGTTCTAGTTGTTTTGGCAAGCTACTCACCTCTAATGGCCTTGGGCTTTGACTTTTTCTATTTCTAACTTTGAGTTTAGGGTTCCCTCCCTACCTCCTTTATGAAAAATTAACAATTAGGGTTTAGATGGTCATCAAACATAACAAGGGAATAATTTTTTTAAAAAATAATTAGGGTTCTATTAAATGGATGTATATATTTTCAATTATTTATTATTATTAAATTTTTATGTATTTAAAATTATAATAAAAATTATACAACATTGATTTTAAATGCTTTCTTTATAACTATTTGATAGTATAGTGTGGTGTATTTGGTTGAGGTAAAAATTTAAGTATTGAAGTGGACAAAGGAATAGTGGACATCTAAGAAATCAATTATAACACTAATTTTTTGTATGAACTACCAACTAAATTTTAGGATATCTTGGATTTAAATGATTTTTTTTAAAGTTTGTAGGGAAAGGGTATTTATCCTGCACAAAGAGACACACTACAATATTACAATAACATCAAAGCAAAACAATAGGCCATTACATATTGAAGCACATGAGCCAATGTATAGAAAAATATTTTTTAAAAAACATAATTTAGGAGACATCTATATAATAGTTTACATTCTATGATACTAAAAACAGAAAAGAAATGATAAGTTCATCTTAATCTAACTAATAAAAAGTTCAAACTATTATTATCACTACAGAAGTGAATATTGTCACTACCAATGTTGGAGTTCATATTCCCATGTATTTAGATAGTGGGATAATTAAATGGAAAGGTTTCAACAATATCGCCATAACTAATCAAGCTCTCATACCAAAATAATAAAAACCTATAGAAAATTATATGACATCAAATCAAATGATTTTAGTAATGGCCTCCCAAATCATGGTCAAGCATTGCAAGTTCTTCCACTTTTTAGCTCCTTCCTCTCATGTTTTGAGTCCTCCATCTCCTACTAATTTTTTTCTAAGTGTCTCCTTATCATTATTTTATCCTTAACCACTCCCATCATCATGGTTCAAATGAGACCATCAAGAAACTTACATAGAGAGGATATTGTCATATTCTAGTCATATTCTAGCCATCCAAAATTATAGTAAGGGAATGAACTCTTATAGGCATAATATTATATTTTGGACAAATTCTATGTATCCTTTCACACTTTCTTCATCGATATGACCTTCCTCAACATGCCTAGGGCTTCTCTTTTCTGTACCAACATGTACACAAATAGAGAATGTGCATCCAAAGTGATGTATTTCTTCCAAGGTAAACTCTAAGAAAATCCCCTCTAGAGAAAGATATAAAATATTGGTGGATATTTCATTATTTTGAAAAACAAAATTATTTCTATTGGTGAATCTCTCAATTTTTTAAATTTTAAATATTATTTATATTGGCAATTATTTTGAAATCTTAATGTCTATGTAGAAAATATTGGAAAATCTCAATAATAATAGGAAGTTCATTAATCACCATTGAATATTACAAATGAAAATTAACATTTTTAACCTAATGAATATTATGAGGATCATTGCATTATATTTTAAATCAATAGTGAAAACTAAATATTGGTGATATATCCCTAAAGTAACTAATAATTATGATAATTATTGGTGAGTTAGTTTTGATTTGTTCAATAATATGTAATATTTAGTGAATCAAATCTAATCATGTATTGAATATTGTGGCAAATCTTTATGTTTAAGTTTTTTAACAAAATAAATTATTGAGTGATTTTAAATATTTTATAACTAAATTTTATAAAAAAGACATGATTCAAGTTGTAGTAAATCATAAATTATTAGTCAAATTAGTAGCCAAAAAATTCTAAAATTAGCCAATTTATGAATATTAGCCACTAAAAAATACCTTGATTTCTTCCATCACCCAAGTTTATCCCAATCTAAAAGTTAAATGTAACTCCTTAGTGTCCTCAAAATCTACCTCCTTATTGATTTGCAAGCCTCATCCTTGGTGTTTTCTATGTCATCACAATCTTCACTTTCATTCCTAGTTTATTTCTAGAACCACTTCTTAGCAAGCCTTCTCTTTTTCCTTTATGTCTTTGATCCTAAAGATCATATCTCCCTATAAATACCCTTCTACTTATTTTTCTCATGCTCCAACCCCATTTTAATCTCTTCTAACTCCTCCTTATCGACCAAGTCATCATGGTCTATTTCAATGCATCATTCTCATTTATTGTTGGTTTTTCTTCCTTTGATAGAGGGTGGTTTTTTAATATGGGACTTTCTCTTAAGTTGTGTTGTATATAGAAATGAAACATCTTTGAAGGAGACAATTCACTTGGTTCTCTCTTTAGCAATTTTTTTGAAAGATTTAGAAGATTTATTAGTGTTGGATAGGGGTTTTAGGTTGTTTTTCAATGTCTTGTTATTGATGATCTCAATTCTGACAAAGCTATAGTTCTGAGAGGATCATGGCTAATTCAAGAAATGACCAATAGAAGGGCCTTGGTAAAAAAGTTTTTGGTAAATAATGTGCATTAGGCCCTAGTGTACAAGAGGATTTTTCCACTTATCAATACTATTAAAGAGGGAAGAAAAGAGAAAAAAATGGAACATTATTTTTTAATCCTTATCGAATGTTGTTTAGTAGTGAAAATTGATATCCATGGGAAGTGGTAAAATTATTATTAAGCATAGAAAATTCATCACAAAGAGGTAAACCAAAAAATATGAAGTGGGAAGGGAAGACCTAAAATACCTATTTTGTCTAGGAACAACCAAGTATTTCTCATTATGCTCATAAAATTTCTTCGATATTTTTATAGTCACCAATGTTTTTCCTTTCAACACATTCTCCAGAGAAATCCATTCTAGTTGCTTGACCTTTATGCTAAGAATTGACAAATTTCATAGATGTCTGTCTATTAAATACCCTCATTGCTAGTATGTAGGAAGATAGGCCAACCCTTTCAAAGATATCTTAGATGCCTACATTCTCAGAAACATCTTTCTAGTCATTTGGTTTCACTTTCTTAAGAAGAACCTTGATGATTCTAACCTAGTTAAATGTAGAATCTAACCCCAAAAAATATCAAAACCAAGCCCACCTTAATATAGATTATACACAATAAATCATGGAATAAAAAGTAGGACACAAGAACAATCCTGAACTACAAATAGTTTAATTTTTTATTTTACTGTGACAATCATTGGGTTAATTAATGAGGATCTAAAGGTAAAATAAATAAGTTTCATGTATGAGATGAAATGTTTAACAATAATAGGAGGATTAATTGGCATGTAAATGATCCTTTATTTTAGTAAAAAGATAGCATAAGTGTGCTAATAGTATATCCTAGATTTAGTCCATATCTTAAGATAATTACTCCTTTTCAAACTAAGAGAGCATACATACACAAAAAATTATACTTCCTTGTACTTTTAACAATTATAGTTTTATCACCATTTTGATCTTCCCTTCTTAAATCCTATTCTAAATGAGGATATAAATCTGGCCATAACTGGCCAAGTCCTTTTCACATATTTTAAAAACACTTTTCAGGTTCTTGCCATAGTTTTGATTTCCATCATATTATCTTTTTCTTTTCATCTATCACCATTCTAAGAAATCATGAATGATCATCTCTTCATAAATCTTCTACCTAATTATTGTCATTATTTCAACTAATTTTCGAATATCATATATAAACAAGAAGTATCCTTATCAAAGCATTATAAAAATTACCGAATCATTTTTACATTGTTCTATGATTGGCAAGGATAACCTTTAAGCCTGGGGGGTTCACTAGTAAATTTAGACCTAATTTTCAATGAGGATTCATCACAATTTCAACACCACTATGTTGACAAAACAAAGAACACTATTTTCGATCATTTTTCATCGATTTTATGAAACCCTAAACATTTCTTAAAATTTTGATGTTACTATGGTAGATATACCAATGAAACTATTGTCGGGATATCTGCCTCAACCCGCAAGCATTGTATAGCATCCTCATCAAAATGTTATGCTCCTTGTCATCAAAATTGTGGTGAATACTTGTCAAAACTCATGTTATACATATAGCATCCTCCTCAAAATTCTATGCTCCTTTTCATCAAAATTGTAATGAATACTCATTGAAACTCACGTTGCACACATGATGTGTATAGAATCCTTGTCAAAATGGTATGCTCCTTTTTCTCAAAATTGCAATGAATACTTGTCGAAACTCACATCACATGTATAACATCCTTGTCAAAATTATATGTTCCCTTTCATTGAAATTGTGATGAATACTTGTCAAAAATCACATCACACATATAGCATCCTCAATGAAATGATATGCTCCTTGTCGTCAAAATTGCAATGAATATGCATCAAAACTCACATCACACCTATAGCATCGTCATTGAAATGCTATGGTCCCTTTTGTCAAAATCGCAACATCTAGTTCCGTTTATATATATTATCAAATAAAATATGTATAATTGTTCTTGTGAGTTCTTAGCTTAGATAGATTATAATCTAGACTTGCATGGGTGATTGTAAGTTAATTTCTTAATGATATATCTAGCAACTATTTCTCCTCTTAATTTCTGTGTTGCTATAATCAATAAAAAAAAATTCAAACATGAATTGATAAAATGCCTATAAAGAAAATGTATACTATACATACAATATTGTTGCAAATTTGAGAAATGTTTCATTGATAGCTCTTACATTATGCATTGTGTCAAAGAAAGATAGGATATGGTGGATGTGCAATAAGGATTGAATAAGATTGCACAGAACTGATATCTACTATGAAAATTGATAATTTGTTGGAACAATTTTTGTATGCAAAATGTTCTACAAATTGGGACATTAATTTTGGATTTCACAAAGTGTGGGTCAAAGGAAGAGGGTATGTGGAAGAGTGCTTTAAAAACATATCATGCATTTATGAATAAGTGCTATATTGTTTGAATTGTGCAATGCACCAGGAATTTTAAGCATCTTATGAAAGAACTATCAAGAAAATTATTTGACCTATATATCATTTACTTACATGACATATCTACGGCGAGTTAACTCTATAAATTGAATTTGTCTCATTTTGAGAAGGTATTTGAAATTTTAAGGGAGCAAAAATTGTTGACTGATAAGAAGTGCTAGTATGCCAAAAAAAAATTGTTGTACACTAGTCATGTGTTGGGTGATGAGGAGAAAAAGGGTAGATCCTTCCAAGGTTGAGGCCATTGTTAATGACCAAAATTCACAATCATGAGTGGGACTCAAAGCTTTCTATGTGCAACACAATATGTCAACATGTTTGTAAAGAACTCTCATTCTTTTGCTATTGAATGAAGTCATTGGTAAAGGAAGAAAGTTTCCATTGTTACCTGAAGACCCATCTCTAACACTTGAGACATGTCTCTTTTATAGAGACATCTCTACAAATTTCCCAAAGCATAGGGCTCTTTTGGCCACCCTCTCCTGTCATCTCCAATGTCTCTTGACTAGGAAATTGACATCTCCCACCAAAAAACTTATGGAAAAACACATTATAAGTTGAAAAAGTAAGACAAATAAAAAATATAAGTCTACATAAGATTTCATGCTAATATTTTGGATGCTGCAGTAATCCATGCTAAGCTATAATGCTTAGATCTACTAAAGTGTATACATTTTGAGATGGACAAAAATAGTTGTATGACTGGTTTCCTATCATTGTGGTGTTCTAAAGAGATTTTTTTTTTACTATTTAGCGTTCTTGTATGGTTGAATTGGTATTCCTACTTTCCATGTTCTATGTGACAATATTTTCTACAAATTATTAAATATATTTTAAAAATGGCATCACCAAGTATTTGTGTCTCCTATTGTATCTCCTATCTATGAAAATTAGCCATATTGGTATCCATACTAGTCTCTGATGTCTCTAAGTTTCTTCATCTACTAGTAATTATGAAAGTTTCAATAGGGAAATAAACATTAAAAATCTTTAGAGTAGTTGAAAAGTAAAATAAGAAGAAGAAGTTTCCTAGATTTACCCTACTTACAAGTAACAATTGAGGTAGAGACAAATGTTGATTGATTATGCTACAAATGTAGTGCTTTTGCAAGGAGGATGGCCAATCTATGATCACTTGGTATAGTTCAGAAGGGGTCCATTTTGAATTATAGAACCTACAGTATGGAACTTATGCATTGGTTTAGCAAAGAAGTGAAAACATACCTCATGTAAAATGAGATTGTAGTACGCATATATATGGTAGGCACAAAAAAAATTAGTATTACAATAGTTGAGATATTACAAATGGATGGGAATTCTATGACAGTTCCTTCTTGTGGTCAAGTATAAGCATGGTGTGATAAACACTATTGCTGATATATTGTTAAGAATGTCTTGTTTATTTATTGCAAGTAGGAGAGTCATTTTCTTGTGAAGTGCATGTTGAAGATCATGTTCACGTCACTGATTTTATAGAGGTATACCAGACAAGGCAGATATGATATCTCTTTCTTCCCAACCTCTTCATTATAAATGGTGTGACCACATTCTCTTACCTACTCTAAAGATGCTACCTCAGTCTTGTATCAAATTTTTAATAACACCTAAGACATAAAGGTCTATCAACTTTAGCTTGGTAATCCTCTTTGTCAAGGGTTTATAGTTCTCATTATTTTTAAATTTTAAGACCCACCCATTTTTGATACATTTATGTGCATTCAAGAAAAAAATAGAGATTACAATTGGACTACAAAATAATGATGAAAATATATTCCCTAACCTCAAATATTTGTTCATATATTTCAAATAATCTGGACAAATAAAAGAAGGTAAATCCCTTCATTCAAGGACAAATTAGTGGAGAAATTTTGGTTACTTGAATCTAAAATTAAATTCAAGGGAACACCAAAAGATGAAAAAAAATGAGAATACAATTCAAGGTAATCAAAAAATAAAATTCATTATTCAAATATTTTCAATCATATGCATCTCTACTCTAGTAGAAATAATTTTGTCTCTCATTCTTGAACTTTGATTTGAACTATATTTATTGTACAAGAATGCCAGGCACAAAACATAAGGAATAAATATTTGGTAGCAATATTAAATTTGTAAACAATAGGAAAAATTCATTCAGATGCTACCAAAAATAAGTTTCTAGTCTTTTGATTAATGTGTTTATCATAGATTTAAAAGCTTTGTGATTATCTGTCAAAAATTCACTAAATACTCTACAAAATATTTCATATGCCCAATAAAATAGCAGTCCATGATGATGATGTTGGAAACCTAAATGAAAAGATCACTGTTGAAGAAGGTAGATTATTTTCAAAGGGAGAGAATGTTGATAAAGAATGTTTTCAATCATTGTTTTGTCACTAATGTCAAACCTGCTATTTGTTGGAATGACAATTTATTATAAGATCTAAGTACTATCACTTAGTTGATTGATGAAGAGGATTTAATCAACGAGATGCAACAAAAGCACCTAAGAGAAAGGTTGAGTCATGGTTTTGTAATGAAGAACAAGGATCAGTTAAGACAATGATAAAAAGATGTATTGATAATATACTTGAAGATACAGAGGTTGACCACACTTAGAATTTATGGAAGAATAAGTTGTAACAAGGTTGTCTGCAATGCTTGACTAAGTTCATCAGTGGATGCTTGGCAAGCTAGTTCATGCTAAGAAAAATTTTAGTTAGTGCTGAGAAAATGCAAAATCTAGTGTGTGCCAAGTGAAATAGAAGGAGCTAAGCAAGCTCAGGTGTTGAGCAAGTAATAGGTGTTGAGCATCAAAAAAACTTAGTGGATGTCAAGTGAATCCAAAGTAGGTGCTAAGCATTAGTAAAATGTAGTTGGTGCTAAGTAACACAACAAGTGTCGAGCACCAAAATTTCAATAGTGCCAAGCTGTTGCATTATTTGAAAAGTCAAAGATTCACCAGATCTAAGCTGACAAGTTTGTTACCTTGAATTTTGTGAACCAGATGGAGGATAAGGATGATGAGTTGGAGGCATAGAACTTTTAGTAAACTATTTTTGAGTGAATTCAAGAGGATTCTTCATGATGTTTCTAGAAGGAACAAGATATGGGGTAGATTCATTGAATTCTACTTAATCCATTCAATATGAAATTAAAAGTAGGAAGATTCAAGCAGGAATAAGGATTCCAAACTTCTATTTAAGGAGTCACAGGCCAAGAAGCAAGATTTGCTAGGGTGCCAAGTTGCAAAGTTATTTGAAGAGTGTCAAGGAGAAGGTGTTGAAAAGGAAGAACATAGCACAAAGATTTTTCTTCAATAAGTGGCCATATAGGAGATTGCATTGCTACATGAGCATGGAGACTCAAGGAGACAAAGCTTGAAAGGAGGAAAAGTTTTCAAAGCTAAAGAGGTTGAAAGATAAGCAATGTTGTGAGCTGAATAGAGATCTAAAATTTACAAGTTAAGTTATGAGTTGTATCAGGTCAAAAGCCCTTGTTGTTACTATCTAACAATTTTGTCAATTACGGTAAAATCCTATGTACTTAGGTTGGTTTAACAACCATTTTAAAATAATTTAATAGGGTGGCATTCCAAGTGAATGTTCTAAAGTCCTCTAACTAGGCCCACTTATAATAGGGTGGTTTGAATCCTTTAACCAGGTAACATTTAACAGTGTGTTGTAGCCTTTAATAGGGTAGGCCTTTCACAGGGCATCACTTCAGAAGAGTGAAAATTGAGTAGCATGTTACTAGTTTTTTTTCCTTCATTAAGAGACACTAAGGAGGTGAAACCAAAGAAGATAAACAAAAAGGTAAAGTATTCATCAAGTGACAAAAACATAGATGGAGAAGATGTGGAACAATTAGAAGCATTGTTGGCAACAATATTTCACAGAGGCAAAGGTAAATTCAAAGGTAAGCTTCCTATCATTTGTTTTAATTACAATGAAGTAGGACATATTGTTGTAAGATGCACATAGAAAAAGAATTTCAAAGAATGCAAAAAGAACAAGAATATAAGAGAAGATGATGGCAGAGATTACAAAGACAAAGGAAAAAAGTGTTACATTGTTGAAGAAGAGGATTCTGATGAAAATGATGATGAGATAGTCTATGTAGCCATGAAGGATGAATCAGATGAAGATGAGGCAAAAACACTAGTAACGCATTTAAACAAGAATGACAAATGGATCATAGATAGTGGATGCTCATATCACATGACAGGAGACAAAAGTAAGTTTATTACCTTTACTTAGTATGATAGAAATAGTGTTAGATTTGGGAATGATGCTCCATGTCTAATCAAAGGAAAAGGTTAAATTAAAGTTACAGAGAAAATTTCATGTAACAATGCATATTATGTTGAAGGATCAAACTATAATCTGCTGAGTGTGTCACAATTTAGGCAATGAAGGTTGCAAAGTAGAATTTGGAAATAAATCTGCCAAAATCTATAACATTGATGGAAATATGATAGGAAAAGGAGAATAAACTAGGAGTAATTTGTTTTACCTAGATATGGAAGATGCAACCTATCTTATTGTTAAACTTGATGATGTTTTGTTATGGCATAAAATGCTATGTCGCGTCAACTTTGAATATCTGATTAGCATTAGAAAAATGAAGAAAGTCAAAGGTCTGCCTAAGCTGAAGAAGCCTACAAATAAAATGTGCAAATAATGTCAATTAGGAAAGATGACCAAGTCAAGTTTCAAAATAAAAACCTACACTTACAAAGAAGTACTAGAGTTAGTGCATACTAATTTATCTGGCTCAATAGAAGTACAAAGCTACCAAGGAGATAGATACATAATGTTGTTTGTGGATGACTACTCTACGATGGTGATTGCCATGTTCTTAAAGTAAAAACCTGATGAATTTCAAATGTTTAAGTAGTGATTGGCTAGGGTTGAGAAGGAAATAGGAAAGATTTTGAAGTGCCTAAGATCGGACAGAGGAGGAGAGTTCACATCAAAATAATTTGAGACATTTTGCAATGACAAAGGAATCAAAAGGCAGACATTAGCACTAAGAACTCCACCTCAAAATGGCATTGCAGAGAGAAGGAATAGATCAGTGATAGACTATGCTAGAACATTAGTGATGGAGAAAAATGTTGCTCTGAAGTACTAGAGAGAAGCTGTAAGTACTATTGTCTACACCTTGAATTGAGTTCAAGTCAAGAAAGGTACAAATGCAATACATTTTGAATTATGGTATGATCACTCACCCAATGTAAAACATTTCAAAGTATTTGGTTGAAAATTCTATAATCTTAAAGATTCTATAAATGGAAAGTTTGACACAAAAAGTAATGAAGGCATATTCATTGGATACTCCACTAGAAGTAAAGCATATAAGTATTTGAATACTAACATTAACAAGATTGTGGAGAGTGCAAATGTAAATTTTGATGAGCATGTAGAAGCTCAAGTTGATAAAACTAAGATACCAGAAGATTATAGATCCTTTGTATATTTCTATGAAGGAATTCCTACTAAAGAAGAAGCTGCCAATCAAGTTGGGAATCAACAAAAAATTTCAATATCAACCAAGTCACAACCAATGAATGTTGAGCTACATTCAGAAGCTGAGTTGTAGAATGAAAAAAATGCACATTCTAATTCTAAAATTAGTACACATGGAAGAGATGATGAAATATTAGAAAGAGGTGTGCACAATGACTCTGAAGTTGAAAGATCAAACATGGAAAAGACAAAACCAAGACTATCCAAGTATGTGAGAAGACATCACCCTATTGAACAAATCATTGGTGACAAGGAGGCTGGACCAATGACAAGGAATAGAGTAAGGAATGAATCATGTTTGCTGAGCCAGATTGAGTCCAAAATAGTGAAAGATGCACTGCAAGGTGATAATTATCATAAAGCTATGAAAGAAGAAATAGATCAAATAGAGAAGAACAAAACTTGGACCTTAGTCCCAAGACTAGCTGATAAGAATGTGATTGGTACCAGATGGGTATTTAGGAACAAGCTAGATGAGAATGGTGAGATTACAAGAAATAAGGCCAGACTAGCCTACAAAGGTTATGCACAAGAAGAAGGACTAGACTATGGAGAAACATTTACCCCTATTGCAAGAATGGAGGGAGTAAGAACACTAATTTCTTATGCTTCCTACAAAGTTTTTTAAGTTTACCAAATGGATGTAAAGTTTGCATTTCTAAATGGAATGCTAGAAGAGGAAGTCTAGATAGAACAACCAGAGGGATTTGTTGATGACAACAATAAGGATGTGGTTTGAAAACTGCATAAAGAACTTTATGGTTTGAAGCAAGCACCTAGAGCATGGTATGAGAGACTACGCAAATATCTTGTGAAGATTGGATTTGAAAGAATAGATGACAACAACAACCTATATATCAAAGTAGAAAGAGATAAAGACATTTTGATATTTGAAATCTTTGTTGATGATATAATATTTCGAGGAAAATATTTCCTATGCAAAGATTTTACTGACCAGATGAAACATGAGTTTTAGATGTCAATGTTTGGAGAAATCAAATTCTTTGTTGGATTGCAAGTACATCAACTAAAGCATGGCATGGTTGTGACCCAATCAAAATATATCAAGGAGATACTCAAGACATTTGGCTTAGAAGATTCAAAACTAGTCAGTACACCAATGTTAACAAGACATAAGTTATCCAAGAATGATGAGTTAGCTGAAGTAAATCAAACAATCTACAAAACAACAATTGGAAAGCTATAGTATGTTGTGCATAGTAGACTAAAAATTGCATTAGCTATTCGAATAGTTGTAAGATTTTTTGCTAACCTAAGAGAAAACCATCTGACGGAAGTAAGAAGAATATTTGGGTACCTAAAGGGAACATATGACTTTGGATTATACTACAAGAAGAGTGAAAAGTTTGAGTTGAAAGCCTACACTGATACAAATTGGGGAGGCAATATTGATGAAAAAAAAAGCACCAGTGGAGGATCACTTTTCTTAGGCAAAAGGTTAGTTAGTTGGACTAGCAAAAATCAAAGTTGTACCTTATAGTCCATAGAAAAAGCTAAATATGTTGTAGTTGCTATAAACTACACCAATATTGTATGGATCAAACATCTGCTACAAGGTATGATGGAAGAGGTAAATAAACCTGTGATACTCTATCATGATAACAAAAGTGCCATCAACATATCAAAGAATCCTGTGATGCATGCCAAAACAAAGCATATTGCAATTAAGTATCACTATGTAAGATAATTGGTGGAAGATAAGCAAGGATGGAATATGTCAGCTCAAAAGAACAGATTGTTGACATCTTCATAAAAGCGCTACCTAAAGATGCATTTGAGTATCATAGAGGTAAGTTAGGTGTGATACCCCTATCCAATATTGTTTGAGAAACAACAAATTTTCCCTACTTAAAATGAGTTGAATAATGAAATGTTACAAATTGATGAAGAGGACACTCAGTTTAGGTTTCTACCTAAAGTAATCAAAGTACTGAAATTCCAAACAAGTCACAAGTAAGGTGATAGAGGGAGAAATTGCAGTTTTTGCAAATGTTACACCTTCGTGATAAGATGCTCGAATAATATATCTTTGGCATTGTTTTCAAAGAGGGAGAAATAGAAGAAATTGATCAAATCTACAGAATTAAATGGAAAAAGGGAGAAGTAGCTAATGCCAGAATAGCAAAAATTGATCAATTCATATAGAGGAAGAAATAATGTGAAAAAGAGTGAAATAGTGACACATTTAACAGAACAAAATCTAAGAGGGAGAAATAGTAGTTAAGAATAGAAAAGATGATCAAAGTAGTAAGCTACAAAAAAGAGGGAGTCATATAAGAACTGATTAGACATGCAGAACAAGAAGAAATAGCAAAAATAAGAAACATCAGCTAAGAGGGAGAAGTAGAAGCAAAGAAATCAGGATAGAAGATTAGAGAGGGAGATTTGAAAGCCAATGAAAATAGAAATGGTAACAATATTTCTTTTTGGCATTTGATTTACTATTTTAACCTAGTTTTCATTTTGAAAACTTGGTTGATCAGTTTTGGTTTCCATTAATGCCAAAGACAGAGATTGTTGGAAATCTAATTGAAAAGATTAGTATTGAAGAAGTTAGATTGTTTGCAAAGAGGAAGAATGTTGATAAAGAATGTTTTCAATCATTTTTTTGTCACTGATGTCAAACTTGCTATTTGTTGGAATGAAAATTGTTTATAAGATCCAAGTACTATCACTCAGTTGATTGATGAAGAGGATTTAATCAACAAGATGTAACAAAAGCACCTAAGGGAGAGGTTGAGTTATGGTTTTGTAATGAAGAACAAGGATTAGTTAAGACAATGATAAAATGATGTATTGATAATATACTTGAAGATATAGAGGTTGGCCACACTTAGAAATTATGGAAGAATAACTTGAAACAAGGTCATCTACAAAGCTTGACTAAGTTCATTAGTGGATGCTGAGCAAGCTAGTTCATGCCAAATAAATTTTTAGTTAGTTCCAAGAAAAGGCAAAATCTAGTGTGTGTCGAGTGAAATAGAAGGTGCCAAGCAAGTAATAGGTGTTGACCATCAAAAAAACTTAGTGGATGCTGAGTGAATCCATAGTAGGTGTTGAGCATTAGTAAAATGTAGTTGGTATAGAGTGACACAATCAGTGTCGAGCACCAAAATTTCAATAGTGTCAAGCTACTACATTATTTTAAAAGTCAAAGATTCTCTAGATCTGAGCCAACAAGTTTATTACTTTGAATTTTGTGAACCAAATGGAGGATAAGGATGATGAGGTAGAGGCTAAATTTTTTAGGTAAACCATTTTTGAGCGAATTCAAGAGGATTCTTCATGATTTTTCTAAAAGGAACAAGATATGGGGTAGATTCATTGAATCCTACCTAATCCATTTGATCTAAAATTAAAAGCAGAAAGATTCAAGTGAGAAAAAGGATTCCAAACTTCTATTTAAGGAGTCACAAGCCAAGAAGCAAGAGTTGTTAGGGTTCCAAGTTGTGAAGTTATTTGAAGAGTGTCAAGGAGAAGATATTGAGAAGGAAGAACATGGCACAGAGACTCTACTTCAATAAGTGGCCATATAGGAGATTGCACTAGTACATCGAGATGGAGACTCAAGGAGACAAAGCTTGAAAGGAGGACAAGTTGTTAGAGCTGAAGAGAATGGTCCAAACATGTAACAAAATATTTTTTAAGGGAATTGTCTCAAAAATATTGTTTGTGTGGTCAAATGCAGCAAAGGGAATCCCTTCTACTTTAATCACTGCCTACAGCAAAAGAGTGATAAATGCATAATAATGAAACCACTATTTGTTGCAAAGATACATGTGAATTGCCTGACAAGGTATCTAGAAATGAGAAGCAAGACTATTTTCATGGGATGACCCAATTAACACTACCAATATTAAATTGGTTGACAAAAAATAATAATTTTACCACTGCAATACTACAAAATCAAGGATCATTTTCCTACTACGCACAAACAACCAGATTCAACGTTAAAGCTTTGGGGGACATTCATATGTAAAAAAAATTGCAAATACAAATATTTGAACCTAGATATTACTCACATAGAAAAAATTGAGTCTTCCAAGTCCAAGGCCTACCAACTCAAATCCAAGGCTACCCATTTTTTTGAAAAAAACTTGCAAATCATAGTGAAATTGCCCTCAAATACTATAAAATCCCTACCCTTATGTGTTTCCTTTTTAAGGTGAATTTGAACTACTTTGCCTACTTCTAGGACTAGTTTTTCCTTCCTCTCACATGCCTATAGAACCATTAAGAAAAATTATCAATCAAACGTAAAAAATGAAATGAGCATACAAGCCCAAGCTATGAATAGAGCATACACCTTCTTAGATTTGGACTCTTTGAAAGTTTCCTATCTCCACAAGAGGAACACTAAAGAATCAAAGATGGCAAATAAAAATCAACATTGTGGATGTCTTGAATATGATATATCAAAATGCAATTGTGTGCAATGTTACATATGATTAAGTGTTTTGTCTACCTCAATAAGCATTTCTAGATGTATAAATGCATGAGATATATAAATGCAATTATGTGTTTTATTGACCTCAATGAGCATTTTAAAATGTACAAACAAAAAGAAAATCAAAACAACCATGATTCTAGACCAAAAAACTTGTTAAAAGTGACTGATGATTATTTTATGCACCTTTTGTGGACTACGAGATTCAGAGGAATGTGAATCCAAATTCTAAAAACAAAGAAGAAACAACTTCTAATCTTGAGAAACATATTTCAGAGGATAGTGGTGTTCACTCGTGTGTAACACAATCCATACTTTGTATAGAACCCCCTTTTTCTACTCCCTCATACAGTTTAATCTCTGAAGAGTCTCCTCATTCAAATTAAGTTTATATGTATCAAAAGTGATCTTCTATTCTATGTCTAGGAATAATCCTTTTTGTTCATATCCCTTGTTGAACCTGATTGAAATGATCATAAGTAAAGTTTTTGGAATAATATATGGCACTGGTAAAGAATGTCCTCAATCATTGTTTTTTCGTTGATGTCAAACTTGCTACTTGTAGGAATGACAATTGCTTTAGTGATCCAAATACTATCAATTAGTTGATTGTCAAGGAGGAGGGCATCAATAAGATGTAACTAGAACACCTAGAGAAAGGTTGAAGTTATGATGTTGTAATGAAGTACAAGGATTAGCTAAGCCATTGATGAAAAAGTGTATTTGATGACATACTATAAGATACAAAGAATGGGCACACTGAAACATATCAAAGATTTAAGGCTTTAGCTAAGTCTTTTGTAAAGCTCAACTAAGTTCATTAGAGAGAAGGAGCCGAGCAAGCTAGTAAGAGCCGATAAAATTCATAGTTAATGTCGAGTAAAGTTCAGATGCCGGTGGCATATAACACCATGTAGAATGTTTTTAAGGATATAATTGGCAAAGTTTTTAGAAGAGAACAAGATATGGGGTAGATACATTGTATCCTACCTAATCTATTTTGAAACCCTAAAATTGAGAGGGAGAATTGAGCGGCAAAGGCAAATCAATTTTCTATTTAAGGAGACATAAGTTAGTGAAAAAGAGAGTGGTGGTAAAGCATAAAAGCATGAAGTATTGAAGAAGGTGCTAAGGGATAAGACATCACAAGAATTCGGTTTGGATAGACGACCACAAGGATGATTGCATTGGTAGAATGAGTAAGAAGACTCAAGGAGATGAAGCTTGAGAGGAAGACAAGTAGACAGAGCTGAAGTGATTGAAGCCAAGCATAAGGATTGAACTGAGAGTGTGATATGAAATCTGCAAAGTATGTTGTAAGTTATATCAGATCAAAAGACCATTATCATTACTTTCTAGCAATTTTAATAGTAAGTTTAAATCCTATGGACTTAGGTTGGTTTAATAGCCATAGGATAAATCCTTTAACAGGGTGACATTCTGAGAAAATGTTCTAAAGACCTTTAACCAGGCCCATTCCTAACAGTTTGGTGAAATCCTCTAACAAGGTCACATTTAATAGTGTGTTGTAAGCCATTAACAGGGCAGGCCTTTAACAGGGCATCACTTCAGAAGAGTGAGAATCAAGTAGCATGTTACTGGTGGTTTTTTCCAAATTGGGTTTCCACGTAAATCATTGTGTCATGTGTTGATCTTGCATGTTTTATCTTTGCATGTTGATTTACTATAACTTGCTTATATGATTGATTTAAGTTTGGATGGATGAAAAGTGTATGGATTTATTAAAAGTAGTAAAAAGGTATTAATAGGGCATTTGGACCTTGAATAACTGATTCACCCCCCCTCTTAGTTATTCTAAAGAATTCTAACAACTGGTATCAGAGCCTGACTGTTGATTCAGTTTAAAGGGACTACAAGCAAAAAAGATCAAAATGCCAAAGAGAGAAGTTCCCAAGCTCAAAAAAGACAACTTTGTTGCATGGCAAAGTTTGATGAAGCTACATCTTGGATCCATAGGAGATTATGCCCAAAACTCAATTGTCACTGAACATGTAGATCCAATAGGTGCTCCTACTGCAGAAGACATGAAAAACAAGCAAGAACACAATCAGACAATGCTGGAAATTGCCTCTGCACTTAGCTATGCTGAATTTGATGATATCAAAGGATGTGATACTGCATTCAAAATGTGGAAAGCCCTATCAGACATCTATGGAGGAGATCAAAATGTACAAAGAGCAAAAAGAGAAAGTCTTAGAGGAAAGTTTGATGACACGAAAATGGAAGAAAATGAGAATGCTACTCAGTATGGTGCAAGAATAAAGGAAGTGGTAAGTGCAATAAGATGCTTGAGTGGTCAACTAGATGAAGATATTGTTAATAGTAAGTTCTTAAGAACCTTGCTCCCTATCTATGCTATTAGAGTATCAGCAATACAAGAGCTAAGATGTATACCAAGAAACAATCTAAGTTTTGAAGGTATAATAGGTAGACTCACTGCATTTGAGTTATCTAACTTTGATAACTACAGATCTGAAAATGTTGAATCTACTTTTAAGGCCAAGTTATCACTAAAAGATGCTGAACAGGTGAAATCAAAGAAAAGAAAAAAAATGAAGTATGTATCCAGTGACAGTAGCACTAATGAGGAAGATGTGGAACAATTGGAAGCATTGCTCACTAGAAGATTTCACAAGGGCAAAAGAAAATTCAAAGGTAAGATACCTATCATTTGTTTCAATTGTAATGAAGTAGGTCATATTGCTGCAAGGTGTCCACATAAAAAAGATTCCAAGGAAGGCAACAAATACAAGTATAGAAGATATGATGATAAGAGAGATTACAAAGAAAAAGGTAAGAAGTGCTATATTGTTGAAGAAAATTCTGATGACAATGATGATGAAGTTGTTTATGTAGCCATGAAGGACCAATCTGATGAAGAAGACCCCACAACACTGGTAACATGTATAAACAAGAATGAAAAATAGATCATAGACAGTGGATGCTCACATCACATGACATGAGACAAAAGTAAGTTTGTTAACTTTACTTAGTATGATGGAAATAGTTTTAGATTTGGTAATGATGCTCCATGTCAAATCAAAGGAAAAGGTTCCATTAAGCTTACAAAACAAATTTCATGTGACAATGCATACTATGTTGAAGGATCAAACTACAATTTACTGAGTGTCTCACAGTTAGGCAATATAGGTTGCAAAGTGGAATTTGGAAACAAAACTACAAAAATCTATGATACTGATGGTAAACTGATAGGAAAAGGAGATCAAACAAAGAGTAATTTTTTTTACCTTGATATGGATGATGTTTCTTTTTTATTTGCAAAATTTGATGATGAATGGTTATGGCATAGAAGATTATGTCATGTCAACTTTGACAATCTAGTCAACATCAGTAAAATGAAGAAAGTCAGAGGTTTACCAAAATTGAAGAAGCCTGATAACATCATGTGCAAACAATGTCAGCTAGGAAAGATGACAAAGTCAAGTTTCAAAAGCAAAAACTATATATCTAAAGAGATACTTGAGTTAGTTCACACTGACTTATGTGGTCCAATGGAAATACAAAGCTATAGAGGAGATAAATACATAATGCTATTTGTTGATGACTACTCTAGGATTATGACTATTATGTTCTTAAAACAAAAATCTGATGCTTTTCAAATGTTTAAGTGGTATGTGGCTAGAGTTGAAAAGGAAACTACAAAAAGCTTGAAATGCCTAAGATCATATAGAGGTGGTGAATTTACATCAAATGAATTTGAGATATTCTGTAATAATAAAGGAAACAAAAGACAAACATCAGCTCCTAGAACTCCACCATAGAATGGAATTGCTGAGAGAAGAAATAGATCTGTGATTGACTGCGCTAGAACATTAATGATGGAAAAGACTGTTTCTCTAAAATACTGGAGAGAAGCGATAAGTGTAGCTATTCATACACTGAACTAAGTACAAGTCAAGAAAGGTACAAATACAACACCTTTTGAATTATGGTATGGTTACTCACCCAATGTAAAACATTTCAAAGTGTTCGGTTACAAATGCTTTATCCTTAAAGATGTTAGAAATGGAAAATTTGATGCAGAAAGTGATGAAGGCATATTTCTTGGTTACTCCACTAGAAGTAAGGCATATAAGTGTTTGAATATTAACACTAACAAAATTGTGGAAAGTGTAAATGTAAGCTTTGATGAGCACACGGAAGCCGAAGCTAAAGTACCAAGGAAAATGGAAGAGTACAGAACCTTTGTGCATTCTTATGAAGGAATGACTATTAATAAGGATGATGTCAATCAAATTGAAACTTAACAAAAAACTTCAGTCTCTGCCGAATCTCAACCGATGAATGCCGAGTTGCATTCAGAAGCCGAGTTGCAGAATGAAGAAAATGCACAATCTGATTCTGAAGACAGTACACATAATGAAGAACAACCTGACAATGAAGTGCATAGTGATCCTAAATCTGAAAGATCAAATATGGAAACAAGGATAGGGTCAAGATTATCCAAATATGTAAAAAGACATCACCCTGCTGAATAGATAATTGGTGACAAAGATGGAAGACCAATGACAAGGAATAGATTAAGACAAGAATCATGTCCGATCAACAAATCTGAACCCAAGACAATATATGGTGCATTACAAGATGATGACTGGTATAAAGCTATGGAAGAATAAATTGATCAAATAAGAAAAAATAAAACCTGGAGTTTGGTTCCCAGACCAACTGACAAGAATGTGATTGGCACCAAATGGGTATTCAGAAACAAGCTAGATGAGAATGGTGAGATTACCAAAAACAAAGCTAGACTAGTATGCAAGGGGTATGCTCAAGAAGAAGGAATATACTATGGGAAAACATTTGCTCTTGTTGCTAGAATGGAAGGAGTAAGAGCTTTACTTGCATATGCTTCCTACAAAGATTTTAAAGTCTATCAGATGGATGTAAAATCTGCTTTCTTAAATGGTATACTAGAAGAAGAAGTCTACATTGAACAACTAGAAGGATTTGTTGATGAAAAAAATAGGGATATGGTGTGTAAGCTACATAAAGCACTCTATGGTTTGAAACAAGCACCTAGAGCATGGTATGAGAGACTTCACAAGTATCTAGTGCAAATCAGATTTGAAAGAACTGATGATAATAGCAACATGTACATCAAAGCAGAAGAAGGTAAAGACATTATTGTATCTGAAATCTTTGTGGATGACATAGTGTTTGGTGGTAAGGAAGTACTTTGCAAAGGCTTTGCTGACAAAATGAAACATGAATTTGAGATGTCGATGTTTGGAGAAATTAAATTTTTTGTTGGGTTGCAAGTACATCAACTCAAACATGGAATATTTGTTACACAATAAAAATACATCAAATAAATTCTTAAAATGTTTGGATTGGAGGAATCCAAACCAGTTAGCACACCAATGGAAATGGGAAATAAGCTGTCCAAAAATGATGAGTCAGCTAAAGTCAATCAAACAATGTACAGATCCATGATCGAAAAACTACAATATGTTGTACATAGTAGACTAGACATAGCATTAGTAGTTGGAATAGTGGCTAGGTTCTCTGCTAATCCTAAAGAACATCATCTCATAGCAGTGAAAAGAATAATGAGATATCTTAAAGGAACTGATGACTTTGGTCTATACTACAAAAAAAATGGATAATTTGAGCTCAATGCATATACAGATGCACACTGGGGAGGTAACATTGATGATAGAAAAAGCACAAGTGGAGGTGCATTATTTCTAGGCAAAAGACTAGTCACCTAGACTAGCAAGAAACAAACATGTACATCCTAGTCCACTGCAGAATTAGAATATGTGGCAGCTGCAATCAATTGCACAAACATTGTATGGCTCACAAATCTATTAGAAGGAATGAAAGAAGAGGTAACAAAACCTGTGATATTGTATTGTGATAATACAAGTGCTATAAACATATCCAAAAATATAGTGATGCATGCAAAAACCAAGCATATTGCAATCAAGTATCATTATGTCAGAGAATTGGTAGAAGACAAACAAGTAAAGTTTGAATACATTCACACAAAAGAACAAACTACAGATATCTTCACCAAACCATTGCCCAAGGATGCCTATGAATATCTTAGAGGCAAGTTGGGGGTAATACCCCTAACTCAAGCAGTTTAAGGCAACAAGGAAGCTGCCCTGCATCAACAGGGATAAATCATTGAAATATTAACAGGTTGATGCAAAGGTTGACAGCAGGAGTAGAAACTCCAAATTAGTCACAAGAATGGTGACAGAGGGAGAAAATCAACAAGAAGCCAAAGCTTATATTTTGCATGATAAAGATGCTACATCTTTGGCATTTATGTCAAAGAGGGAGAAGTATACAAAAAACTGATCAATACAAAGAAAGAGGGAGATATATATGAAAGAGGGACATATATGATATCAGTAGTAAAAATACAGCAAGACAACATATACAATCTTGGTGGTAACTAAGTTGATTAATTGATCAGTTTGATTTTCCATCAATACCAAAGAGGGAGACTGTTGAAAATGATTGAAATGATCATAAGTAAAGTTTTTGAAATAATATATGTCACTGGTAAAGAATGTCCTCAATCATTGTTTTGTCATTGATGTCAAACTTGCTACTTGTAGGAATGACAATTGCTTTAGTGATCCAAATACTATCAATTAGTTGATTGTCAAGGAGGAGGAAATCAATAAGATGTAACTAGAACATCTAGAGAAAGGTTGAAGTTATGATGTTGTAATGAAGTACAAGGATCAGCTAAGCCATTGATGAAAAAGTGTATTTGATGAAATACTATAAGATACAAAGAATGGGCACACTGAAACATATCAAAGATTTAAGGCTTTAGCTAAGTCTTTTGTAAAGCTCAACTAAGTTCATTAGAGAGAAGGAGCCGAGAAAGCTAGTAAGAGCCGAAAAAATTCCTAGTTAATGTTGAGCGAATCTCTAGTTAATGTCAAGTAAACTTCAGATGCCGAGCAAGTTTAGATGCTGAGCTGATGCAGGAGCATCTTACATGAGAAAATTAAATTATTAGAAAAAAAAAAAAAAAAAAAGAGGAAAAAAAAAAAAAAAAAAAAAAAAAAAAAATTCTGGAGGAGAGAAAGTGACGAAAATTAGAGGAGAAATAATAAAAAAATAAAAAGGAGAAAAGAAAGGAAAAGGAGATTTCTATTTTCGAGGCGCATAGGTGGTGTAAAAAGAAAAATAATAAAAATAGTTGTCATTCCATTAATCAAGGTGTATAGGTGGCAATTTAGAAGTTTGTGGAAAGATCCTTAAATCATGTAATTAATATTTGTTGGGTGCTTAGTTGTATTTGGGTGGGAATTTAATATTTATTTAAAGGTAGTTGTATTTACCTTTTATCCCACATTGCTTGTGTTTGTAATGTCTTGGGTTAGAAGTGCCTATTTAAGAAAGGCTTATAATCATTTGTAATCAAGTTGAAGGAATGGAAGCTCTTCTAATGGAAGTTGGAGAAATAGAAGCTCTTCAAGACAAGCTCTTCAAGTAGAAGCTCTTCGGATGTAATTTCTTGTAGAAGCTCTTGGTGAGCAATCTCTCTTATATTGTAAGAATTTGGAGTTTTTCCATTTGGAGAATATTCTAATGAATTTCAAGTATTAATGAAAGTTTTATGAAGCATTTTGTCATCTCTCTTGTCTCCATATAATTTCATTTTTGGTTGTGAGTTGGTACGGGTGGTGTGGCCCATCATCAGTGGTATCAGAGTGGGAGTTCCTGAGCGTGCGGGCAGATCGCCGAATGTGAGGCAGTTTGCACCTTGAGTTGGGTGAAGTTTGTGAAGAAGTTCTTGATTGTGTAGACAGAGCGCCAACTGTGAGGTAGTTTGCACGAGGTTCTTGTTTTGGACAAGATTTGTCTTCTGAAGACTTGATTATGGAGAAGAGACAGATGAAGATGACTTTTGTGATTGGATGGATTCTGAGGATTCCTCGACTTGAGAAATTTACAGCAAGAAATCAACAATCATTGCTAGTTGATTTGCAGAAGCAAGTGAATGAATTAGAAGCTGAGTTGTGGAAACAAAGAGCATGTCACCAGAAAAGAGATGTTGATAATTCCTTGGATGTGGAAAAGAAAGAGGATCCTGTGGAGTATGAGACATGTGGTACAAAAGAAGAGCAAGAGGATGTAGAGGATATTATTTGCGAACCAGAAGTTGAAGAAGATGAAAGAGAAGAGGAAGAGCATGAAGATGGTAAGATTTATGAACCTGAAATAGATCAAGATGATTTGAAGATTGTAGCAATGGAGGAAGAATATAGTGCCTTCGTTGGAGATCAAGCAGGTGGAGTAGTTACGTGCATTGTTGATGACATAAAAGAGGCAAGCGAAAATGAATATGTCAAACAGGTAAATTCTTATGAATCATGGGATGTTGTCTTTGATATGAGTTTAAAAGATATTAATGATGGTTTGCATGAGGATTTTGTTCATGATGTATGGTATGCAAAGGAAGATTGGTATGGTGTTGCTGGATTTATTACAGGTGTGATTAATTCAACAAGATTGGATGAGGATGAGAGTTATACTTGGATAGAGTTCATTGCAAAGGAGTATTTTCAGCAGCAAATAGTTGTTCCAGCCAGGTGTTGGAAAAGAAGAAAGAAGGAAATATATCGGCACCAAATACTTGTTCCAGCTATGTGTTGGAGGAAGAGGAAAAAAATCTGTCAACAGTGGCTACTTCATTTTGTGAATCCATATTCACAAAATTTTTCCTACCATGGGAGTTGGATGCAGGAGCATCATGCATCAGCAAAACAAAAAGGTGGAAGATTTGCATGTTGGTTTTTCTTGTCCCTATTGAGGTCGTAGCTTGTGGTGAAGATGAAGATGGTGGTATATCATTCTTTTGGCATCAAAGTGTGGGACACACTTTTCTATCTACCAAGGGAGTCTGATGCAGGAGCATCTTACATGAGAAAATTAAATTATTAGAAAAAAAAAAAAAAAAAAAAAAGAAGAAAAAAAAAAAAAAAAAATTCTGGAGGAGAGAAAGTGACGAAAATTAGAGGAGAAATAATAAAAAAATAAAAAGGAGAAAAGAAAGGAAAAGGAGATTTCTATTTTCGAGGCGCATAGGTGGCGTAAAAAGAAAAATAATAAAAATAGTTGTCATTCCATTAATCAAGGTGTATAGGTGGCAATTTAGAAGTTTGTGGAAAGATCCTTAAATCATGTATTTAATATTTGTTGGGTGCTTAGTTGTATTTGGGTGGGAATTTAATATTTATTTAAAGGTAGTTGTATTTACCTTTTATCCCACATTGCTTTTGTTTGTAATGTCTTGGGTTAGAAGTGCCTATTTAAGAAAGGCTTATAATCGTTTGTAATCAAGTTGAAGGAATGGAAGCTCTTCTAATGGAAGTTGGAGAAATAGAAGCTCTTCAAGACAAGCTCTTCAAGTAGAAGCTCTTCGGATGTAATTTCTTGTAGAAGCTCTTGGTGAGCAATCTCTCTTATATTGTAAGAATTTGGAGTTTTTCCATTTGGAGAATATTCTAATGAATTTCAAGTATTAATGAAATTTTTATGAAGCATTTTGTCATCTCTCTTGTCTCCATATAATTGCATTTTTGGTTATGAGTTGGTATGGGTGGTGTGGCCCGTCATCAGTGACACAGAGTTTATCAAGTGCCGAGCAAAACCAAGTACCGAGTAGAACTAAGTGCCGAGAAAAACCAAGTGCCGAGCATAACCAAGTGTTGAGTAGGTATAGGTTCTAAGTACCACAGAGATGCCGAGCATCAGTAACTCAATAATTCCAAGTTGCTGCATTATTTTGGAAATCGAAGATTCGCCAGATTTAAGCTGACAAGGTTGTTATCTAGAAATTTGAGAATTAAAAAGGAAGATAAGAATGATGAGCTGGTGGCACAGAACACCATGTAGAATGTTTTTAAGGATATAATTGGCGATGTTTTTAGAAGAGAACAAGATATGGGGTAGATACATTGTATCCTACCTAATCCATTTTGAAACCCTAAAATTGAGAGGGAGAATTGAGCGGCAAATGAAAATCAATTTTCTATTTAAGGAGACATAAGTTAGTGAAAAAGAGAGTGGTGGTCAAGCATAAAAGCATGAAGTATTGAAGAAGGTGCTAAGGGAAAAGACAACACAAGAATTCTGTTTGGATAGACGACCACAAGGATGATTGCATTGGTAGAATGAGTAAGAAGACTCAAGGAGATGAAGCTTGAGAGGAAGACAAGTAGAAAGAGCTGAAGTGATTGAAGCCAAGCATAAAGATTGAACTGAGAGTGTGATCTAAAATCTGCAAAGTATGTTGTAAGTTATATCAGATCAAAAGACCATTATCATTACTTTCTAGCAATTGTAATAGTAAGTTTAAATCCTATGGACTTAGGTTGGTTTAATAGCCATAAGATAAATCCTTTAATAGGGTGGCATTCCAAGAGAATGTTCTAAAGACCTTTAACCAGGCCCATTCCTAACAGTTTGGTGAAATCCTCTAACAAGGTCACATTTAACAATGTGTTGTAAGCCTTTAATAGGGCAAGCCTTTAACAAGACATCACTTCAAAAAAGTGAGAATCAAGTAGCATGTTACTAGTGGTTTTCCCAAATTGGGTTTCCACAAAAATGATTGTGTCATGTGTTGATCTTGCATGTTGATTTACTGTAACTTGCTTATATGATTGATTTAAGTTTGGATGGATGAAAATTGTATGGATTTATTAAAAGTAGTAAAAAGGTATTAATAGGGCATTTGAACCTTGAATAACTAATTCACCCCCCCTCTCAGTTATTCTAAATAATTCTAACATCCCTAGCATCAAACCTTATGAGCTTTGAGCACTGATCAATACTGAAGCTATTGTTTATGCAGCTAAATCTACATGTCTTCCAAATGATCTTTATCAATCTAGAATTACTAGGATTGATTTAGTCAACCAAAAGTCCTACTAATCCAATTTCAAAGTCATCATTCCACTCTAGATTCCCCATAGTACCCTATCTATGCCATTTATCCAATTTCATGTCCCTTGGTATGATATCATTATTGGTGGCAACACTCAAAAATAGAGACCTTATGCCATAGGATTTTGGGGTACCAAAATAATGTTTTCTACTAGCGTAGTCCCACAACTCAATGAATCCTATGCCTATTCTCATGTATTTTCCTTTGCAACCTTGCAAATTTTCTTCCACCCTGGTGAAGTAGACCTAGTTATTGAACCAAAAAAATGAAATACAACCAAAATTTGGAAAAATCAAGCAGGATTTCTTTGAAATAGTTTAACTAAATACCTTTACAAATATAAGAGGAATCTTGAAGGTAGTTACCACTAAACTTTAGCTTGATGGGATGCCAGTTCTTCCAAGAAGAAAAGCCAACTATTTCCTGATAAAATGAAAAGAGCAAGAATTGTGTGAGAAAGAAATCATTAATCTTATATCCAAAAATCTAAATTAGACAATGCAATATTCTATCTTCTTTCCATACCATGTATGTACCTAAATTTGAGGAGAATGGTACTAATGAATGAGAAGAAAAGAGTTTAGTGGTTAGTTATAAGCTACGAAGTGTGTGCCTAGAAGATAAGCAACATCCTCTGCCTAATAAGGCATAGATGATTATATATAGTTGGCCTTAGAAATTTTTATTTATGCTTAATTTAGTTTGAGCTTCACTTGGTTTCAATAATAGTTTAATTTTATCAACTTAACAAGGCCAACCATGTGAAGGTGGAAGCTCATTTGGCCCCTCCCCTCCCCCCCCAAATATCACTCTAAATTCCCCATTAACATTTAATAACATTCATTCATTCATTCAACCATTTTTGAAATATAAAATTCAATCATTATAATCACATGATAACATTCTTTAACACATAAAATTCATTAACATTTAATAACATTCATTCATTCATTCAACCATCTTTTAAATATAACATTCAATCATTATAATCACATGATAATATTCATTCATACATAAAATTCATTAACACACAACATTCATGAATAATTCATTAACACACAACACTCATGAATATTTTATTACCACATAAATTCATTAGCACACAACATTCATGAATATTTCTTTACCACATAAAATTCATTAACACACAACATTCATGAATATTTCATTAACACATAAAATTCATTAACATCATTTCCTTTTAGGCTTCCTAATGTTCTCTTTTTTAAAGTATCTTGTAAGAGGAATATCAATTTCCTTGTCATTCTCCTCATCATTCCCCTCCTCTACTAATTCTAATGCCAACGCATGTCTCCTCCTTATCTATTTAGGAACAAGTGGTTGTTGCCACAAAGGGGAGTCTACTACAAAAACAACTACATCATGAGTTAAATTCAAACCATTTATAATAGTGAATCACATGGATTTAATTAAGTAAAAGTACTATAAATCAAAAAATTATTTAAATGAAAAAAACATATATTTTCTTTACTTGAATTTTCGACATGATCTACATGATGATCAGTCTAAACATCCTTTGGCACTTGTTCAACATGGCATTTTGTATCCTCTAAAATATACACAAAAATTGTTATACCAAATTTAATTTAAGATGTTAAATTATATTAATAATTACATAATTATTTTTAAATAGCAAATGAACACCTCCATCGATACTATGATGCACATTAGGGGCTTCATCATGCGGCATATAATAAGGATACGTGTTACAATTAGGAGGCTACATTGCAATGCCATGCACACATTATTATCAAATAGATTGTTGCTCAAGTACTGAATTTATAATTTATTTATTTATTGCATATTTACCTATGCACATGATGCAAGGGCTCTTGGGTTGGGCTATTGGAAGCTGCCATGGCTTGATAGCCTTCCTTGAAGGCAATTTTTTGGTGTTCTCACGTGGCCTCTAAATTAAATTTAGAGCCCTACATTTTTTTATTAAACACAATTATTTCCATTTTGTAAATAATTTTTTTTAGAAATTTATTTACTCCTTACAATTCGTGCTTTAATTTTTGAATATCCAACAGAGCCAAGTTTGTGTTGCCCAATCTTTTCCAGCATGGCCTTTGTTGCCTTTGATGTATCCTACAACTTATAAAAAGTTTGAAATATGTTAGATGATATAGATATAAAGATGCCTAATCAGTACATTATTATATTGTACTAGTAGTTAATACTATTGCATACCTTCTTCTATCATTTGTAGGTGTAACTCCTCTTTTAACATCCATTTTTTCCTTTCCATCCAAAATGAAGTCATTCCAATCCCTCACTTAAAAAAAGGAAGGATGCTCATACTTTGGATTGTGGATGAGACTCCTTCTATAGGAGCCCCTTATAGTGTTCAAATGTTTTGCAATTTTTTCCAAAATTTTCTTCTTCTTAAAAATATTACCAAACTCATGTTTTAAATCTGCAATGAACTAATCCTTTAATTTTTTATCTTGCGAGTTCCACCTTTTTAAGAAAAAACATAAAAATTGTTAGATAGAAAAATTAAATAAAGTTGTGTATGTTATACGTATGGTGGGCCTGGATATCTTTAGTGCATGGTCATAAAGCATCTTATAAAAGCAATTATTTCCTACAAAAAATTTCATGGGATCATCAATTCAAAACTTTTTATGAATAGGTAAATGCACATTACAATAATATATATATATATTTTAAAAGTACCAGGAAGTGTAGGAAATTTCAAAGGCATCAATTCATTGTCGTCAATCAACAATGGTGTTTGCATAGCTCCCATGCTAGAAACACAGGTAGATCTAGGAAATGATGATGAATTATCACCAATACATGTACTATGATCTGTATCTGGTGTCACAGACATGGACAATGAATGTACTACTAGATGCACCATGATTAAAGTAAAAATTATCAAATCATAATGAATATAAAACCAAGTATAGTAAAACAAGGATTTACTAGGCATAAACCATGAAGGCATCGATGTTTGCATGGCCCTTGTCGCCAACATTGTAGTCAAAAATCTCTGATAGGCCTTTGTCAACCTCCTAGGATTCTCTTACACTAATGACCTAGTGAACAATACATTATTAGCAAAGACATTCTGACATAATAAAAGTAAGAGTTAACTTAAGAAGTTTTTGAATGTTCGATCAAAGAAACAATTCTTTTTAACTTATAAACTTAAGGATTATTTTACCTAAGGTAGTTGGAGCTCCACTAGTACCATCCTCACTATGATGTCTTGGTCTACGCACTTGAGTTTGAAAAAAATCCTGTAACAAGAACACATACATATTTTAGTTCACAACATTAAATTAACCTTTATTGAACTTTGGTTATAATTAAAGATTCATTGATGCTTACTTCAAAATGATGTGCTATGCCCATTGATTCCTATTGCCCCTTTAGCACCTCCTCCATTGGATTTGGATCTTTGAAAATGCTCATAATTTCTAAATTAATTTCTTTTTCAGTGTTTTCCTCATCATATATGTTAAATTAGGCACCTCTACAATGTCATCATTAGAAGGGGTAGGTGCCTCTATTGTTGTAGGCACTTTTTGCCTATCTTGAACATCAAATTGTGATAGAAATATTAGTAAAATTTTCATAAAAATTCCAAAACCCTAAATGAAATAACATAATAATATAACATTTTTCATCTATCTAATTTATATAATTTAATAAGGTTTACCATCACTAAGGAATGGGTGGGAGTTGGAGCATCCTTGTGGCCTCTATCCTGTGGGGATGCATATTGCCTTGTGACAAAGATTAAATATAAAATCTTCAGTAATCATTAAAAATGCTCATTATTTCTATATTGATATTTTTTAGTTTTTCTTCATCTTGTATGTTAAATTAAGGACATCTGTGATATCCTCATCAGAAGGGGTAGTAGCTACCTCTATCCTTGCAGGTGTTGTTCCCCGATCCTGAATAACAAATTGTGATAGAAATATTAGTAAACCTTTCATTAAAACTCTAAAATCATTACTAAGGACGTTGATTAAGATTTTTGATTTTTTTTTGGTTTTTCATTTTTGTATTAGCTTGTTGTTTATCAAGCTTAATTCAATACCTGATCAATTTGAAACTTTGATACAATATTGATTAACAAATGGTATGTGCAGAATCATGGTCAACCAAACTATGCTCTTAAGTGGTAATAAAAAATTAGAAAATCAGGGTTATGTCAACTTGACATGCAATTTTCTACTTGTTATTAACTTTATATCAAAAAGTTGAGAGAAAAGAATCTCTAGAAAATTAAATGTATTTTCTAAACTACTAGGACTTATCTCAAAAAAAAAAAAATTTGATTTGTCAAAATTTTGAATTTTAATGCAATATTACAAAAAATTTAGAACAAAAATAAGAAGTAGACATATGTCTGACCACCTTAATCAAAATCAAATGATAATATTTTTTAATAATATTGTAGATATAAGTAGTAGACTCATGCCTAGATGTGACACATATTTTTAGGTATTTTTATTCTAAATAAATAATTAATAAATATTTTTTGAGTTTAGTATTTTTGGAATAAAAAAAATCTCATGTCTGGCCACCTTAACTAATTCAAAACCATGCAAAATTCAAATTTTCATTTTTTTCCCTTATAGTAGAAGAAATATAGAAAGTGATGCATCTTCAGGATTTAAAAAAAGTTGTACCATTTGAAAGTTATAGTTGTTTTTCAAGTAGTGTGCCAGTCAACACTTTATATGTAAATCCATTATAAAACAAGTAATAATTACTTACTAAACTCATAATTTGACAAACTTTACATTTACTAAAAGATAAGAACATTCTTAAGAAACACTTTTCATTTCATCAAATTTTGGTGAAAAAAGTTGTCAGCTACATGTTTCAAGAAAAAATCATATAAAAATAGGCCAAAAGCACATTTTTAGGATGTTTAAAAGTTGACCATATAGGTTTGGTATCAAAAGATATAGTACACCTTATAAAGATATTAATTATTTTTGTTTAGTATCAGGGTGGGTGGGAAAAAAGTTGGAATATATTTTGAAATGGTTTGAGATATTTCAAAACTAAAGATTTTTCAGATCACCACTTTTTGGCACACCATGATCTTGCACATACCCAATAAACTTCATCACTGTTCAAGTCAACAGTTTATCATTTGCAATATGTCATTGTCATATGATTTATGATCCTCTTGTTCATGTCTAAAAGTATGCCTTCTCTATTATGCATATAAATAATTATCATTTATTATTATTACAAACATACAACAATCTAAAACTGAAAACAATACATTAGATTAGCAAACTTTATCATTGTTCTCATTTTTAAAAATTCTTTTCATGACTCATAATTTCAGATTTTCTATATAGCAGTTAACATTTTGAGGCTATCAATTGTCCTCTATCAATTAGATGGATAATTGACCAAAATGACATGTTCTATTTTCTCACATTGTGAAAGGTTCAAAGAATGAAATGATTTTTTCATGTAATAATTTAGTTTTGCAATTCTATGTTACATGCCAAGAAATTTCTATTTGTATTATATGGTGTCCATTCGACAAGAGAGCTCTAGGAAAGGGTTGTTGTTACAACAAATTATTAACTAGGGGGATGAAATTATTATTTATCTAATAAAAGTCTAAAAGCATTTATGGGTGATTCAAACACTAGTGATTTCTCATCCTACTAGGCTTCAACATTTCAAGTTTAAACCAGTTCTCTACCAATTTTCTATTTTGTTGATGTATGGTAGTGTAGGAAACTAAATGATTTTTTTGTGGTTGCCAGTTCATAGCCAAATGGATACATTGTGGAATTTTTTTTGCCATTGGAGATTTATGCTTTTACATGCCTAAGAATGGCGCATGGTTATGGTTTTAGTTTGTTTGACATTTGCATGCCGGTAAGAAATTTTTGAATTTTATTTTGGGTGTGCCTTGACCCATCAGTGTGCTACTACAAAATTTTTAGTCTAGATTTTCAATTCCATCTCCAAGTGATTCTGCAATAGTTAAAATGATACCAGTATACCATTGCAAATTTTTTACCTAAATCTTCACTTCCATCCACAAGGGATTCCACAGCAGTTAAAATGACTTGTCTTCAAGACATTCATGTATCTTTTCAATTTTATAACATTGATGTGTTTTCCCTAACTTGGGCATCCAAGGCAGGGCCATCACTATTGTAATGAGGGAATGTTCATTTTGTATTTTCTTTTACCATCCAACAAGATACATTTATAACATGGATTTATAGTTACGAAATGGATTGTGGAAATCTAATATCACTTAAAGATAATAGTTAAATCAAAGGATACAATTTTTTAGTCTTCCCCACATTTATTACTCATAAGATCATGTCTCAATTGGCTTTATACTAACATGTAGTTAAATTTTGGATGATAAATTATAATTTTTTTAATGGGAAGATAGTTAAATACCTAATCAGTTTGAAACTTTGATACAATATTGATTAACAATAAACTTTATCATTGTTCAAGTCAAAAGTTTATCATTTGCAATATGTCACTGTCATATGATTTTTGATCTTCTTGTTCATGTTTAAAGTCTTCCTTCTTTGTTATTCATCTAAATAGTTATCATATATTATTATTACAAACATACAACATTCTGAAACTAAAAATAATACATTACATTAGCAAACTTTATCACTATTCTTATTTAAAAAAACTTTTCATGACTCATAAGTTCAGATTCTCTATGAATATAAAAGTATAATTAAAAATTAAGTTTGATAACCAAGTACCCCCATCCACTATTATGAAAAATAGTTGTATTGGTATTGGTACCAATACCCTAAGTATACAAAGTACCCCCGTCCCAGGGCAATCTTGATAATAATATAGCATTCTTCAACTATCTAATTTGTACAATTAAAATAAGGTTTACCATGGCCGAAGAATGGGTAGGAGGATCATCCTCATGGCCTCTATCTCATGTTTGATTCACATCATCCTATGACAAAGATTAAATATAAAAACTTTAGACCACTAATCTTAGCAAAAAATCTTATTAATAAAATGGCATCTAGTACTTACCACCCTCATGATAGTAACTTTTTTTGTATCTATGCGATTTAAATAGTAATCTATTAGTAGTTCTTCCCTTACACTTATTGATTTTATCGCACATACAAAAACTTGATTCCCCTCACATGCCTCAGAAATGTAATTGTGTTGCTTATTAGTTAAGGGAGGTCACATACTATTTATAAAACTCACAATATCACCTTTTGCTTTTGGTCTCCCATCAATGTACTCAAAATTTTTTTTACTTTGATAATTTTCATTCTATTGTATATAATTTTCTGATAGTGCATACCTACGCATACTTTTTTTTATATTGAACAATTTGCATCCAATCATTGTAATTGTAACAAGGGCCGACATACTTCATCAATTCAACAAAGTTGTTGTAACATACCTTTATCTATCCATGGAAAATAGGCCCAAACCATGTAATGAGGATGCAATTGTGTGTGTACCAAAAGGGCATCTTGATGTCGCCTTTTCTATCATCATCATAAGAACATAATGCCCCTTTAGCAAGGAAAAATTTCATGTGTTTATTGAATTTTTTTCTAATCTTTTGAAATCTAGTTGATCTCCCCATTTTAGCCATAACACATGTAGAATTTTCATTTACCATTCCCTCATTTTCCTCATTTGATGTAGATAGATCTGACAAGTACCTATTTGGTGGTCCCTACAATACATCAAATGACATATTGTCACATACCCACTTCAACTACTAGAGAATTTTGATAATAATTAAGTAATATACATAGAATACTAAAGTCACATGTGACCCATACGTATGATTTTTCTTTGTCTATATGTGAGAGATATAAAATATACTAAGTTGAAAGTGATTATATAATTACATGTCTATATGGTTCTTCTTTGTCTATTTAAAAAGGAAGAATATAAGAAAATTATATCTATTTATTGACTTATACCTATTGATCCATATCATTGTGCACAATCCTCGTGAAGGGGGTTAAATTATCTACATATGCTAATCATTTATCTTAAGTTAGCTACAAATAACTTAGAAGAAAACATGAACATTTCACTCAATTTATTTCAAGACACCTATGTGTGGAATGATTAGAGCTTACTAGGAGTCATGTATGTCTTTAAAAATTTGGACATATTATACTTAATGTTTATATCTGCACATTTTTTTTATTTTTTAAATGTTGTATATTGTACTTAGTGATAAAAGCTTAGTAGGAGTCATTGATCACATACCTTGTACATTTCAATCATCTCATTGATCATCTTCATTATCTATCTCATCATCACTATCATCATCATCATCATCACTATCATCATTGTCATCATCACAATCATCATCATTACTATTATCATCATCATCACCACCACCACCACCATCATCATCATAATCACTAGCACTATCATCATCATCACCATCATCTTGATCTTCATCATCTTCAACATCTTCTTCCATAACATTATACTTTATTGGCCTTCCTCTTGGTTCATGACTAACAAAAAATGACCAACCCTATTTATGTGGAACCTCTAAGTAAAATACTTTCTCACACTCGCTTGGAAGAACATAGGGCTCATATCCAACTAGCTCAAATGACCTTGTATTAATCATTGTAAATCATTATCATGTTGAATAACAATTCTATTAACAATTCTATCTAGATCATTTTGATTCATTCATAGCCTGTACCATTTGATGATGAATAGAACTACTTTGAAGGAGTTAAAGTCACACTCAATTATATCATTAAAGGTGCCATAGTATTGATTTTGAGATTTTTGAGGATGTATATCATTTCTAGATGATATGTTAGTGACATCAAAAATAGCAGTTATCCCATAATCACAAGTTTTCTTAGTGTCATCCAACTTTTTTATCTAAAATTTGTGTCCATGATAGTACATATCTTTGTGATTCTTGACCTAAAATTTTTGAAACATGTGACAATTATTTGCATCATAATTTGATATGAAACATATGAGTGATGATCATTAATAAATTTGGACATACCTATCCACCTCTTAAACCCTTTACTAGATCAACTACCATCAATTTAACATTGGAATCTTTGTTACGGTGACCTTCTATAACCAATGAAGCAACACCTTACCATGTTAATGAGAATTGATTTTGTTGAAAACATTCAATCCATATCATCATCCAATCAAGATTGTTCACAATATAAAAATGTATTGCATCCCACTCTCGACTAGTTATATTAAAAAAATACACCAATTATAAATAGCTTATATTGAAGATTTATAAGAATCAATTAACTACAATAACATCTTATATTTACCTTTCACTTTCCTTAGTCTATCTTTTCCCATCAAGTACTCCCCTTCAAATTTGTTAATGGAGTTTGAATCCCAAATATGATCTACATGGATCTTTGCTGTAAACTTAGAAAGATATTCACTAATGTACACCATGGTCTGGTATACCATATATCCCTCCAGCACAGAACCCTCAGGATGTGCTCTTTGTCAAACTAAGCCTTTCAAAAATTTCAAGTTCCTCTCAACCATCCACATTGACCTAGTTGGTGAAGGTCTACACAATTCAATCTCCTTAACTTGATGTATGAGGTAGTGTTCTTGTGCATTGAAAAAAGTTGGAGGTAGACACTTTTGCATTTCACACATAAGATGAGGAATTTTTTTCTTCCAATAATTTATATCTTCTTTATTGATTTCTTTTGATGACAACCACCTCATGTATTATCCAAGATCATATATAACTTTTTTGACACTATTCTCAAAGTGGTGTGGAAGAGATAGAGGTAGAACGTACTGTAATATTTGTAAAATGTGATTATCAATATTTTATAAAAGAATGCAATGAAAACTATGTGCAATATACAAATATATAGTGAATACAAAATAGCATGAATTACCTTAATAAATGTATGCCAATCATATGTTTTCATCCCTAATCCAAATTCACTTTTCTTTGATATGAGAACATTTATGTTGGCAACAAATCCTGTGGGAAAACATATTTTCTATGACTTCTTTTATAGCATTACTCTGCTACTCTAACAATAACCAACTAAGGGAACTTGTATCAATTTGGTCTCGATTTTTATTTGACCGAATAAAATTTTTCATTACATGGTTGGATTCTTCAATGTCGCTACAAATTTTGACAATTTTGTCTTTGTCACGCCTTCCATTAAAGATTTTCCATAATGTCTTTGTTACATTCTTTCCAATATGCATAGGATCAAAAAAATGCATGATTGGGAATTGCTCATAATACCACAACCTAATATATTGCATAGGATAACTTTTTACTCCTTTTAGAAGTTGGTCATCAATGCTTTGAAGAAATTTAGGAACATCAATTACATCATCAATAAACAAAATCCAAATATGAATTTCAAACAAACAACCATCAGATGGAATGACATTACCTTTGGGATTTATTTTATTGTATTCCAACTTCCACATGTGAGGTTTCATTCTCGATATCTTTGATGTAATCTCTTGTTTCCCATTGAAAAGATGTTTTTCTATAATTTGGTACTTATGATTTCTCTAGAGAAAGTGCCTATTCTCATCGAACACCTACTTTTCTAAAGTTTTTGAATCATGAGATTTCATCTTTGGATCACAAATTGGACATGAAAATTTTCCCTTTGTTTGAAGACCTACAAGAATATGTATAATTGGATAAAAATGTTAACTTTGTGTTAGCACTATAACATACCAAAAAAGAGGTGTTAAGAAGAGAACATACCACATAAATGTGTTAGCCCAGGGGCATCATGTATTGCCCATACAAGCATTGCATGGAATTGAAATTGTCTCTATCCTATTGGTCTGAAGACATCATACATAGTGATCCCATTCCATAATACCATCAACTCATTGACAAGGGGCTCAATATATACAATGATATCATTAACTTGGTACTGACCTAGTTGAATGAACAAAAATATTACATAATTATTATGACCGTTTTGATGGATTATTTATAATAAAATAATTTAGATGACTACTAAATGAAAAAATATCTGGAGTAATCAATGCCAACATTATGTGCTCCCTCTTTGTGGTCATCCAAGGAGGAATGTTATTTTTGATATAAAAAAATAGGCCACACCAAGTAAGTAGATATCATCTCTCCAAACAAATTGACACTATCCGCTACCAATGAAAGCTTGGGATTATGAAGTTCTTCCTTAAAGTGTGGCTATTTTTCCTCTATTTGTTTAAATGCTAAAAAATTCATATGCATTGACATAATTTCATCTTAACTTCTATTGCTTACATGGCAATCCATAAAATGTCCCAAGCTATTGCACCTAAATAATTGTTGCAGACAAGGAATAATGGGAATAACTCAAAGAATTTTGTGAGGCACCTTTTTTGTTATTCAACCTAATTGATATCTACTAATATGAAAAAATAGGGCACTATGTTGCAAATTCATGTTGTTTATGATATATAATATGATTATTCAAGCACACATGTATTGTTTGATACTCAATTCTAATATCTTTCATAATGAAAATTAATTCTCAGTACGAGCAAGGTAGAATGTTTGATGTTGGTAACAAGCAC
This sequence comes from Cupressus sempervirens, assembly GCA_028749045.1. Classification (NCBI taxonomy): domain Eukaryota; kingdom Viridiplantae; phylum Streptophyta; class Pinopsida; order Cupressales; family Cupressaceae; genus Cupressus; species Cupressus sempervirens. The sequence goes on from CM053783.1 coordinate 373,940,455, forward strand.
TCACCTATCAACCTACAACAAAAAATATAATTTTTAATATAAAGAAAATTAATTGCTACACAATTCACCAAATGTTATTTGTAAGGGAATTACAACTGAAAAAATGAAAAAAGATGACACACCTTAACATATGTGTCATTTCTATGTTGGATAAACCATTCATAACAATCAAGTTCACCAACAACAATATAGTGGCAAGAAGAGTTGTTTGGGAGCCTTTTTATAAGGGCTAGTGCACCTTCTCAAGTATAGGTACATCAAAGTCTGCATCAATATCATCATCATCATTTTGATCTTCTTCAATTGGATCATTACCTTCTACTTCTATATTCACACCTCCATCTTCCCTCATTTCAAAATCCACATTCTTTGAATTGTCATGGTCCATAACATGAAACCCAGGGTGGTTGACCTATATCAAAATGATGACCTTATATTAACCATGACCATGATGTCATCATAAAATCATGTTTTATGTATTTTATAAATTATTAAAATACATACCAATGGACAAAATGCATTTCCCCCTTTAATGTGACCATGTTGCTTACAATGTTCCTCAGTTGTTTTGATTAGATATCTTTGAGTTTTTAAGCCCTTACAAATTTTGCAAGGACAATAACATTTTCCATCACCTTTTCTTTTTAAGTTAGACTATAGTCTAGAAATTATCTCCCTATTTTGTTGTGCGTTGATATTGTTAGACATGGTCTTTCTTGAATGGAATAAGTCATTGATGGAAGAAGGGTGATTTGTTTGCAACCTATAGATTCTATATCAAGTGTATTAAAATAAAATCCAACATTAATAATCAAGATGCCTTTTGGTAGGGTGATAGTTGGATTGAAACCAACATAAAAATCTATTAGTATTTAACACTCATTAATATTCACATTATAAACCAATCATATATTATCTAACCTTGCATTATTTTGCCTCAGTTATTTTACAAGACTGGTTAGGGATGTCTTTACATCACCAGTTATTATATAATCATTGATTATGTTAGGGACTAGTATCAATCAACAATACATGAAACAAATAGATCTATAAATAGAAGAAGGAAAATATTAATAAATAGCAATATCGATGATAAAAATCAATGTCTCTACTAGTAAATACTCCAATGTATAGGCATCTCAATTCATGTAAAAATCATCTCTACCAAAACTAGTGTAAGATTATATAAAGGTTATTGAAAGAGCAGGACATGCACACATCTATAAAGCAAGAAGATTGATGATTGGTATATAAATTGATTATAGGCACCCATGGCATATTGCATTGAGCACCACATTCATAAACACCTTTGTCAGATATTGAGTTGATGAGTGTGTATATCGTCACTAAAGAACCTTACATAGTTGCTCACAACATACTTTTATCCCACTCTACTACTATCAATATGTACAAGCAACATTTCAAGGTCTCAACCTACTTTTCAGATTTCTATTTTGAATAAAAAGATGCCTTGTTTAGGAAGGCTAACTCAATGGAGAAAGGTACTTCCTTTGTGAGCTTTTGAAAAATATGAAAAAGGAAGATGTGACTCCCTCCATGAGAACTCTGCACATGTTGAGCTTTTCATTGATTGGCTAGCACTCAAATCTAAGTTTAAACTTTTTAGATGATCTTACAAGTTAAATAATCTTTCTTGCATGCAAGAGAAACAAAGAGGGTGCATTGGTATAACTCTTGATGCCAAATGGTTTGTACCAATGTCAAATTTAGTTGAAGATCAAGATGCTACTCAGAGAGCACGAGACTTTGAACTTGGATGGTAAATACATTCAAAGAATGAGGAATAAAGATTTATTTTTAAATGATTCTTCATATTAGTTTTTCACAATCTATAAACTAGAATATGATTTTTTTTACTTTTAAACATTTGCATTTTCAATCAAACACATTAAATGATCCATTATCCCAATTTTATTTATTTTTAAATCCCAATATCAATTGAAAAACTTTGACATAAATTGCAACCCTTGATATAAATATGGATAATAATTTTGCATAAGTAATTTTAAACATTGTCATCTTAAGGTATCATCCATAATTTCTAAACCAAGACCATAGGATTACCAAACCATAACATTGTATCCACCAACCAATAACTTGAATGAGAACATTATTCTCACTTGGTCCAAGAATTTTGTGCTCATACATATTCTGTATCACAAGATTAGTTCTCAATCTTCACCTGTATGAACATAAAACATCATTAACATATCATTTGAAAAATCTTTCATAGTTCATTATCTCTCTCCCTATTTAATTCTTTTCATTCACCATGATTGTATTTGTCTAACCTACTACAACACTATCCTATTTCAATCCAATCATCCTTTACAACAAAAAATGGAAAATCTAATCAGGTTTTGCGTGGCTTAATGAGGATACTAAGCCCTTCCACAAGTTTATTTTGATGAAAAGCTACACCCTTGGAATACTTTACAAGGAATCATAATTTGATCAGCATTTAAATTGTCCATAACACAAACTTGACAAGTTCCCACTTTCCTATTAGCATATAGGTTAATGCAACCATCTAGTAACCTTAACATATAGTATCTTCCTTACCCTACCATTACAGACACTTTTATCATGATGTGATCAGCATTTAAATTATCCATAACCCAAACTTTACAAGTTTGCACTTTCCTATTAGCATATAGGTTAACGCAACCATCTAGTTACCTTAACATATATAGTATCTTTCCTACCCCTACCATTAAAGACACTTTTAAACATCTCTATTGATTTTCCAAAACTAAAACCATCATGAGACACTAAATATCTTTAATCAAATGAAATAAAAACAAGTTTTATACCTTGCTATTGTGTCATAACAATCTACTCCAAATCTGCAATTTCTTGTATCCAATCGAAAAAAATTATTTTTAGACATAATACGGATCTTTCACACATCAATAAAATCTTAATATACTATTGTCACAATATTATATCCATATTTTAACCACCCATCTAATGGAGAAAGCCCTGCTACAACTTCACACACTCAAAAACCTTACCTTATGACAGTTTACTAGTCACATTCTAGTAATCAAATTTACATTCTTTCCTTGCATGGGTTCCTAATAATTACTTGGAAATTTTTTATCTACACCTCTCCACATTATTTACTAAATGTCAGGCTTTATTCAATTGAATCATGCAAAATATTACATTGGAATGCTCTCAGGTTACCCTAGATTAAAGGTTTGCCAGTTAATCTTAAAAAGTCAATATCTTCCAAAGTAGACCATTCAATTAGGTGATTGAAAATATTATTTGTAGATACTTTAAGATACTAACATTTTTGTGCATTTTATTCTCAAAAAATAACATTCAACACATAGAATTCAGTCTACAAGTCTTTACAAATTTATGAACATGAAAATGTCGATAGCCACTCTTTATTAGCAATCAAAAGTTTATTACACCAATTGAAGACAAAGACATTAATATACATAGTTATTGAGGAATAATAATATTGTGGAAAACATGGGATATGTAAAGATTAGTAACGTAGGAGTAGTGAATCTTAAAAAGAATATAAGGGCATCAAAGAGTAATAGAAACTAAGAATAATCAAACACATTTAATGATCCATTATCAAAATGAAAAAAAATGAATAATCCCAATATCAATTGAAAAACTTTGACATAAATTGCCAACTCATTTTTTGTAGGTTTATGGATCCCGTCTACAAAGGGGATTATCCACCATCTATGAGGTAGATGATGGGTAACAAGCTACACAATTTCTCTAAAGAGTAGTCCAAGTTTCTCAAAGATTCTCTTGATTTTTCTGGTATTAACCATTACACAAGATTATATGCCCAAAATGACAAAATTCAAATTCATAGAGAATTATAAAAGATGCATGTTCAAATTCTATAGTTTTAATAAGTGGTGAGTTTTTTGAAAATATAAATAAGTTGATAACTCATATATATATATATATATGAAAAAAATTTAAAAAGACACAAAGTCACTTCCTAGAGAGTTCATATAGATCCAAAAAGAATATTTTTAAATCAATAAAATAGTTAATGTTAGTAAACTAAAAAAGATAAATTTTAGAAACTTCTTCTACTGATTTTCTACATTCCTCTATTATAATAGTAAGACTTACTTCAAAACTGTATGTGATTGTAGCCTTTCATAAGGGAGTTTCAATAGGAGACTGTGTACACTATAAAAACTCTATAATTGATAAGATTTATTCATTTTACACATCTCCTAAATTACTATTACTCATCTTGATTTTTCTAAATGATTATTTAATCCTACAGGGTGCCTCCATATAGCTCTGCATTGTTCCATGGGGTATTAGAAGTCTCATGAATTACATCAATCAAAGATATGGAAACCCTCTTGTAGTTATCACAACATTCTTAAGAACTCTATAACCCTTGTTACTTTTAAGAAGAACAATTTTGTGGGGATTCTACTTTGAGTAGGGTTTACTAATTTTAACCATATTTTATAGTAGATAGTTATTATTGAAGGGCATTTGAAACAATAGAGCAAATGGGAGCTTAATTTGTTCTTCTTGCATCACTACTTTGGTGATTGGTTTCTTCAATTTTTCATAAACTGCACCCAATGGAGGAAGAAGTGGAGAGAATTAGGTGTGAAGCCCTTTGAAAGGTTGAGTATGATCACATACCTTGATCACCAAAAAGGTTTAGTTGAAGAGAGCTTAGAATTGTGATGGGCAAGTTCACCCATTAGTTGGGAAAGGTAGCGTTTGGGTCTGTCATCAGGAGACCCTACCAAACAATACAATTGTGTCTGTTAAAAATTAGAGTTTTTTGTGCAACGAGAAAAGATATTCCATGTGAAAATAAGCATAATTCAAAAAATAAATCACCTAAGTTAGGCTATGGGGTTTTTGTGTAGGGATTTTAAAGAATGCTTGATTCTCAGTATATACAAAATGGGTCTCTCAAATTTTTCATGCATTGCAATGCATTAGCTTAAAAATTACTTACTGCCTTTGTATGGGAATGCGTCTATATGCACACCTACCTCTTCCCACCCAAAAGAACTTTGGCACAATGAAACTATTGGAAATATTCAAGACTATGCTAACTTACTGAGAGGGGAGGGGTGAATCAGTAACTTCTAAAACTTCTACCAATTACAATTCTTAATCCAATAAACCAATTAGCATTTAATTCATCACATATAATCTAATTGCATGTATGTGAAACTAAAAACATGAAAGCATCCACAACACTTAAACATAAAGATTTGGTGACCCAGAAAGCTTCCAAATAGAAAATAAAATTGGGGTAGGGATGATACCCACAAACTTTAGTTTTATAGCATAAAGATGGCATATTAAGGCTTACATTGATCACTTCTGATGATCTACCCTGCTAGGAGCAACTAGGACTACTAGATCCACCTTGTGAGAGGATTTACAAACATAGAATGAAGTATTCACTCGGTAAAGAGATTTAGAAAAGACTGTTAGGTCTAACTTGTTAGAGGATTTTGAGTAGTTCACCTATTAGGATGAAGTAGAAGATCTCTTATTTGCAACTGAGTTTGTTGATAGAGGTTCCTTATTGCACTGATCATCTTTTGTGATAGATTTGTCACTTTTGCTCCTTGTACTAATATGGCCTTTACAATTCTTTATCTACTACATTCACAATAGATATGTTTTCACATTCACATTCTTCCACTTCCTTCTGCTCTTGCTTACATTACCATACATTGGATATGATACAATACATCACATATATATACCAATCGAATTTACAAAATTACAAAGTTGGCCATGACACAAGTTAACACAAATATTACCAAGTCAGCCCACATGAAGATACTCAAGTTTTGAAGACTAACTTGGTGAGGTTCTGATACTTGGCATCATCGTGCTCTTAGTAGACATAGAAGCTTAGTCCATACTAATCACTTTCAAATAGTCTTGAACTTGGTTTGTATTGGTGACTTAGTAGATATTATGCAACTCAGAAAATACTAAATAACTTGGTTACCATTAAGTAGCTCGACTAACACTGGCTTCACACCACCTAAACCACAAACTTGGTAGATACTATAATGCTTAGTAAACATAGGCTTCACATCACATGAACTATGAACTTGGTAACCACTGATAAACTTGGTGTACAATGAAATACTCAGTTTGAACTACTAAACTTCACACTAATTGAATCTACTAAGTAATCACTCATATTAGTCCAAAAGACTCAATAGCCATTATAGAAGCTTGGTGACTACTAGATTATATGGAAAACATTATAAACTATTTAATGAGCTTGGTAGATGTACAAAATTTGAATCAGTGTGTCACTATTAACAAAATTGACTGATATGTCAATAGAAACAATGAAAACTATGTTTCGACTTTCTTTTCTTTTTCTAATATAATCCCCTTTTTGTTGCTATTTTGACATCCCATATTCATCACTATTTCAATGAACACATGAGCATAAACAAAAAGAAAGAAGTTCACAAGCCAATTTGGCCTCTCATCAAAAACTTTCATCGAAAATAGAGGACAAATGTACTAGTGCTTGGATGCAAAACCAATACTAGTCCACTCATGATAACCAAGGAGCTATTAAGTCAACTTCTTTATTTCTTTCCCTCAATATGTGGAAAATATTAATCCTATCAAAATAAAATTCTTTTGTAGTATTCTAAGATAATCATAATCTACCAAGTGAAAGAATCTTTATCAAGAAGGATATCAATAATAAGTTTAGAATCTCCTTCCATAGCCACATTTTCAAACCCCATTCCAAAAAGAGTTGTAATACCATACCATATGAAAGTGGCTTTAGTGTAATTATTTGTATGGGTACCCAAGAATTTTCTAAACTCCATAGTCATATCTCATTTCTAATCTCTAATAATCCCTCCATCCATAGAGAATCTAGATGTACCTTTTGAGTAGTCATCAACATTGCACTTATGCAAACCAAAGATAGGAGGTTCCTATCTTTTTTTTCCCCTTCTCCAAATACTCTATCAATATATGTTAAATAATTTGTGTTTAATACCCCAAGCTTATTTAACCCTTGGATGTATGAAAATATCTCATTTTATAGGTAGAAACATTCAAGGTTTTTATTAGGCCTGGGTGCATTTATGGACTATGTGGTTAGTAGCTAGGTTGTTTCCTTTCTGGTTCTAGCTTTCTGGTCAATGGTTTAAGTCTTTGCCTACTGGTACTCATGTTCTATTTGTCTGTTTTTGTTACTGGATGGTAATGTGCTAGTTACCAACCTTTTGACTATTAAGGGCCGACCCCCTTATTTTTGGTCGCTTTTAATTTCAAAAACATTCAAGGTTCTCTCAATTTTTTTTTTTTGAAAAAAATGATAACCTAAGAAAACTTCTCCTTGTCATGAAAGATCCTATTATTACATTCTTTCAAAATATTCTAAGACGTGAAGGAGAGGGTTTGGTGCCACAAATATTTGAGGATCAGGTGGTTTAGTGGGCTAAAATCCCACAAACATGTCCACAAGTTGATAGAAAATGGCATAACCCAATCCACCTACATAGAAGACATAATGATCCTAGACCAAGTATTAATATGTAATATTGTTGCATTATCAAATGACATCATTTAGTTTTTAATTCAATTATCAATCAGGGTGTGTACAAGGGTATCCACACTATAAGAATCATCTAAAGAGACTCAATGATTGGGAGGTTTTTGCACTATGAATAGTGACTAACTTGTGATTTTCAAGTTATCCAAAGCAATTTGGGACTCTTTTGATCTAATATACCTTAACAAGAATTTCTAATTTTTTCTCTCGTACACCCAATTCAAGTCCTAAAATAGATTTATAACATGTTGCCTTCCTATTTAACAATAGGAATTCAACTTAATCTATCCAATACAATGTTTCACTAAAGATGGTATAACTTAAATAGTTACTAAGGAAAATACTTCTACTTTAACAAATGAAACAAATAATGTAATCTAAACAATTTCTGTTAACTCTTAACTAGATGTCTTTATCTATTGAAAAGTATTCAAACAAATAGTATCCCTATGTTTAACACATCTTGAATTAATGAGAAATGAAATGGTTTCTACAATTGAAAATAACAAACAATCTTAAAATTATAGTGATAGAATCCACCTTGATATTGAGATCCATATGAGCATAATGATTTCCACATTCAATGAATTCAAAACACAAATAAGATCCAAGTAATTCCTTTGATTATCCAAGCTTAATGTATGAGTTTGAAAACAACTTACTAACTCTAAAATACTAATAAAACTATCAACTAACTTCCTAAACTATCATACTTTTAACCAGCTCCCTATTACTAAGAAGACCATTATAGACATGCAAACTCAAAAAAGAGAAGTGATGGAATATATAAAGTACTCCTTATTTAAAAAACAAAAACAATAATTTGAATGCTTTGGAATGAACGAAACAAAAGAAAGAAAAAAAGAGTCTTGTTAGGTGGACCGAGTATATCAAATACATGCCAATTATGCATGAAATGTGCAATTCTTCTCTAGTTGACTGATTCTATATTTTCTAGTTTTGTCATTCAAACTTCACTTATGTGGACCTTCTTGTGCATAAAGTTTGGCATCTTTCCAAATATCTTGTCTTCGAATCTGTGAGTATCTTAGAAAAGGTAAAATGCATAATAATGCCATAGATTCAAAAAATCTATTCAAATTGATATGAACAAAATATACATTATCATTCAAATATAAATATTTGTTCATTAATTCAATGTTAACTTTAAGATTCAATAATCTAAGTATAAATGCATATAAGTCTTACTAAATTTACACAATTTAATATTCAAAAGATGTCTTTTGGGTTACTTAAACCAGTAATAAAAGATATATTAATTAATGTTCATCAATTATCATTGTAATACTAACTTTAAAGGAAAATATAATCAATGGATTCTCTACTTTCTCTATACAAAGTTCATATGTTAACACATTGGAAACTTTTTGTAATTATGTTATGCATAGTCAATATTTTGTCATGGGAAATACTCCTCTAGAAGAAGTTACTTTTAGTGATTATCTTTCAGTTCCAAATACACTTCTAAAGGTCATTCAAAACAAACAAATTCTCAATAGTCATATAAGATGATTTGATAGAAAATTTCCTTGGGTTGTTATATCTCCAATTCTACATATCATATTTAGTCTAATTAAAGAGGACACAATCTAAGATTGAACTACTTAGTTTCTCCATCTCTTTTCTTATAATGTATATATGTTGGAATATTCAATTGGGAAGAACGCTTCTAAAAGAGGGGGTGAATTAGAAGTATTCCACTTTAACCATTAAAACTTTTAACTAAAAGTAAATTGCATGCATGTAAACATATCAAACAAACATGAAAAAAAAACATGGATCACCACATAACACTTGAGTTTTTGGTAACCTAGAAACCCTCCAAGAATAAGAAGGTAAAACTAGGGTAGGGATGATACCCACAAAATCACTGCAGCAATAAGGTTTAACCACTTCTGATGGTCTACCCTATTAAAGGCTTTACACTATGTTAATAGTGACCTCGTTAAAGGATTTACAAACACTTCACATGAAATGTTACCCTGTTAAAGGATTTAATCACCTTTTTAAAGGATCTACAAAATAGCTGTTAAGCTAACCTATCAACATAGGGTTTCCTTTCTAATACAATGGCTAGAGAGTATTAGGTATAATAAACCTAATAGATTACAATCCTTGATTACTAAATACAAGCACTTGATCTACTTTCTCTAATATTGATCCTCTGAGATCTGATATTTGTTTGTATCCCTTGCTTTATTCTAATCAACTAAATGTCGAACTACTACTCTCTTCCTCTAAGTCTTTTTACTCTGAACTCTGAACTCCACTATATTTTCCCCATACACTCCTTCATCCATTCATAATACAATGAAATTTTGTCCTCCTTATAAAGACATTCAAAGACTTAGGGTTAGGTGTGGATCTAAGATCCATATTGAATCTCTGTTTCCCACTCATTCCTTGCACTTTTGTTATTGGTTGCATGCTTTCTTCATTTTTTTAATTGGCTATATGTAGTTTGCATAGGAAAAATAAAAGATTCGATCTTATCTATTTGATCCTTCTAGATCCTTGAATGTCAGCCATAAAAATGGTTTACATTTGAATTAGTGACGTTACAAACTCATATGTGCATTCTATGTTACTCGGCACTTACTTATTTTTTATGCGTGGGACATGTAACAAAACTATCTCACTCAGCTCCTATTGCATTTCTATTTTTCTCGGCATCGTCTGTGACTTGGCACTTAAATATCACTCAGCTCCTGTATCATGCTCGACACCTAAAGTCACTCAGCACCTGAAGGTTTCTTGGCACCTAAAAATCACTTGGAACTTGAAGGCTGCTCGGCTTCAATGTAGAAAGTGGTTAAGTGTGTTGGCACTCAAATGTCAGAACCATTCTGAGACTAACAATCTCCCCCTTTGACATGAGTGTCAAAAACACTTAACTAAGCATTATTTATCTGACCTTATGAGTACATTCACTAATCTTCTCAGTATATATACAGAGGTTAAAAATAATTTGATTAAAATTTTGTAAGAAACAATATATATCGCAAAATTATTGTAACTCCCCCTGACTTGATTGTGCCATTATCTATTCTGTATTGATATCCAAATTTTTTGTGCTGAATATGTCTCATGCTAAATGCTGATATAAAATTAGATCTTCACCTTTATCTCATCTACCCCATTCTCTTTATCTCCTCCTTTATTTTGACACTTATGTCAAAGGGTTCTAAGGGTTAAGACCATATTTCACCAAAAATGTACTATTTACCTCCATAATCATCCTGAGAGAAGCATCCCAATTACTCAAAGCACTTTCAAGAGATTTGTACTAGATGGAAATCTCTGTAGCAAGATGAGCAAGACATCTAAAGTAGATGAATTAGGGTCTTTCTCTAGAAGATCTTCTGCATAGGCTTGTTCCTTATGGAGGATTTCCAAGTGTGGGGTGATGGAAGATTGAAGCTATACAATTTGGCTTTTATGGTGCACTCTTCTGTTGTCAATTTAGCCAATTCCTTTTGAGTATGAAGCGTTTGAGAAAAATGCTTCTCACTTTGAGCTAGATCCTTAGGTAGCTGCATGCTTGAAATATTTAGATTCCTCTCCAAGCTCATTATCCTCTGGCTGATCTCTTGTGTGAAATATGAGAAGTCACACAACTTTTTGTACAATGAGAATATATTCTCAAGTACCTGTTTGACCTTTTCAATTTTCTTGGCCAGTTCAACTTGTGATAGTGCTATTTCATTTTCAATTTTCTTGTTTACTTTCCCTTGAAATTTCTTTTCAGAACATTCTATTAGTTTTCCATTGGTCTCTTGGTCTTCACTTTATACCTGGTCCACTATATTGGCTAGTTGCTCCATTATGAGCTTTGTTTCATTAGGTACCTGTAAATTGAAAGCATCTAGACATATATCCTTAATTTCTACTAATGCTTGCCTATGTTTGTACTCATTCATAAGTACCTCTTGCTTCTTCTTCCTTTCAAGTGCCTCTTGCACTTCAGTCATCTGGGAAATGGTCATGGTGTTAAAGTCATACCTAGGAATGACTATTTCTTCATCAAGAGTAGGGTCTCCATAGTGAAGTACCCTTGCAACCTTGGTAGAACTTGATCCTAGTATAGATATATGCAATGGTACTATAGAGCTTAGTTGCTATAAAGTTTCAGTGGGAGTCCCTATTCTAGGCAAGTTGGCCAATGTTTGAATTTCTTGTTGCTCCTTCTCCTTAGGTCTCTCCCCTTCCTTGTTCTGTTCTTTTCTACCTTGATCAATGATAGTTATCTTAGGCAATGCACCTTTTTTTTGTACTATAGATACAAAGGTATCTTTCTGTCTAGTTTTCTCTTTTGTTGTCTCCCCTGCAGGTGTACTTACTGAAGTGTCAACCTTAGTAGTTGTATCTTGGACTTTATGCTCTTTAGGTTGAGTACTAGTAGCTGTAGGAACTTCTGAAGGTGGTTCTTTTGGATTCACCTTTTCATTGATAATTTTAGCTACTACCTTCTGCAATTCCTCTATACTCACTAAAATAGGGCTATTGCACAATTGTGATTGCAATGTTGTTTGGTGAAGAATCTTCTTGAGATCCTCTGCAGTGATTAGATTGATGTTCTAACAAGAGGTGTTAGGAACATCCTTTATTGTTATAGATTTTGTAGGTGTAGTTGCAATATGTGGAGGACTAGGTGGTGGCAATTGGGTGTCTTAGACACTCTGTTCTTGTTGTTTCTCCTCAGTTGTTTCTTGTTCACCTTTTTGAGCATCTTTCTCCACATCTTCCTCTTTTTCACTTTCATCAATATCTTCTTCTTCTTCATTTCTCCCTTCAAAAGGGTCCTCTTCTTCCTCCTTTCTTATAGTCAATCCATAGATTACCTTCCATATTTGCGTTGACTTTTTGACAACATCTTCAATTTGATTCTGTAGGATACTGAAGGCTCGGTATTTAGGTACAAATTTTCTTGCATATTTTTTGCTTGCCTTACTGATTTTACCTTTTGTAAGGTCTGGCATTAGAAAAGCTAAAGTTGACTCTCTTATTTCCTTTTCCACTTTGAGGCAGTAATTCCACTTATTCTCAATTAATGTGCTTAGCTCCTTGGGTATTGAGTCATGAAGTTCAAGTGGAGTAGTCTTAAACTTTGCCATCATAGTGTAGATGGACTCCTCAACTATGTTTTCTTGTTCTATAGACAACTTATTGAACTTTATGGTCTTAAGACCAGACAAATCTGCATTATCTCCAATATCATTACAAATACTTTCTAATCTAGATTAAGTGGAGCATCTTACCATTCTAAATTGTTCTTCATCAAATTCTGTTTCTTCTTTCTCTGACTCCTGTGGTGCAATAAACTTTCTTCTCTTCTTCTCTCCAAGCCCACCTTTCTCTATTGCCTTCTTCTTTTCTTGTTCCTTTTTTTCTTTGGCTATTCCCCTTGTATCTGCCCTTGTAGTTGGCTTTACTGGGCTAGGTTTTGTCACAGTTTTTTGTGCCTTAGACTATGCAACTGGTTGCTTCTTTGTTTTCCTTTTCTTGGGCTCAACCTTGGGTGTATCCTTCTCTACACTTTCCTCTTCTTCAACATCTTCACCCATGCCTTGGGTTAATGCAAGTGGTCCTTGCTCCTACTCTTCTTCATCTACTTCTACTTCTTCATCTTCTTCATCCCCTTCTGTTGTGCCTTCACCAAGTTTTGTCTTTAGCTTTTTAACCAATTTATTCTTTTTCTTGAGTGTGGAGGTAGTCTTTAACTCCATATCCACCTTTGACCTTACCACATCATAAGTGCCAAAGTGTGGGGCATTCTTGTTTATCTCTTCTACCAATAATGCAGTTATTGTTGTAGATGCTTCATCTATGTTGATCTCATAACCAAGAGGCCTTAACCATCTCACTCTTGGTATGATGGCCTGTACATAGGTATAGTCAATATCTACAAGAAAAAAAACATCATTTACATGTTTCTCCACTAAAGAAACTAGAATCCTGAGTCTTTGCTTCATTGATTTCTTAAAATCTTCAAAATAACTTGTCATCAATGTGTCAAAATTGTCTCCCATTTGTTCTATATATTCATTCATTTGGGCTATGATAGTTCTATCATTTCTCCATGCAACTTTTCCAAAAGAAGGAAATTCATTCTGAACATAGAAGAATATACAAACCAAATTTGCACCAAATTTGCATTGGGCACCCTTTGTCCTTCTTATAACTTCTAAGTTTTCATTAATCTGTTGTAGTTGCAGCTCTGCAAGATCATAAGTATGATCCCTTTTCACCAATTTGTAGCCTACATCTACTGCAATACATGACACACTATTGAGTCTACTGGATTGATATAATTTATGGGCAATAACTCTAACAAGAAATTCAACGAGAGGATCTTGAATGGTGTAAATTGTCATTCCTCTTTTATTCCACTTGGCACTTGTGTTTTTCTCAATAACCTCCTTGGAATCACTTTTTAAGGTCTAGTATCAATCTAGGGTAGGATATCTAGTTACCTTATGAATGATTCTTTTCATGATCTTTATGGGAACATCTTCTAACCACAGACTACCATCATGAATTCTACTTAACACAAGTCTAATCCATTCTATCTTAAATACAGTGGGAAAACCCAAAGCTCATGTTAAACCCTTCCTCTCAGCACTTTTATATTCATCCTTCAAAACTCCATCGACACACAACTTCTTAGAGGCTTCCCTTATTTCCATATCTCCTATGGCTCCTATCTTATAGTTATAGTATCTCCTTACATCCTAAACCATTATAACTTTTGAGGGTATGTGCGAAAGGGCTCCAACAGGATCATTCTTATATGCAACTTTAGGGATGGGATGAAAATTAGGCTGCTTAACCTCATTAGATACTAGCCAGACCTCAAATGACTCTTTGTCATGGGTTTTCTTAGAACTGGAAGCCATTTGTGCAAACTAGGGTTTCCTTTACAAAGAATATGAAACTGTGTAGCTTGGCACAAATGAAAATACCTCAAGATCGATGAAAACACATTGTAAGAGGTTGGAATCTACTTGGAACACTAGATTCTTTGCTATAAAGTCACTTTTCTCTCTTTCTCTTCTTTGTTTCTCATTCACGATGAAGAAAAATGATTAAAATCACGATAATATACCCTATTTCCTTTGCATTAAATGCTCAACTACCCACTCGACTTCTAAAATATTTTTAACATTACTCGACTTGCACTACATTTCTACTTCACTTGACTTCCATTGGAGTTACTCAACTTAGCATCAGTCATCAACTTGGTCACTATTAGGAACTTGGCACCCACTAGAGTTTTAGTCAGCCTCTGAGGACAACTTGGCAATTTTGTAAGAATCTTCATATTATGACTTGGCATCTTTTCTTATGCTGATTTCTTCTTTTTAGTATTTATTTTTCTTGGGACTGGTGTATGATATAACTTTGTATATCAGTCCCATGGATCTATTCATGTTTAGTTTGATGAAGTGTGATCACTTGACCCATTAGGTGAAGTGATCCCTTCACTTGATGTGCTGCACTCATCTTTCTTCTTCCAAGTCTTATTCATTTGTCCTCTTATTTTTTTGACATCAATCTTTTCTTTTCCTTTGTTGGCTTCAATTTTTGGTGCTTTTGACCTTGTAGGATAGTTTCTTCTGATATGACCAGTTTTCAAGTAGCTGAAACAAGTAGTTTGACTTAGCCACTTGCTATAATTCCCTCTAAACTATTTCCTTATACAATTTTAAGGGACATGTCCATATTCCTAACAATAATGACATCTTTGCCTTGTATTGTAGTCCCAATTGTAATGATTTACATAGTTGTTCCTTCTTACATGCTAATTTGGTGTCCACACAGGCTTTGATCTACATTCAAAGGCTCTATGTCCATACTTCTTGCAGTTGTAGTAATGACCTTCAAATCTTCGTGTCTTGATAGTCCTAGTTCTGCATTCATGTGCTTGATGTCCTTGGTTCTTGTACTCTTAGGCTTATCATGTTGATGGGCATTCTTGCTTCTACATACATTAGAGGTATGTACTTTCTTACCACAAAAATGAAAGGTAGGTTTGGTGTTCTTACCTTTGTTGTTTGTTTCTTCTGCAGTCTTGGATGACTCTCCTTCTTCACTACTAGTATATCCTAATCCTTGAGTGTCATGGCTGGACCTTGGAGATTTTAGTAACTGCTCAAAATACTAGATGGCTTCACTTGACTTGTTGAGATTCTCTGTTGTTTCTTTTTCTCTATACAATTCATTTTGTAGTTGTTCATTCTGCATCTTTAAAGTAGAGATCTCAATATCTTTCATATTGAGTTCACGATGAAGGTTCATCATTTGGACAAGTGTATCCATCTGCATGTTTGAGATTCTTGTTAATTCAGTACATTTTTCTTCAAGTCTACTTGCAAGATTCCTTTTTTCATCTTCCATCATGACTCTATCCTCAGTCACTCTTTTCTTTTGTTCAGTGATTTCACATAACATTATGGCCTATGATTCATCTTCCATCTTGAGAGATCTTATCCCTTCTTCTTGAACTCTATTTTTCTCCATCAGGTGCCAAAAATATTTGAGGATCAGGTGGTTTAGTGGGATAAAATCCCACAGACATCTGAACAAGTTGATAGAAAGTGGCATAACCCAATCCACCTACATAGAAGACATAATGAGCCTACATCAAGTATTGATATGCAATATTGTTGCATTATCAAATGACATCATTTATATTTTAATTAAATTATCAATCAGGGTGTGTATAAGGGTATCTACACTATAAGGATCGTCTACAAAGACTAAATGACTGCGGGGGTTTTTGCACGATGAATAGTGACTGACTTGTGATTTTCAAGTTATCCAAAGCAATCTGGAACTCTTTTAATCTAATATACTCTAACAAGAATTTTTCTTTTTTTCTCCCTTACACCCAATTCAATTCCTAAAATAGATTTATAACATGTTGCCTTCCTATTTAGCAATTTAGAGAATAACAATAGCAATTCAACTTAATCTATCCAAAACAATGTTTCGCTAAAGATGGTACAACTTAAATAGTTACT
This sequence comes from Cupressus sempervirens, assembly GCA_028749045.1. Lineage (NCBI taxonomy): Eukaryota > Viridiplantae > Streptophyta > Pinopsida > Cupressales > Cupressaceae > Cupressus > Cupressus sempervirens. The sequence continues at coordinate 373,957,105 of CM053783.1, forward strand.
AAAGAAAATACTTCTACTTTAAGAAATGAAACAAATAACGTAATCTAAAGAATTTCTTTTAACTCTTATCTAGATGTCTTTATCTATTGAAAAGTATTCAAACAAATAGTATCCCTATGTTTAACACATCTTGAATTAATGAGAAATGAAATGATTTCTACAATTGAAAATAACAAACACTCTTAAAATTATAGTAATAGAATCCACCTTGATCTGGAGATCCATATGAGCATAATGACTTCCACATTCAATGAATTCAAAACACAAATAAGATCCAAGTAATTCCTTTGATTATCCAAGCTTTAATGTATGAGTTTGAAAACAACTTACTAATTGTAAAATACAAATAAAACTATCAACTAACTTCCTAAACTATCATACTTTTAACCAGCTCCCTATTACTAAGAAGACCATTCTAGACATGCAAACTCAAAAAAGAGAAGTGATGGAATATATAAAGTACTCCCTATTGGAAAAATAAAAACAATAATTTGAATGTTTTGGAATGAATGAATCAAAAGAAAAAAATATGAGTCTTGTTAGGTGGACCGAGTATATCAAATACATGCCAAGTATGCATGAAATGTGCAATTCTTCTCCAGTTGACTATTTCTATATTTTCTATTTTTATCATTCAAACTTCACTTATGTGGACCTTCTTGTGCATAAAGTTTGGCATCTTTCCAAATATCTTGTCTTCGAATCTGTGAGTATCTTAGAAAAGGTAAAATGCATAATAATGCCATAGATTCACAAAATCTATTTGAATTGATAAGAACAAAATTTGCATTATCATTCAAATATAAACATTTGTTAATTAATTCAATGTTAACTTTAAGAGTCAATAATCTAAGTATAAATGCATATAAGTCTTACTAAATTTACACAATTTAATATTCAAAAGATGTCTTTTGGGTTACTTAAACCAGTAATAAAAGATGTATTAAGTAATGTTCATCAATTATCATTGTAATACTAACTTTAAAGGAAAATATAATCAATGGATTCTCTACTTTCTCTATACAAAGTTCATATGTTAACACATTGAAAACTTTTTATAATTAGGTTATCCATAGTCAGTAGTTTGTCATGGGAAATAATCCTCTAAAAGACGTTACTTTTAGCAATTATCTTTCGGTTCCAAATACACTTCTAAAGGTAATTCAAAACAAAAAAATTCTCAATAGTCATATAAGATGATTTGATAGAAAATTTCCTTGGGTTGTTATATCTCCAATTCTACGTATCATATTTAGTCTGATTAAAGAGGACACAATCTAACATTGAACTAGTTAGTTTCTCCATCTCTTTGCTTATAATGTATATATGTTGGAATATTCAAATGGGAAGAATGCTTCTGAGAGTAGGGCTGAATTAGAAGTATTAAACTTTCACCATTAAAAATTTTAATTGAAAGTAAATTGCAATCATGTAAACATATCAAACAAACATGAAAGAAAAAATATGCATCACCACATAACACTTGAGATTTTGGTAACCTAGAAACCCTCCAAGAATAAGAAGGTAAAACTAGGGTAGGGATGATACCCACAAAATCACTGCAACAATAATTTTAAACCACTTCTGATGGTCTGCCTTGTTGAAGGCCTACCCTATTAAAGGCTTTGCATTGTGTTAATAGTGACCTAGTTAAAGGATTTACAAACACTTCACATGAAATGTTACCCTGTTAAAGGATTTAATCACCTTTTTAAAGGATCTACAAAATAGTTGTTAAGCTAACCTATCAACATAGGGTTTCCTTTCTAATACAATGGCTAGAGAGTATTAGGTATAATAAACTTGATAGCTTACAATCCTTGATTTCTGAATACAAGCACTTGATCTACTTTCTCTGATCTTGATCCTCTGAGATCTGATATTTGTTTGTATCCCTTGCTTTGTTCTAATCAAATGAATGTCTAACTGCTGCTCTCTTCCTCTAAGTCTTTTCACTCTTCACTCTGAAAGCCACTATATTTTCCCCATACACTCCTTCATCTATACATAATACAATGAGATTTTTTCTTACTTATAAGGACATTTGAAGACTTAGGGTTAGGTGTGGATCTACGATCCATATTGAATCTCTATTTCTGACTCATTCCTTGCACTTTTTTTATTGGTTGCATGCCTTCTTCATTTTTTTAATTGGTTGCATGTTGTTTGCATAGGAAAAATAAAAGATTCGATCCTTCTAGATCCTTCAATGTCGGCCATAAAAATGGATTACATCTAAATTTGTGATGTTACAAACTCATATGTGTATTCTGTGTTACTCGACACTTACTAATTTATGATGCTAAGGACATGTAACAAAACTATCTCACTCGGCTCTTGTTGCATTTATGTTTTGCTCGACATCATCTATGACTCATCACTCAAATATCACTCGGCTCCTATATCATGCTCGGCACCTAAAGTCACTCAACACTTGAAGGCTACTTGACACCTAAAGATCACTCGGCTCCTATATCATGCTGGACACCTAAAGTCACTCGACACCTGAAAGTTGCTCGACACCTAAAGATCACTCATCACCCAAAGGTTGCTCAACTTCAATGTAGAAAGTGGTTAAGTGTGTTGGCACTCAAATGTCAAAACCATTCTGAGACTAACAATATATTCCTCTAGACATCAATATTTGCATTTCTAAAAGACAAAAATTCTTTCCAAGAAAATTTTCCATCATTCTAGGTCAAATAATTTCCCACTTTGAGACCTAGTTCCAAAGGTAGCCATTCCTTCAGATGATACAAGGACTTCATGTCCTAAAGAGGAGAATTACTGTAAGGAAACTTGCAACAAAAATATAACCAAATCCACATTACCTATAATAGATCTATATTATGCAATTTAAATCCACATGCAAAAGAATAGACAACATACCCACAAAAATGTGACACAAGATATACCTTGGGAAAACTTCATTGATGAAAAATACCTAGCCTCAAAAAGAATCCATCACCATTTATTATTCAGGAAAAAGACATAATTGGAATACAACTACGGAAGCCTTGAAATCCATAGCCACAACCAAGCAATCTATGTGAAGAAGCATGAATCCACACATCTCATGACATGCTTTCAAACTTCACAAATGCTCCCTTGGCTAACTTGGCAAGCCTCATCTTTCTCGACTCTTGTCTTTGTCCCTTTGTTGTGTCTCTACAACTACCCTTGTAGTTGCTTATATAGTAAAAAGTCCCAAAAAACCACCAACTAGTATTACATAAACCATGTGCTGCCTAACCCATTGACCCCACATTTAATATTGGACATTTAATTATTTTTCTACAATATTTAATATAATTACATCAAATGTTATCACAATTTTTAAAATACAACTCATCAAGTATATCACTTGGGAATCTCTCCATTTTGCAAATCCATCTAGGTGCTCCTAAGTGTAACATTACATAATAAAATAAAATAATACAATATAAAAAATATTATGCAATTTGTGCAACACAGATAATCTCAACAATCTCTCACTTGTTTTATAAATTGCATAGGGTTAATCTGTAGCCACATCAACGTATAAGGAAACAATCCCTCCTAGCACATCCACCATCAAGGATAAAAAAGTTCATCATGTTCTTGATCTTGGCACTCGCAACAAAATCAAAGTATATAGCATCTTCAATATGAATGATCCTACCTCCTATTATGCTAATACCACTAGACATACATAGAAGTCATCCAAAGAGAAATCCACAAAACTTGCCACATAAGAATCATAGAATCTTGTACCAACTGAAATGCCAAGAAAAAAAAACTTGATCCAAAGGTAATCATATGTATTAGTAGTTTTCAAATATACATAGCTAAAATAACACCCACAACAAGTGCTAACCCATTCAACTATCCATACCTCCAAACGTGTATCAAGTGAGTCTTGCATCATTAACATATCCAATTTGTAACTTGTGATCACAAGCCTTAAGAGAAATACCTACCACATATACACCAAAAAGATCCAAATACAAAAGATAATGTCAAATCTATAACCAATCCACTCACAATATCTCAAAGAAGTGAATCCATGTAGTATCAAGGACATCCAGAACACATAAACTAATGATCCATGAGAAAAACTCTCATAATAAGTCTCCAACACTCTCCTAAGTTCTCCACAACTAATAATAGAAAGAGATAAATGAAAAACTATGCCATCTCTCACATGACATACATGAACACAAACCAGTGATCATAATCTCCAACCAATCTCAAATCTAATGTAATTCAAATTTGAATATCTAGGAAAATAACCAAGACCAAAGAGAAACAATGCAAATCATAAAATCTATCATATACTTCTACAAACACCTCTAGATGTAGATTGTACAAGTATGATCTCCTCCATTAAACCCAAACCAAGAATCCATAAAAACACCAAAACCATACCATATAACTAATCATGAATGCAAGCCTATCACAAGAAAATCAAACTCATAAACCATTGCTAAATCAACAAATAGCCATTCCTAATCCAAGGAATATGTCAAATATAAAATCATATCCCAAAATAAACTAGCATAACAATGTATGCACAAGGAGATAACCAATGCTAAACCATCTCTCATATGAACCCTTTAGAACTAACTCATGATCCATATCCATGGAAGACAAGCATTTAAACACAGTGCACTTGAGAGAAATAATAGGTTATACCTCTAAAGTAGTAAACTACCTAGTAGACTGAGAACTCAAATTGTTGACCCAACAATTCATCATACATATCCAAACCAAAAACTGATAACCATATCATTAGGAGATCAATCTAAAATATAAGCTCAGTATATAATGACATCAAATCTCAAATCTCCAAAATATACAATGTCATAAACTCATAATGTTATCATAGTCATTATATATATCATAAGCCATTTAAATCAATATATCACCAAATAAATCATGTCAAACCTACATCAAATCTAATTCATTATATAAATCTATCCAAGAGCTTTCTATTGACTACTCTATGTCCAAAATCTAGCTCCATATTCCAAGTTATGCCCAAAAATGTGCTCAAAATAAATAACATCTTACTTTCGAGCTCTTCAAATCTTAAAAATTATCAAAATAATAAATTAAAATATACACTAAGTTATAGTTCTCTTAATTAGCTTTCCAATGACTATAAGAAGTCTCAAATTTGATATTTTTAGAGAAAGTTATGGTCATTTTACCAAGATTGGGCTTTTACCATTTTCACTGCAATTTTGCTTTAATGACGAAAATTTTGATGGGATTAAATTTAGCTGCCATCTTGGGCTAAAACTAAAAACCTTTTGTATTTTCTATCAACATGGCCAAACTAAGGCATATTATATATCAAAATTTATGGAAAAGCCAAACCAGATCCAATAGTGAGATCTGGTTTTGCCCAAGAAGTCAATTTTGCAAGCTTCCTCCTAAAACTCTTATTCAAATGAAACCTCCAAAAAATTATTTTGTCCAATAACCTCACTAGCCCAAAATATATCAATATTCCATCATAACAATAAACCTAAAACCCTTAGATCTACAATAATCAACTTACAAAACTATATATTTTGTCCTTTCTTTCATCCTCCCATGCATTCTTGTGGACTCAATCTAGGGTTACAATAAGAAAACCATAGCTCTGGTGCCACTTGTAACAAAACTTGCAACAAAAAAAAATTGTTTCCACATGTCCCATAATAGATCTGAAATAAATATGTAATTAAAATCCACATGAAAGTGAATAGAAAACATACCCACAATCATGTGACAGAAGATATACCCTGGGAAATCCTCATTCAGGGAAAAAAATCTAGCCTCCAAAAGCATCCATCATCATGTATTATTTAGCAAAAACATCATTGCAATACAACCATGGAACCCTTCAGAGTCATAGCCTTAACCAACCAATCTATGTGAACAACCATGAATCCACACATCTGATGCCATGCTTTTAGCCTTCACAATTGTGCACTTGGATAGCCTGTTAAGACTTGTCTTGCTCAACTCTTCATTTTTTCCATTTTTTTTTAATATCTACAACTACCCTTGTAATTGCTTATATAGTAACAAGTTCCACAAAAGGACCAAGTGGTATTACATAAACCATGTTCTAAAACCATGTGCTACCTATCCCATTGACCCCACATTTAATTCATTTTTCCTAATATTAAATAATTACATTTAATATTATCACAATGTTACAATGCAACTCATCAAGTATATCCCATGGGAACCTCTCCATATTACATGTCCATCTAAGTGCTCCTAAGTACAATATTACATAATAAAATAAAATAATATGATATATAAAATATAACACAATGTGTGCAACACACATGATCACAATAATTACCCATCCGCAATGCTTCTTGTAAATTGGTTTTCTCATTGTTCCTAAGAATTCTTCTACAACCACTCATAAGACATTTGTTGATCTTTTGAATACTATGCCATAGGGAGGAACCACTAGTCAAATAAAGAGAATAGAGGAAGGAATCAAAACTTCCATGGTTCATATACTTAGATCTTACAAATTTAGTCTATTCCCTTTTACCTTCAATATGATACAAACATACCTTATATAAAAGAGATTTTTTCATTGTCCTGATACCTAATTTGATACTCAGACCAGCCTTTTTCTAGGGGTGCAGACTTTGTCCCAACTAACTAGAGCCATATGGTTTTTCTTCCAAGTCTCTAACTAAATAAAGGATTGTTGAATTCTCTCTATATTGTTAATAACTAAGACCAAGATAAGGAAGAGAGAAATGAAGAAGATAGGAATACTCTAGAGACAAGATATTAGCTATTTCATTTTGCCTCTTAAGCTTAGAAGTTTACCTTTCTAACTTGACATTTTTTTTCAAATCTCTCAATTGTCTTATTTTAATAGGTATCAGGTGGAAAGTTACCAAATAAATGGAGACGCACACCATTCTATGAGAGTGAATAAATTTTGCAACCTAGGATTCTAGAAGTTTTAATTTACATCAAAGTTTAGCTATTGATAAAATCAAATCTTACTCTTATCATAGTTGATGTATTGACTAGATAAGGTTGCATAGTGGATGAAAACATTCATCTAGCATTTATCTTTTGAGACATTATCTTTCCCAAAAAAATCATGGCATCTACATATTATTGGTCTATAGAGAGTTAGAGATGGGAGGAAATATAGATCTCATGAAGGGATTGATCCTTTCTAAGATATTGGATATCATTTTCAAAAACAAGTCAATGACCAAAATGTAAATCTAAGGTTAAGGAGGCTCTCCTTGGAAAGACCCTTTTTAGTTGAATAAAACCTCAAGGGGAATTATTTACTAGAATAGAGTACATAGTCATAATCACAAAACTTAAAATTAGTTTCAATAATTTACTTTTAATAGAACTTCTCAAGAAATTATTTTTGAACTTCTAGTCCACTCTTGCATAAGCTTTGGGTGTATCTAACTTGATCATCATCCCTTCCTTTTTACTAGACTCTATCAAGTGAAAAAATTTGCAAGTCAAGATTAGAACATCTAAAATATTTCTACCACCAACAAAACCCTTCTAATATTGAGAAATAAATTTGTCTATCTACCTACATGTCTATTGACTATATCCTTGGAATTAAATTTATATATAGTCTTACAAAGGCTAATTAGGTGGAAATCATTCATAGATCTAGGGTTTATAATTTAAGGAATAGGAGACATATAAGTAGAGATCATCTTTTTGTTAACCTTTCCCTTTGTGTAATAATCACTTAAAGCATATAAAATATCCTCACCCATAATGTCCCACAATTCTAACAATAATGCAATAGGGAACACATCTAACCCAAGAGACTTCAAAGCCTTAAAAGAGAAAAAGTCATCCCTAGCCTCTTATAAATTAACTCTACTTGATAAAACCTCGTAGGCTTCTTCTTTAATGAGCTCAAGGATAGCTTCAAGAAGACTCTAGGGATTAAAAATGATATTCTACCTCCTCACACTATGATCCATGAAGAAATTCACTACAACACTAGTTATCTCCTCCTCCTACACAATAGAGTTGTGATGAAGATAAATAGACCTAATTTTGTTCCTATTACTATGATTTAAAGTAGATTGATAAAAAGTTATTGTATATTTTTCCTCTTCAAGGATCCCCTAAATATAGGTTTTATATTTCAAAAAGACCTCTTTTTCTTACTCAACATGGACTATTTCCCTCTAAGTATTATTTCTTCTTGATAGATTTCAAGATCCAAATTTTCTTTTCCCATAATTTTTTGAATATCTCCCAATTGGTTGAAAACAAACTTTTTCCTATCAAATTCATTTTAAAGGAAATCTTTATTCCAATATTTCATGTTATCCTTGATGATCTAAAGTTGTTTTTTATCTTAATCATTAGAAAATCCACAACCAAAACACCCCACCACTTCTCAACTAGTAGTTTAAAATTAGGATGGGATTACTAGATTAATTCAAATCTAAAGGGAGAGAAGAATTTTTCTTCTTTCTAGCTCAGCAAAAGAGCATTAATATGGTATAATCAAGCTCTAGGAATGGCTTCTATGAAGAAGTTATCATTGCTATTCCAATTAAAAGAAAGGATAAACCTACCCAACCTAACCTGAATATGACTCCTAAGTAGAGTGTGGTTAATCAAAATAAATTCAACCCCATGAATATCTAAATCAAAAAGACTAGCCAAAGATAATTCCACTAACTAAATCACACCTTCATTAAAGTCTTCCAAACAACCAACCTTCTTACAAGGTTATGAAGGGGAGTTAAATTCACCTCCAAGAATCCATTTTTTTTAGGTTGTTACTTCCAAAATAATTAAAAAGAGAGTCCCTAAGAAGTTCTTAGGACCTCTCATGTTAGTAGAATACACATTAATAAGCTTCTAGAAAATATCTAAAATAACATTAATATAGGAAATAATAAGGTTATTAACTTACAATAGTGTAAAAGGGATCCAACAAGGTTATTGAGATTCTACATAACAAGAAGACCAAATGAAGCACCCATTGAATTTGAGGCTGCCTATTCAACACCTGACCATATATTATTTATAATCCTTTGAAATCCTCTATTAGTTGTTTTAACTTCTTCAATCATTAACATAGCCATGTTACTTTTATAAATAACACATTTAAGTATATATATCTTGACATCGCTATTCAAGCATCTCGTATTCTAAAATTATTATCTTCATTAAATATTTGGAAATGGGTAAGACACCAAAACTCTTGTCTCTAACAAGGAAACCAATGGCCCACCCAATAGTGGGACCGTCACTTTTTCATTTTTCTTTTATTAATATAGACATTCATCATTTTATATTTCCAACAAGGTACATATTTATTAGTTTCATTTTCTCTATTATCTTTATTTGAAGGCCTAGCTTTTTTGTTATTAGTTCCTACAACTAGTTTTTTTTCTCATTCATTTATCCTCCACTAGGTACCAATCAAAATCATCTATTTTCATAGTTTTAGCCTTGGATTCCAAAAGGGAGTCAAAAGCCCAAGAATTGAAAGTTGCTCCCTAAGATCAACCAACCCATTAGTTTTTAGGATAGGGGAAAAAAAAAAACTCCTCAAGACCACCTCTAATACCAATAAACAAACAAAATTAGTAGGTTTTTTGGATACCCTTGGAACATCATTTGAGAGTTTTTCCTTGGTAAAGTTTAGTTTCTCAATTGCTACATTTGGCTCCTCTTTCCTAGAGGGTGATCCTAGGGGAACAATATGAGTTCTCCCACCAATCACTCCAATGGGAAAATGAATTAAATAATAGAAAAAAATAGATGGGGTTGGAATAGGGGTTTCTAACTAAGATAGAAGTCTAGAGGAGGATTTCATATCTACTTTAGGGGGATCTCAGACAAAACTAGGCATTGTAACTTTAGATTCAACATTAAATGAGTTACTAAAGAGACCATATTTCTTATTAGAACAATTTGAATAACTAAGTTGATCAGTTACTCAAGGTCCATAAATACCAATTGGACAATCAAACAATATTTTTCTATCTTACTTATCCTAATGCTCAATCTCTACTAAACTCTCAATAACAATATTAATTAGTAGTTCATTGTCCTAATATAAAAGACTTATAGAATGTAAATATTTGAAATGTAAAACACTATAATGACATTCAACACAAGCTTGACACTAGGATTTAACCTAGAAACCTTATTCAGGAAAAACCACTAGCAACATGTCAACAATTTTTAACTCTCCTAAATTTATCCCTATTAGGAGCCAACCTTGTTAAATGTTACAATAGACACTTTTAAGTTTGACCTTGTTAAAGAATTTAAACACCCTATTAGGAGTGGCCTTGTCAGAGGACTTCAGAACATTCCTTTAGAATGACACCCAATTAAAGAATTTAGGTAGAGTGTTAAGTCCTTAATGATTGTTGGATAAACCTTTGATTAAAAGGATTTCAATGCAAACTATTTACAATGATTAGAAAGAACACAATAGGGTTTGATCTATATATTTACAACTTACTTTTACAGTTTTAGATCTATATTTAGTTCATGTGTTGATTCGTTAATAATCCTTCCTTTCCACCTACATCCTTGATTTTCTTGGCAACCTTTCAAGTAATCACCTTCTCTTCACAAAATAATTAAGCCTTCTTCTTAGATTTTCATATCAACCTGAGTAGCTTTGTTCCATGGCACTAGAAATATTTCAAACACGCAGTTCTCCACTCTATTCTCTTATTTGCATCTTATCATTTGCACACTCTTATAAAGCTTATCTATGTGTCTCCTTAAATAGAAAATTCTGGTCCCTTTTTCATTTCTCACAATCATCATCAATCTTATGGTTTGCGATTCAATTCATCAAATTTATTGCATCTAATCACCATTCTATTTATATATCCTTTTCTAGAAACTTCTCCTTGAATTTATCTCTTATATCATTTACCCAATCTTGTCCTAGAATTAAATGATCCAGCTCATCCATCCTTATCTTCAACACATTTTCCATATCCTAAGAAATCAACTAAGCTGGCTAGAAATTATGATTTTTTACAAATAATTAAAATTTTGTTCCTTGGCCAACATTAGTTTCTGACACTCAGTCATCATTGGATTGCGTAGTCATTATAGAGCTTCTACCTTGAGATCAGAATTGTGACTCAGTTGATACTGATGCTCAGTCAACACTAAATTTTCATGGCAACTTGTGTCACCCTTTTGTAAAGGAAAAGGCTAACAAAAGTATAATTGTTTACCTTCAATGACATCAAACTAGTATTATTATTTTGAACTTGAAAATGAAGTAAACTAATGAAATGTATAGAAATGGATGAAGTTTAGGATTATAATTTTTAATAATTATTTGGAATAAGAATTGATATATTTTCCTAATTTTTATAGATAATTATTTAATTGTTAAAAATGTTGAAAAATAGGGATCTAGTTCTTACCACAGAACTATATAGAAATAAAATTATTTATCTTTGATCTCAAAATATGTTATAGATAATTTATATTGATAGAACAACCAAAAATAAAAATTGGCTTTAGACCTATATTTTCTCTTTTATAATGATTCAAATTTCAACTCACCTAAAATCGATAGTTTTCATCTCCCACCACATTTTTCAAAATAAATCTATTCTAAGAAAAAGAAAAAATATACATTCTCAAAGAGGACTCTCTCCTCTAGAGTGGCATATAATTTTTAATTTTTTTTGATATGATTTAATATTTTTGTCTTTATCAAAATCAACATCTTTTGGTGTGCTAAAATACATGCTTGTAAATTTTGTTAATTACAATATAGTATATCTAATTAGAACACTATAAAATATATATGAGAATATTCTTCACTTTGAGCTCTATAAAATGGTTTTTATATGTTATTAAAAAAATACTATAAAAAATAGTAAGGGTTATTGAAATGCCACTTTTCTAAAATAATTTTATTTCTTTAGTAATTGGATAAAAACTAATATAAAACATGCATTTAATAAACATTTTCAATTGTAAAAATGTGTGACCATATATAACTTAGATGGAATGAATTTATCTCAATCATATGTTTGAACAAAATTAATTTTTAGATAGAAATACTCGAATTTAGTCATTCTGATAAGTCAACCTGAAAGGTGACACAACTTTTTACTTTTACCCCAACACTTATTGTGGCTTGGTTTACACTAGCATCACTCAGAAAAAAATTTCAAACTCTTTCATCTTTTACTCTATTTCTTGGTTAAGCCTTACATAAGTGATCTATCTTTTCTTGCACTATCAAAACTTTCATATTAGTTTCTTCAAAAAAAATTCACTTTGTCTTGTCAAAGTCTAACTAACCAAATGTCTATTGTAGCTTCCTTTTCATAACTCAACCTTTCCTCTAGGTGCTTTTCTTATGAGAAACTTCTCAAATCATCTTTATCAATCAAATAGATATGACATTTAGATTAGATAGAAACATGTATCATCAGTAGATTTGACATCGTTGACAACAAAACAAATTTTCCAATTGTAGTTTCCAACAATCTCCTTGTATGACATTGATGGCAACACCTCAATATTTCAAAATGATTATTTGCACAAATACTCCACGTTATCATACAATCCAAAAAAAATTAGACTTTGATTAACACTCTCAATGTATCAAAAAATTTTTATTAATATCCATAGTTTCATCCTAAAATCCCTCTAAGTAATCAAGTTCTCTTTCTTGAGTGATCTCCCTCTAGCATTTTGTGTAATCAATCTCTCCCTTTTTGACAACAATGCCAAAGAAACTATCTTATACATCATACATCTTAATTATATAGACAGGGGCATGTCAGGTTTGAATTCCTTATTTATCATCAATCTATGACTAGTTTGTTATGTTGTTCATCTTCTTCTTCACTACTACCTTAGGAAACACCTAAAGTAGAACTATCTACATCAATGTGTAACATAGGTTGTTCAACGCATTTTAATGCAACGGCTCTTTGTATCTTAAGTATCATTTGTTAATCTCATATCAGTTTTGACATATGAGTGACAATATACTTAAGTCATTTACTTAGTTCATGCCAAAAAAGTAATGCATGTCGGGCATAAGTCGTTTAAAACTATATGTTGAGCATCAAATACTTAGTATGAGCCAAGTAACAAGTGCCAAGTCACTTAAGTGTTGAGAAATAGTATGTGTTGAGCGATTTAGATGCCAAGTGATCAGTGGATGTTGAGTCATTCAAAGGCTAAGTTACAGCATTGAAGTTGCATTTGATGTCGAGCATTACGGACTTCAATTGTCAAGTTATATACTTTTGACATAATTGTTTGTAATGACATAAACTTCTATGTAAACCATTTTTGTGATAACTTAAGGATAGTTTTATAATTTTTGATGATAAACATGAATCATAATTGTGAATTCCTATGCATTACATGCATCCAATCAGAAAAAGGGAGGGATTAAGCAGCTATATGGGTGAATCACAATCATTGATTCATACCTAACCGTAAGTCACCTAGGTCTTCTTAAAGAGGACAAGCCCTAAACTTTTTTGTGAATGACTAAGGAGAATTGAAGAGAGTTTACATGTGCAAACAAAGCATTCATGGTGAATAAGGTGTTATGAATTGAGTTACATTGTAGAATCAGTTAGAGGAGAATAGAGGAAAGGAATCAAAAGACAATAGAGATACATCTAATCAGAAAGGATCAAGCACACGTCAGTATAGAGGTGATCTAACATCAAGGAACTAAGTGCTAACTGAAGGATAATTGCTGAGACATTTTAATAGGTGAATCAATTAAATCTCCTAACATAGTAGTCTTTATGGGATACTATAAATTCTTTAATAGGGTGCGTACTTCATTGTAAGTTAAAGTCCTTTTACCAGGAACACTTATAACAAGGTGTTGAAATCCCTTAATAAGGTCATATCTAACAATCTTGTAAGTCCTTAACAAAGCAGACCTTTCATAGGGTAGATCATGTTTCGTGATCAAAACATTGTAACCTTCATTTGATACACTTTATTACTAAACTAGTGAATATTTGTGGGTGTCATCCCCATCCTAGTTTTACCTTCTCCTTGGAGAGTTTCTAGGCAACCAAATATCTTGTGTCATATGTGTGTTGAATGTTTTACTTTCATAGTATGGATGTATATGCTTAATTTGGTATTTCAATTTATATGCATAGATTGTGAGATGGATGTGTTGTGAATGATTTAGAGGTTGAAATTTTTAAGTTCTAATTCACCCCCCCCCCCCCCCCCCCCTCCTTCTCAGAGTTTACTTCCCTATTGTATTTCCGACAATTGGTATCAAAGCTTACTTCTTTGGAAATTAAAGCTTTGTAGCTTTGAGAAAAGATCTTGAAGATGGAAGTCTATAAGTTGGGAAAGACTATTGAGAACCAGATGATTGAAATACAACTTCCCCTACATTAGTTGAATGAAGCAAAAGGTGAGTTAAAGAGATCATTGAAAAGAAGGAAATAGCTATTGAGGAGAATGAAACACAATACCAAGAGATTGCCACTACTAAATTGTTTGTAGATGGAAACACTAATGAATTTGATGTAGCAATTGTAGATCTAATGGAAAAGAATGGAACCCTAATTAAAGAGGTTAGAAATCTCAAGAGAGAACAAGAAGTCAAATTAGTATTTCTATGTAAGGTGACCAAGTAGAAAAATAAAGTTAAATACGACAAAGTCATGATTGAAGATGAAAAAAGGATTTTGACCAACAAACTAGAAGAGAAAACATTAGAGGTAAGTAGGATTGCTAAAATACAATTGGAAACATTAAGTCAAATGATAATTTCAAATCATGAACTAAATGCAAAGGATATTGAGATCATAACACTAAATTTGTAGAATGAACATGTAAGAAATGATCTAAAAAGAGAGAAAGAGTTTGTTAAAAGCTTCAAGAAACCTAGTGAAGCCATCAAGTACTTTGAGCACTTGAAGAGATCCCTTATATCCAGTAGTGATACTTCCAAATTGGGCTACACTAGTACTAATGAAGGAGAATCATCCAAATGTGGTGAAGAAAGAAGTAATAAAGGTAAGAACTCTAAATCTACTTCTCATAATTGTGGTAAGATAGGTCATATTGCTAATGTTTGTAGGAGCAAGTCTACAAATCAGAATCCTAAGAAGAAGTTCATGGGTCATTGCCATAAATAGAAAAAACAAGGTCATCAGGCACATGAATGCAAAACCAAGACCATAAGCATACAAAGATTTAAAGGATACCACTATAACTATCAAAAGTATGGACATAGAGCATATGAGTGCAAATACAATATTAAATGGTCATCAAACAAGTAGACAAAGGTAAAGCACAATGGAAAATCTTATAATTAGGATTATAATACTAGGTATAGTTTTCACTATTGTCAAGAATATAGACATGTTGCTAAACATTGCATAAGAACACATTTTAGAAGTGACTACAAAAGATGGTTGACTCAAACCACATGTTTTAGTTGTTTGAAGACTAGTCACATAAGTAGGAATTATCCAACAAGGTCAAATTCATCGAGCAGTGAGTTCAAAAAAGGCAAAGGAAAGGCAGATGTTGAGAATGTCAGAGATGAGATGAACAAGACATGGAAGAGAAAGGAAGATTGTAGCACATCAAGTTCAAATGGGATCACTTCACCCAATGGGTCAGGTGATCACACCACCTCCAATTAGGCAATCAAGGGGTATGTGTGGGATTGATATTTAAAAGATATACTATACATCAATTCTAAGGATTTAGTTATGAAAAAATTATATTTGTATGAAGAAAGATGTAAAGTTTTGTTAAGAATCTAGAAGAAATCTTTAAGTTTTGATAGTTTTCATGTTACTGTCAAGCATGAAAATTTTCACTATGGTTGCTAAGAAAAATGCTAGTTGATGTCAAGCTATCAAAGGTGATAGTGTTGACCAAGCTTGTAGTAGTTGCCAAGTGAAAAGGAAACTTTATGAAAGCCAAGTGAGTCAAAATCTCTATTGAAGTCGAGCTTACAGCTATGTAAGTACTAAGAATTAAATGTGAGGTTTTAAGGTCTATATGATCAATTTCAACTCATTTGACATCATTCAAATTTGAAGGAGAGCATGAAGAGTGAAAGGTGAATTGAAGATATCATTCCAAGCATTCACAAGAAGGATTCAATAGTCACTCAACACCATCACAATAGATTTACCAAGGTATTTATTGTGTGTTGAGCAACATAGTTGGAATTTTCACAAACCCTAATATACATAATGGCATCTAGTTCTTTAGCTCCTAAGGTTAAAGAGGGTAAAGAAGTTTGAATTTACAATTGATAAGAAATGAGATCAGACAACCAAGTTTTAGAGCCATTCTTGATATTTCTTACAAGCAAGATCCATTTGGTGTGTTATCAATGATACCACCTTGAGTTTTGATGATTCAAATATGAAATTACATGAATGGTCAAAAAGGGAGTTTTAGCATAAGGATGATAAAAAGATATCAAGTGTTATTTCACTATCATGGATTGAGTTAGCAACCAAAATTGACTATGTGAAGGTACTAGAGAACATCTTCTCTTTGCACACCAAATCATGCAATCCAACACTTTTCACATAAGAAATTAGGGGCCACATATTAAATTTGGGGACTCTTAGGTAGACATCTAGCATAGCTCTACCAAAATCTCTAGCCTAGAGTGAGAAACATTTCAAGAATCTCCTAAACTCCTAGAGTTAGTTAGCAGTGCTACACTTAGATGATGCAGACATAAGGGCTAAATAGATCAACATCTGCTCTATTTTGACTCCACATATAGATATATTGTGTTGGCACTCAAAATTGTAGCCCAAATTTTGAGCATTATTGAAGAAATCAAGCCCTATAAACGCTTTTAATGTATGTGTACCTAGATGTACCTTTGAGGCCCCTAAGGTGTTTAATGTTTCTAACACCTTCCATTTAGTATGTCTAAGTGCCCCATAAAGTTAAATTGATATTTTGAGCCGTTTTGTGAAGTCCCATTTTGAGTTAGTGTCAAATCTGCATTTTACCCTAAGTGGCAAATATCGACAGGAAGGTTATGTTTGCAAGTGAATATCTCACACCCAGAAATGTTTCATATTTTGCTACTTTAGAAATGTTTAGTGTCCATACTAGAGCATCTATGTTTCATATTTTGAGTCATTTCAAATCCATTTGACTAGGTTTTGAATCCTTCAAAGTTGTTCATTTATTGTTCTATGCATTTGTGTAGTTGTTCACATTTCTGGGAAGCCTTGTTTGGCATGCTATAATTTTGACCCAGTTGACTGAAATGTTGAAATTTCTTTTGTGTTGCATTGTACATATTAGAGACTTGTTATCTTTCAAGTTTCAACTTATGACCAATTCGTTTGGTCAGTTTTCAAATGTCATTCCAAATGCAATTTCTAAAGTTTTACTGGTGTCAACTTTTGCAGATTGATTAGTACCCTTGTTTGTGATGTAATAACTCCTAATCTGTGATAAGTTAGATCAAATGGATTGTACCTCTATGTTGTTCTCTAAAAATACTTTAAGTGTGCCAAGTTTCAAGTCATAAAAAATCTGTTTGCACACTTTTCTAGGTCAATTCCATTTGCAAAAAATATTTTCTATCAGTATTTCTAGTTTACAAATTCCAAGTAGCCTACTTTGATTGATCGCCATTTGCACCTAGTTATTCATCATGAGCCCAAATCACAAATCCATACTATCCTTGAGACAGAGAACCAACTTTCTAGTTTTCATCCTCCCAAGTGTTCATCTACCTAGTTTTCAAAGCCAAATTTGAACCCAATTTATTGTTTTCTGACTTGTTTACTTGTAGGTAATTTTGAGAGGTCAACTTTGACAGCGAATATCTTTTGACTAGGAATTTGTTATGAGACAAGATCTAACAAGGTGAAAGTATGTGGAACAAAGAATTGGTGGGTCAAATTCCAGAGCCCAATCAAGTGTTTGGGTCAATTTTTAAGCCTATTCAAATGACCTCCAAGCATAAAATTGATGGTTTGCTAAAAAGGATAAAATGAGTTTCAAATATGAATTCATTGTTCGAACTTAGTTCCAATCAATATGATGGGTTCAATAGGCCAGTTTGAGAAGTCAGGTGTTTGAAAATGAATTTTCTTTTAGCCAGACCCACTTTGGGGTCTGACTGATTTCTCTAGATTGATAACATGTGAAGGATATTGTTTTGAATGAATACTGATATTTAATGTGAACCAGACAGTTAACTATAATGGAGATGTTTGTTAGTTTGTGGTGACTAATTAGGAAAGTACTGTACATACTTCCTAAATTCTTAGTTAAAAAAAAATTGGGCCATGGTCGACGTTGTGATCGACATATAGCCAACATGTTGTAACCCTAAAGTGACATAAAATACTTTTATAAAAGGGCTTAGGGTTAGGTATTTTTCATTAAGTTTTGATGCAAAACTTGGTTCTTGTGGTGTTATTGAGCTGTAAGGGATTATGGATTGTAATCAAGTTGTAATCACTAGATTGTAATAAGATCAGACTTGCTATTTGGTGGACATAGCCCAGGGATTGGGTGAACCATGTTAAATCTTGGTGCCTTATGTTCTTTTTTGTGTGATATATTATTTTTTGTTATTTTTTATATTTGCATTTAATTGTTATTTCCATCTATGGTTTAATCCTAACAATGTTCTCCATTGAAATCATTGAGGGTTCTGAAAATAATGGATGATGTTATGATATATTAGAAGACAAACAATGATTTATACTTCTCTAATCATGTATATGAATGGAATCTAATAAACATACCTTTAGCTCTATGTAACTGTAATATTGAACAAGACAAGCGTCCATTAATGGTGTTAGATTGAATCTACAAACAAGAAGGGATCTTGTGAAAGGATTGGGTGTAGGCTTAACATATGGATTAGTTGCAAGGAGACTCTCATTTGAGATGATAAGATTTGTATTGAAAGGCCTAAGTTGGAGACCCTTTAAAGAGATGTTTGGGTCCTTTGTTTCCCAAAAGTAAATAAATTAATCACATTGGCATGCCCTATATTTATCTCTTAAGAGTTTCTCTATCTACGCATAATGGAAAGGAGGATTTGCATGCATAAAGGACAAGTCATGAGAAAAAGAAGTTGTTTTCTTTACAATGGAAATCGCCAGTCAAAGGCAAAAGACTCATGCTATAGATGTGGCAGGGTGTTAAGGATTTAAAGCCTACAACAACCAAAGGAGACCCTACGGCTAAACAGTAACAGCTCACAGATCACACATTGAAGGAGGGAGTTGTTTCAAAAGAAAAAGAGCACAAAGAAATAGGGGAAGCATGGAGAACAGTGGCAAGATATTTAAAAGAGCACTCCACACAGTTTCAAAAGATGTCCATGTCATTAGGAAGAAGCTACCCAATGCAATGAAGGAATACACACAAAAAAAGATTGAATATTAAAAGGAAATTCCTCCCATGCATAAGACAACAAAGGCCCAATCAAAGCACACGTAGGATAGTTTCAAACACAAAGACCTATGAAAAAATGAAGGAATCCACCCATATATAGAGAGAGCAACCCACTCATAATACAAGAACCCACACTAAACGTTGGTGTAGAGCTCACGCAAGAGGCCAATGACATGTCACAAGATGCCTGCCATATAAAAACAAAATGTAGAGTTTGAAAAAGTAAGAAGCCCATGTAGGTTGAAAGAACTCACACACCAAAAGGGAGACAACTAGTTAAGGAGGTGCCATCAGTGCTGGAATGAATTTTGCAAGCAAAAAGGAGAGTTTGAAAAGGACTTTAAGGTGCCAATGTTAAAAAGGAAAGCTCCAACCGGCCTGTGCAAGATGGAAGATATGACAAAGTTCACCTTCAATTTGAAGCCCCAAGGTAGAGTAGTTAAAACTTTTATCCCATATTGGTTATATGAGGAGTGTTTAAAACTTTTAAATACAATAGCCTACGTAAAGTAAGTCTTCTATGAGACAATGGTTTTTGAAAAGCCAAAATTGCTTGTGGGACCTGACCCTGTCAATAGCTAGCTAGAGGATAGTCAACATAAGTTTTAAATGTGCATGCTCTCAGGATGTTGACATGGAGTTCAATGAAGGAGATGGTGCCATATGGCAGATTGCATGGCCATCATTAAGTCACTATGGAAAAGATCAAGGAAGTTAGTATGGCGAGATAGCGACCTTGATGTGGCGAGGATGATGTGGTGTTGATGTGTATAGGTGAGGTCACCGAAAAAAGTTGTTAGAATTCAGCAGTCGCCATGTTGCCACAAAAAAAGTTGAGAAATTTTGGCAAGCGACATGGTGACTCACCAAAAATTTGAAGAAATTCAGAAAAGTGTAGGTGAGACCCGCAACGATTGGAGGGGCCTATCACGGAGTGACACATGGTGCTACTTAAGAAGTTGATGGGATATAAGTGTTAAAAATATTTCATATAATGATATTCATTTAGTTCAAAGATTGAAAACATTTTGTTTCAAAAATAAATAATCTATAGTTTAGACTATAGTATTCTTGTTAATTTTTAAATTTTTCAATCTTTTGGCATTTTAATGTGTAACTGTGAATGGGAGCTTGATCTTCAAAAGGCCATAATTGGAGTTTTTTATCAAAAATGGGCACTTCACTATACCACCAAAACTAAAATGGGCTGAATTTTCCATTTTTGAATTCGATTTTTGCACAGGTCCTCACCAATTTAGAATATAAGCCAATTTTTGATTCTTGGGGTATTGGCAGCATAACAGGTAGATTTGATCATTGAGCATTAGAATTGGTTGCAGGGTAGTTTTAAAGGCTTGTTGGGATCTAAATGTGGAGAAAATCATCCTTAAACTATTTTCTTGCATTCTGGAGGTCATATTGTAACTGGGTTTTCACTTTTACCGTGAATTCATTTTAACACCAAAATCAATTACATTTTTTCATCATCAAGTTTTTGATACATTGGATGCCTTTGAGAGGTAAAAATTCAAGGATTTGATTCAACTATTGAAGAAAGAGACTAGAGAGAGTCTTTTCATTACAAAGAAGGGTAGCTTCAAGTGGATACATGTCAATTGCATAGTAGATCTAGGAATTCTTTCTTCCTATATCTTTCTCAGTATTTCTCATTATACAGGTTCCAATTTTTGGAGAAAATTTGTTCATTGTTGTCATACCAAGGTTTTGGTTCCAATCTTGATGTATTCCTAATACTGAGACACCATTTTCTTTAGCATATTCTCTCTTGTATGAATAGTATTAGGAAGGATAATATAGATAGTTCAGATCAATTAGGTTTTTCTATTTTTTCAATTCATGCATATGAATGTATTGTTTCAAGGAAATTAATACAATGAATAGATGGTTAAGTTTCATTTTGAATCTTGTCTCCTTTATTAGTGGTCTTCAATGTTTCATAGTCTTTGAATAGAGAGCTTAGGTTGTAATTGTAGTCCTTTAAGGTTGTATGTTGTTTCCTATAACTCAAGGGGTTATGTAAATGCTTCAAGGGAATCAACAGAATTGCAAGTTTACTGATGGGGATATCATGTAAGAATGAGGTTTAGATTGAGCATAGATGTCTATTTACAAGTTAAATGGATAGATCAAGTATCTAAAGATACAAATATGTCTTAGATATCCATATGTGTGTTTTTGATTCATGGATTTGCCCAATGGTTAAGGCATTGATCAGCTATAGGATCATTAGGTCTTACTGCTGCATATCTGAGGTTTTTTTTAATTCAACATTATTAATCAAACATTCTTTCCCTTTCATGTTGAAGAACCTAAATATGATGCCCTCACTCAGCTTGTGAATGTCATAGAATTTGCATTTAGCTACTGTAGATCTGTGTCATTGCATAGGTGTTAGGAGATATAAGGGCTTTTATCTGCTTTGTTAGATTCATGAATATGTTTTTGCACTAGTATGATATCAATTAAATCTGAGGTCCACCCACCTAGTTCTTGTAGAGCCTAAAGTGAAGAAGGATCAAGCCAAGTTATAGTTGGCCCAGTGTTTGAAATGATGTGTTGAAGATGAGAGTTAGCTGCCCCTAGATATGTCATATTCTCATTGGGATAATTGAAAACCCTCCAGCGTTTTCAAACACCAACATATTGCATAAGCAACTAGTCTTTTCTAAAACACTCAAAAAGAAAGATTTTCATCTTTCTACTCATGAAGGCTTAGTACACCTTGTTTCCAAGCTAGCCATTTAGATTAAGTCATTGGAGGTAGCTTGTGATAATTGGGATGTAGCTTTGAAAATAATGCTTGAGGTCCATAAAACATTTTTGGACAAATACACTCTAAGTGTATAACCCTTTGGTATAAGTGTCAAAATGGGGGAGAAATAAGAAGTACAGGGGAGATAAAATTTTTGAGGGAGATACTATTTTTGGAAATGAGGGAGTCAATGACAGAAATAGATTACACAGATTAGCCAATGAAAATCTAATCAACAGGAGGAATGATTTTGGTTCAGATACAGAATAGCACAATCTACTTAGGGGGAGTTATTGAATTTTTAGGTAAGACTAATGTGCCATAAGTTTTTTGTAAAATTTTGAATTTTTTTGAATTTTGTATGAAAAGTGGATATTATCTAGGTTATGCTTGAAAGGCTAGAGTTACTCATGCATGACCAGGTATTTTGCTACTCATGTCAAAGGGGGAGATAGTTAATCTTAGATTGGTTTTGACATATGAGTGACAATATACTTAAGTCATTTACTTAGTTCATGTCAAACAAGTAATACATTCCAAGCATAAGTTACCAGATAGTATATGTTGAGTGATGTATATTTAGTATGAGGAGAGTAACTAGTATGTGTTGAGTCACTCAAGTGCCAAGTAGAAAGTATGTGACAAGCTATTGAGATGCCAAGTGATCAATGGATGTCAAGTTATTTAGAGGCTGAGTTACAACATTGAAGTTGTAGTTGATGTCTAGCATCAGGGACGTCAAGTTCTGAGTTATACAGCTTGGACATAGTTGTTTGTAATGGCACAAACTTCTATGTAAACCATTTTTGGGCCAACTTAAGGATTGTCTTATGATCTTTGATGATAAGGATGAATCTTAATTATTAATCCCTATGCATGACATGCATCCAATAAAAAAAATGGAAGGATTAAGAAAAAATATGGGTGAATCACAATTGTTGATTCATACCTAACCCTAAGTCACCTAGGTCTTCTTAAAGAGGACAAACCCAAAAAAAAATTATGAATAACTAAGGAGAATTGAAGAGATTTTGCATGCACAAACATTGCATTCATTGTGACTAAGGTGTTATGATTTGAGTTGCATTGTAGAATCAGTTAGAGGATAATAGGAAAGGATATAAAAGATAGCAAATATACATCTGATGAGAAAAGATTAAGTACACATCAGTAAATAAGTGATCTCACATCAAGCAACCAAGTGCTAAATAAAAGATCATTGCTAAGACATTTTAACAGGTGAATCAATTAAATCTCCTAACAGAGTAGTCATAATAGGATATTGTAAATCCTTTAACAAGGTACTTACTTCATTGTATGTTAAAGTCCTTTTACCAAGCACACTTCTAATAGGTTGTTGAAATCCCTTAATAGGGTAAGGTCTAACAATCTTGCAAGTCTTTTAATAGGGAAAACCTTTCACAAGGTAGATCGTGTTTCATGATCAAAACATTGTAACTTTCATTGGATACACTTTATTATTGCAGCAGTGAAGATTTGTGGATGTCATCCCCACTCCAATTTTACTTTCTCCTTGGAGGGTTTCTATGTGACCAAATATCTTGTGCCATACATGTGTTGAATGTTTTAATTTCATGCTATGGATGTATATGCTTAATATGGTATATCGGTTTATATTCATAGAATACGAGAAGGATGTGTAGTGAATAATTTAGAGGTTGAAAGTTTTAAGTGTTGATTCCCCTCCACCCCCGAGTTTACTTCCCCAATGTATTTCCAACATCTTTCTTTAGGGGGATCACCCTAGTTTACCTCTAATATATTCATGAGGATCTTTAGGTAAGGCTTTAGTGGATATGCTAGAAATTTATTCTTTTGTGAGCACATATTCAACTTCACTTCTTTTTCTTGAACTAGTTCTATCAAGTAGTGACACTTGATATATTTGTGCTTTGTTTTTGTGTGCATCACATGAATATTTGATATGTTGATAGAACTATTGTCATCACAATAGAGAACCACTAATTTTGTAATCTCTTCCTTCATTCCTTTTAGTAATTTCTTGATACACATGATGTTTAAAAAAATCACTACAACTACCACATACTCAGCTTCAACTGTTGATTTGGAAGTATAGTTTTCTTTCTTTATTTTCATAACACATTAGTCCCTTTGCTAGAAAGGATGCACCTCCACTGGTGCTTTTTCTACCATCAACATTTCCTACCCAATCAAAGTCAGTGAATACCTTTAGTTCAAATCTATCACTCCTCTTGTAAAATAGTCCATAGTCTTCTGTAGCTTTTAGATATCTCAATATCCTTTTTAATTTCATCATATGGTTCTCTTTAGGGTTTTCTAAAAATATAGCAACTATCCCAATAGCTAATACAATATCAAGTCTAGTATGAACAACATATTGTAGCTTTCCAATCATTGATTTGTGTGGTGTTTGGTTCACATTAGTAGATTCATCATGTTTAGATAATTTATGTCTTGCCGACATAGGTTTTCTTATATGTCTTGATTCTTCCATTCCAAAAAATTTCAGTATCTCCTTGATATATTTGGACTGGGTAATGAAAGTACCTAATTTCATTTTGTATACTTGTAATCCAACCAAGAGTTTTATTCAACCAAACATTGACATTTCAAATTCCTTCTTCATTTCATCAATAAATGATTTGCATGATTCTTCTTTTCCTCCAAATGATATTTCTTCAACAATTTTTTTAGATAGAAGTACCTCATTGTTCTTACTAGCCTCCAAGTCTAGGTTATTGTTATCACTTGTCCTTTCAAAACCAATCTTCACCAAGTAATTGTGTAGTCTTTCATACCATGCTCTTGGAGCTTGTTTCAATCCATATAGAGATGTGTGTAGTTTACATACCATATTCTTCTTGTTTGGGTCCACAAATCCATCAAGTTGTTCTATGTACACTTCTTCCTCAAATATCCTATTTAGAAATGTGGATTTGACATCCATTTAACATACCCTAAAGTTTTTTTAAGCTAAATATGCAAGTAGAGTTCTAACTCCATCTAGTCTTGCTACAGGAGAAACAATTTCTCCATAATCAACTCCTCCTTCTTGAGCATATCCCTTGCATACCAATCTAGCCTTCTTCCTTGTAACTTCACCTTTTTCATTTAGCGTATTCCTAAAATCCTACTTTGTTCCAATAACATTTTTGTCTTTTGGTCTAGGTACTAGATTCCATGTGTTGTTTTCAATTTATTTAATTTCTTCATTCATTGCCTAGATCCAATCTTCATTATCTAGAGCATCTTTCATTGATTTGGGCTCAAATTCACAAAGTAATCATGTATCATTTCTAACTCTCTTCCTTGTCATAAGACTAGATTCTGCATCTCCAATAATTTGTTAAGTTTTGTCATGTCTTCTTACATACCTACTTACCACAGGTGGTCTCCTTCTATGTTCTTCAATAGGTTCATTGTAAAAATTAATCTTAGAGTCATTATCTCTTCCTTTTTTAGGTTTTGTTTTAGGATCTCATGCTTGGCATTCTCTACCCGATTGTTGACATTATCTATATGTGCTTCAACATCTTCTGCCTATTGCTCAAAAATTGATTATTGAACCTTAGCATTCCCTAACTGTTGGGAAACTACAACTTTATTTTCTTGTTAAATAGGAGTACTAAGAGAATCATCATCCATATTTATGAATGTACTATGATCTTCACATTCTCTCTTACATTCAACATCATTTCTTTCTACAAATTCATCAACTTTCACATTTTCATTTTCCACAACTTTGTTAGTGTTAGAGTTTAAACACTTGTAAACTTTACTCTTGGTGGAAAATCCTAGGAATATACCTTAATCACTCTTAGAATCAAGTTTTCCATTCCTATTATCTTTAAATATGTAGCATTTTCTTCTAAAAATTTTGAAATATTTCATATTAGGAGCATATCCATACCATAGTTCAAAACATGTAGCATTTGTACCTTTCTTGACTTTTCCTTTTTTCAAGGCATAGATAGCAATACTGATAGCTTCTATCCAATATTTTTGTACCACATTCTTCCCCATCACCAATTTTCTACCAAAGTCCATTATTGATCTATTTCTCCTTTCATTTATCTCATTCTAAGGAGGGGTCATAGGTGTTGAGATCTTTCTTTTAATTCATCTATCATTGTAGAATATGTTGAACTAGTTGGAAATTAATTCACTACCTTTGTCAAATCTCAAACACTTCAGACTCTTCCTTGTTTCATTTTAACTCTGGGTAGATACCACTCAAATAATTGAAAAATGCATCAAATTTAGCTTTGAGAAACATCACAGTAATCATCAAAAATCAAAATGAAATACTTATCTCCACAATAGCTTTGAACATCAATAGGTCCACATAGGTCAATATGAACCAATTCCAAAATATCACTAGATGTGTATGTTTTTCTCTTGAAACTAGACTTTGTCATTTTTCCCAATTGACATTGTTTACATATAGTATTGTCAGACTTCTTTAGTTTTGGCTACCCTCTTACTTTCTTCATCTTATTAATATTCACCAAATTTTAAAAATTTACATGACACAACCTTTTGTGCCATAAAAAAACATCTTCTTGTTGTGCAAACAAACATGTCTCATTAGATAAATCTAGATAGAACAAGGTACCTCTTGTCTGAACACCATTTCCAATCATCTTGCTATCACCATCATATATCTTGGCATTTTTGTGATGGAATTCAACTCTATGTCCTAACTTATTTAACTATGAAACACTCAATAGATTATAGTTAATTCCTTCCACCTAGTAAATATTGTAAGACTTGAATTTGTTAGTCAATTGAATTGTACCTTTACCTTACACAAGACATGGAATATCATTACAAAATTTAACACAATCATTCTTGTATGGTCTAATATCTTAAAATTTACTTCTATCACTAGTCATATGATTAGAGAAACCACAATAAATTATCCATCTATCACTTTTGTTCACATATGAAATTAAACTAGTTTTCTCATCTTCATTAGAGTCTTCTTTCATAGCAGCATAGACAACTCCATCATTATTGACTTTAGATTTAGTGTTTGTTTCTTCTTCAACAATTTAATAGGATTTCATACTTTTTTCATCCTTTTTCTTCTTATGGTCTTGATTATCTCTCCTTCCTTTGAACTTGCTTTCCTTTCTTTCATCCTTGTCTTCTTTGTTAGAACACCTTTCGACAATGTGACCAAACTTATTGCATGAAAAACAAATATTTAGTAGTTTACCTTTGTATTTACCTCTACCTCTTCCAAATATTTTTGAAATAAGTGCTTGAAGCTCATTATCAAAAATCTCACTGTCACACTTCACATGTTTTCCTTTTCTCTTGCTAAGAACCAATTGTGACTTAAAAGGATATTCAATGGTAGTAAGTGTGTAGTTATCAAAATTAGACATCTCAAAAGTAGTAAGTCTACCATTTACACCTTCCAAAGTCAAATTTCTACCTAGTATGCATCTCAACTCTTGTATCATAGAAATCCTAATGGCATAGATAGGAAGTAGAGTTCTCAATACCTTTCTTATCATTATTTTTTCTTCAATCATTCTATTTGCAGTTCTCAAATAGCATTGAAAACTTTCTTGATTCTTCTACAATAACTCATTATGTTATAACCTTCCATCATTCTCATTTCATCAAAATTTCATTTCATACTTTATAATTTGGCTCTCAAAACATTTTCATCTCCTCTATATATGGTCTTCAGTTTGTCCCATGTATGTTTCACACTGTCACAAGATTTAATGTCATCAAATGCAACATATATTAGGGATGAAGCAATCTCCAACATTGTATGATTATGTTTATTATTGTCTTTCTATTGTTGAGTAGTCAAAGGAATAGTTGTTATCTTCACATATTCATTGTCCACACAATTTATTGCAAAATCACTAATACTTGATATGTGTAGCCTCATCACCATTTTCCATGTAGGAAAGTTCTCCTTATTCATATTTGGTACCTCCCTTTTGTGAGTCATGATATTTAGCTTTGAGTACCTTCAAACTTCTATGTATAAGCACCAACACTCTAATACCAATTGTTAGAATATTTAGAATAACTGAGAGAGGGGGGATGAGCGGCAGTGGGGGGATGAATTAGTTACTCAATGTCCATATGTACCAATTGAACAATCAAATACATAAATATTTTTTTGTCTTCCTTATCATGTTTCTCGACCTCTATAGAAATATAAAAAATTTGCATAATGCAAACATTTGAAATGTAAAACACCATAAAGATATTCAACACAAGTTTGACACTAGGATTTAATGTGGAAACCCAATTTGGGAAAAACCACTAGCAAAATGTCACCACTTTTTCACTCTTCTAAAGTGAGCCCTATTAGGAGCCAACCCTATTAAAGGTTACAATACATACTATTAAATGTGATCTTCTCAAAGGATTTAAACACCCTATTAAGAGTGGCCTTGTCAAAGGACTTTAGAAAATTTCTTTAGAATGTCACCCAATTAAAAGAATTTACACAAGGTGTTAAGTCCTTAATGATTTTTAGGTCAACCTTTGATAAAAATGATTTTAATACAAACTATTTATAGTTATTAGAAAGAAAATAGTAGGTTTTGATTTGTATAATTACAACTCACTTATGTAGTTTCATACCTCTATTTAGTTCTTCTATTGATTCATTGATAAGCCTTTCTTTCCACCTTTGTCCTTGATTTTCTTGACAAATTTTCAAAAAATCACCCTTCTCTTCATGAAAAACTTAAGCCTTCTAGTTAGATTTTCTTATCAACTTTAGCATATTTGTTCCATCTCAATGAAAATCTTTCAAACATGCATAACTTCTTGAGTCTGTTCTCTTTTTTGCATCTTCTTATTTGTGCATGCATATAAATTTTGTCGTTATTCCTCAAATGCATAATTTTAGTCCCTTTTTCATTTTTCACAATCATTGTCAATCTTAGGGTTTGTGATTTGATTCATTAGATTCAATGTATCTAATAACCATTCAGTTTATATCTCTTTTTCTAGAAACTTCTCTTTGAATTTATCTCTTAGATCGATTACCCAATCCTCCTAGAATTAAGTGATCAAACTCATCATTCCTTATCCTCAACATGTTTTCCATATCCCAAGAAATCAATTGAGTTGACTGGAAATATGATTTCTTAGAAATAATAAAAAAAATTTTCCTGAGCCAACATTAAGTTTTGATACTCGATCATCACTGATTTGCTTAATCGCTATTAAGCTTCTAGGTTAGCATCAACATTGTGATTCAGTTAATATTGGTGCTTAGTCAACACTAAATTTTCTCAACACTTAATATGGCTCATTTGAGACTAGTAGCATTTGACATAAACTTCAAAATTCCTTGGTCTTTTAATCTATTTCCCTATCAATCATTACATAAGTGATCTATCTTTTCTTGCACTATCAAGACTTGAAGATTACTATCTTCTTCAAAGTAATCACTTTGTCTTGTCGAAGTCTATCTAAGGAAATGTCCTAATGGGGACACAACCCAAGAACAAAATGGACACAACAGAAAGGGAAAATTATATTAACTGAGAAAATAAGCTAGTACAAATAGTATAGGAAAATAAACTTCGAAACATGCCCTAAGGGCTTACAATAGCATAAATCTGGAGTTAATTTCTCCTTTCAATACCTCCTCTCAAACTCCACTCTGAACTGCCTTTTACAAAGCCATAAATCTCCTTAAATAGACCCTGGAGGGTTAAGGACTAGGAGTACATTCTAGAAAGTTCTAGTAGGCATCCACTAACCAAATAGAAGGTTCCAAAAGCTGCGTTAGAAGTCGGTGCAAATCTAGAAGAATCTAGGAACGGTAATCAAACTTTCAGGAGGCATAACTTTTGAACCCTAGCTTCGATTGATGAACCATTTACATTTTCAAAAATATCTCGAAGTGCTCTATAGCCCTATGGATGAGCTTTTCTCGTTCCCCATTTTTTGGCCCTTTTTGAGGTCATTTAATGCCCCTAACTTGACTTTGAAGCATTCTTAGGAGGTCTCCAAAACTCAAAAAATTGAAATAACTTTCAAACCATGGGGTCTTTTGACCTGATTCTTTTTTTGGAATGCTCTAAATCACAATTACATTCATCTGGCCAATTCACACCTCCTAGGTCACTAAAATGATGGCCAAATTGCATGCTCCTATTTTTTTGAGATTTTCTAGCACACTGATAGTTGAACTGTGAGAGTTGGAAGCTTTATTTGACCCAAATGGGTGTCCAAAAATGAAAACACATGAAACAGACACTAAGTCTAAGTACACTTTTTTGGGTGACACAGGATTGCCCTTATACCTCTGGATGCTCCTACATCATGTCCATTGTAGCTTCCTTTTCATAACTCAACCTTTCCTCTAGCTGCTTTTGTTATGAGAAACTTCTCAAATCCTCTTTGAATAAATCAAATAGATATGACATTTAGATCAGATAGCAACATGTCTATCATGTCCCCTTTTCAAATAATTAAAAATAATAATCTTTTCTAAGGCAAGCAGGCCCAAAAAGGTGAAGTTTCAGAAAAAGGGAATAATATTTGGAAGCTAATGGACTAATAAATGAAAATTATTATTAAAATATGTTTTATTAACCCCTCTTGGACGTGATTTAGGATTATGCCCTCTTTTAAGGAGTTTGGAGGCATTTTGGGGGGATTCCAGAACTTGATTTTTGCTCATTTCTTTGTTATTCTTCAGAGGCTGCCAAACTTGTGGAAAAGGAGACCCAAGAACAGGAGTTTGTAGGTTTCCAAGAAGGCTAAGGATAGGATTTTGAAGCCATTCCATGTGCATGCTCATGCAGAGTTTGCCTTTGTGCTGAACAGTGCAGATTTGTGGTTTTACGGGTGTGTTTTTTGTAAGAGTTTGGTGTTTCCGGTTGAGTATTTCATATCAGTTTGGGTTGCTGTTGTATTTCATACTTTTAGATTTTAAAATAGAGCTTAATATGTGTATTTGGTCATTATTATACTTTTGTGGTATATTATTTGTGTTTTTGTGGTGTTTTCGAGCTATTCTATGTTGTTTTCGGGAGCCCGATGAGCATTGTTTTTATGCTCTGTTTGGGAGCTGTTGTGTAAATGTTATACAGATCTGAAAATTTCATTTTGTAGGCTTTTATGCTGCTTAAATTTCTATAAAAATGTCCACTTTTAGATTTACTAATAATATGTGAAGCTGTGAAGTTTTTGGCACTATTTTCAGCATACTCGATTTGGGGTTTATTGAGAAATTGGGGGATCTTTGAAAGATTGATTGTTTGATCTTAAAGATTTGATTAGAGGCTTGAAATATCATATAAAACTAGAGAAAGGGACATTTCAGTGGTATTAGAGGTATGATCTTGCCAGCCTGAGGGTTTGTAGAAGTTTGCATGTCAGTTTTGACAACTACCCAAATCTTGCATGTCAAAATTTATGGTTGCATGCTACTTCTAATCATTTGCATGTTAGTTCTTGGTGAATTTGGTGGTTGCATGTTGCTTCTAATTAGCTGCATGTCAAAATTTATTATTGCATGCTACTTCTAATCATTTGCATGTTAGCTCTTGGTGAATTTGGTGGTTGCATGTTACTTCTAATCAACTGCATGTCAAAATCTATGGTTGCATGCTACTTTTAATCAATTACATGTTAGTTCTTGGTGTTTGAAGAAGTTATAACCTATTGGGGTTACACTCTAATTTATCTAGAATGGACAGGTATAGTACAGAGTTTTAGAGGACATGATCTTGGACAACTGATATCCAGAGTTAGAACAATAGAAAGGATGGTTATTTAGACATTCGAGATAAACTTAGGAAAATAAGCCATGACATGTCTAAACAGTTGGTTGAGAACCACCGTATAATGAATGACATGTTTTTCGACCCAGCTAAGGTGGATAAGTTGACTAGATTTCTATTTGGCAGATTTTCTCACAGGGTAGATGACACAATTACCAAGAACTTGCATGAGGAGTTTGGGAAACTAGCTTATAGCCAGGCTGAGGTCTGAGATTCTAATCCACCACAAGAGGTAGTGAGAAAGGATATTACGTAGATTGATAGTAATGGTCAACTTGATACTCAAATTGAGACAATTGTATACAGGTCGTTAAAGGGTGATATCACAGGTATTCAAGATGGTATAGTTACAATAGGTAGTGACTACAGCATAGTGGGTTCAGATGATGATTATGAGGATGTTGTTGTGCATGATGGTGAGATACCTGGTAGAGATGAGCATACATTGAGCATTCGTGACTTTGTTGAGAAAGAGTACCAGGCACAGTTAGATGCTTTGTCACATGAGGTTGAGGCTAGTAGTACTTCACACGATTTGTCCAACCAGCTGAAAGTGAACAAAGATAGTAATGTGACTTCATTATCTCATCATGACAGGTATATGGAGTTAGTTGGTATTAGTCATATTACTCAAGTGAGGATTTTTCTTGAGTTACCAGTTGATTCTAGTTTACAGATATGGACTCGAGATTGTTATATTGGCATTTGGGATTCAGTTGACTGGAGATCTTTAACACTTTTTGGTAGCAGTGTTTGTTTGGGTTCTATCATGGATTTGATTAGCAGATTGCATGGTGTTGTCTTTTCTTGTGCTAGCAGCTTGTTCGATGTTGGTATTAGTTTTTATACACTGGTGTTGGGCTTTGTTCATATATCCAGTCGACCATACTTGCTGGAATGTGTTGATGATCTTTCATATTTGGCAGTGTGTACAGATGAGTCCCAGGATCATATTGACATTGATGACATCTAGGAGGATGCAGTGGGCAGTTTTGAAGACTTAATTTCCTTGGGTACAAAGGAGTTGGACAGCAATGCTATAGTTTTTGATACTCTATATGTTGATATGAGATTTAGAGTTGATTCACAGGATATGGATGGTAATACTCTAGAGACTAGTAACTTTGAGGATACTCCTTTAGACAGTGCATCAGAGGAGGTTTGTAGGAGACAGTCAAGCCAGTGCCATCATGTGTCTAATCAGTTGAGAGTTAGTGAGCGAGACATTGCTATCGCTTGCCAACATTTCGATGTTGCTCATCAATTGTTAGCAGTTTATGGATGGGGTTCTCCTACTAGTGATGAGCACGAAGGAAGTTATCTTTCCTTGACACAGTTCCACTCTTTATGGGAGGCTATCCAAATTCTGAGACAGGATTATATGCGTTGGTAGCCGACAGATATTATCTTATGGAGTGGGGCAGTATAGCATATGATGCATTGTTGGCCAAGGAAGATGAGGTGAGTGAGCTTACTGAGCAGCTTGAGGTGACTTCTGAGATTCTTGAGAGTACATAGTTGGCTTTCAAGGAGTCACAGTTTCATTTAGCTAAGGTGACCATGGAGTTAGAGAAACTACAGTCTTTACTAGATTCTGTACAGTCACAAGCTGAGGTGCCTAATGATCCGAGGATGTCCATGGTTGAGATTGTCAAATATAGTGGAGATGGGGATGCATCCATCCTTGATACTAACATTGGCATATCGGGTTCATCCCCACTAGAGTCAAGTTCAGTTGAGTCAGGTGATGCAACAGATTGTTGTAGTATGCCTAACATGGTAGTGACCTCTAGCACTAATGGCACGAAGACTAGAGATGTGTTATCAAAGACCATGTGTGATGTTGGTAAACCGATAGTTGGCATGGTTCCTGCTAGTAATACTACTCCCTTGGTGATGTCTTTAGAGGTAGTAATCAGCTCCAACTCGGTTAGTGATCGATTGCAGTTAGTTACATTTGGATTGCAGTCTGAGCCACTGACTGAGATTGGTGCATTCTATCAACATTACATTGTGAGGTATGCTCATCAATTTACCTTTGATGACCATGTTGATCAGATGATGATACAGAGATGTACTTTGGTTCCTAGTGCTTATCATTAGTTATGGGATAGTTTGATGCCTCAGGATGAGAGTTGTGATGGGCATGACATGGCGATAGGTTATGTAGTTGACAGCTTGATAATACATGACTTAGAGCGGGAGTTTTGGAGTGATGCTTCAGCAAGTGTTGTTATTGATTCTACTCCTTTGGCTATGACATCTCTTGACTTAGCTGGTGATCAGTCACAGTGGGTTGTATCACTTGTTCATGGTGAGCTGTTGACTGAGGTTGGTTTTCTTTATCAACATTATATTGCAAGGTATGTACATCAGTTAGCATTTGATCCTTGTGTTGAGGAGTTGATGGCAGGAAAATTTGGTTTGGGTTCTAATTATTGCTATTTATCTTGTGATGGCTTTTCACCATCAAGGGTGCATGGGAGTTATGGTTATGAGACAATGGTTAGTGATCTAAAAATTTGTGTTGACTGTAGGAGTTGTACAGTGTGTGGTTTCTCGATACTTGGTACAGTTTCATTTGGGAGCATTCACCATTGTTGCAGAGTTGGATTATGCATTCCGTATAGGCCAGTGGAATGCGTTGATGGTATTTACTGTGTTGGTAGTTTGATTTGTTCACTTTACTTGGGTTTTGATGTTCTAAGAGTTTGTGTCTCATGGTTTTCTGACTGTGGAAGTTGTGACTTTGGAGTCTGGTTGAGCAGTAATTGTCAGTTTGATTATGGATTCCTCTTGGTTATATTGCAGAGGATATTGCAGGAGCCTGTGTTAATTGACAATAGTATAGTTCATGACTAAATTTGGGATCCAGGTGGATTGATTGGATTATTTTTCAGCCATTTCTTGAGGACAAGCAATATTTGGAAGGGGAGGACTTGTCATGTCCCCTTTTCAAATAATTAAAAATAATAATCTTTTCTAAGGTAGGCAGGCCCAAAAAGGTGAAGTTTTGGAAAAAGGGGATAATCTTTGGAAGCTAATGGACTAATAAATGAAAATTATTATTAAAATATGTTTTATTAACCCCTCTTGGATGTGAGTTAGGGTTATGCCCTCTTTTAAGGAGTTTGGAGGCATTTTGGAGGGATTCCAGAACTTGATTTTTGCTCATTTCTTTGTTATTCTTCAGAGGCTGCCAAACCTGTGGAGAAGGAGACCCAAGAATAGGATTTTTCAGGTTTCCAAGAAGGCTAAGGATGGTATTTTGAAGCCATTCCATGTTCATGCTCATGCAGAGTTTGCCTTTGTGCTGAACAGTGCAGATTTGTGATTTTTTGGGTGTGTTTTTTGTAAGAGTTTGGTGTTTCTGGTTGAGTATTTCATATCATTTTGGTTTGATGTTTTATTTTAGACTTTTAGATGTTAAAATAGAGCTTCATATATGTATTTGGTCATGATTATACTTCTGTGATAGATTATTAGTGTTTTTGTGGTGTTTCCGAGCTATTCTATGTTGTTTTCGGGAGCCCAATGAGCATTGTTTTTATCCTCCGTTTGGGAGCTGTTGTGTAAATCTTATATAGATATGAAAATTTAATTTTGTAAGATTTTATGCTGCTTAAATTTCTATAAAAATTTCCACTTTCAGATCTACTAATAATATGTGAAGCTGTGAAGTTTTTGGCACTATTTTCGGCATTCCCGATTTGGGGTTTATTGAGAAATTGGGGGATCTTTGAAAGATTGGTTGTTTGATCTTAAAGATCTTATTAGAGGCTTGAAATATCATATAAAACCATATAAAGGGACATTTCAATGTCTCATTAGTGGATTTGATATCAATGACAATATAACAATTGTTCCAATTGTAGTTTCCAATAATTTCCTAAATTGAGTTGGCCTCCACACTTACACAAAGTTTGATAAATTCTAAAGGTGGTATCTTGACTAGGTAATTATTTCAACCACAATAAGTGATCCAAAGGAGTCCACAATACCTTGAAGACCTCATTATTGTAAAACTCTAGTGGGATTCCTAAGAGGAAGATTGAGGTTTCAAAAATAGCTCCCAAGTCAGAGATGAGGCATAGTTTCTAGTTGTGCATAGCCAAAATATTCATATGGTTTCTACCATAAGTCCATGGAACATTAGTGAGTACCATGAGTAGGTCCTTTTTGTTCATAAAGTTTAACAATAATATTCCATGGGATAGAACATTAATCTTGACACTTATCTTTGAGGAATAGGTAGCATCAATGTATTTCCTTAGCTAATCAATAGAGTGTATAAATGATAAGAATATAACCACAATTGGCAACACTATATCATTAGTTGCATCAAAAAAAATTTTTTATAAAGAACCTACATTATGGAACCACTAATTTTGCAAGACACTCCATAGCTAGGGAAAGAAGATTTGGCTTCCAAAGAAGATGGAGGGATGCCTAAACCTTTATTAGCAAAGGAAGGTTTAAGCTAGGAAATATTAAGGGACCTAGAATTTCCTCCAAGAGTAATCAAGGAGAGGAGTATGGGAGAACATGAAGTTATAGGCATTAGGGGAGAAGATACAAAGGAGTAAGTAGCAAACCTAACAAAAAAAATGCAAAGACAAGAGGGTCCAAAGGACACAACTTTGAAAGGACCAAGAAGAAGCCCAACTTTAGATAGATTTCAACACAGTTGAGAAGGGAGTCATATGAGACATTTCCAAGTTCCTTGAGGAGGCCCCATGAAAAAGAGAAAACAAATGTTTAGTAGTGACAATGACAATGGCAACTAGGGAGAAAATTTAAATTGTTAAAAAAAGGTTTGCCTAGTCATAATCCAAAATGTCTCACACTAGCCATATTTTTTTTAAATGCAAAAATATCCTTATAGTAGGAATTTTATTCTAGTGAAAATATTCCTCTACTTCATTTGGTGGTGGACATGTCATCTCTTTGTGGGATTTTTTCTTAGTCTAATGGTGTTAGTTATGTAGAAACTATGAATACGATTTATTGGTGGGGTCTTCTAATCTAGATGCTCTAGCTTTGGGTTCCTCAAATTATGTTGTGAAGCCTGATGTTGTAACCTAAGGGTCATATGGCTTTGGTAAATTTTATTCCTATAAAAACCTTCCTATAAATGTTGTTACTATGATTATCGATTGTGTCTTTTTTGCTTCCTCTATTCTGTAACTAGACTGAAATTTTTTAATATGGTGTGTTTCAACTCTAAGGATATCTAGTGGTTTATGATTAATACTACACCTTGGAGTTTGCATTCCCATATCTTGTCTATAGACCCAAAGGTTTCTTATTACAAACCTTTAAAATATTCCATTGATAATTGTCCCTTATGGCTATAATTTTTTTGCATAACTAATGCAAATTTTGTTGAAGAGATGTTATAGTGGATGTTTGATATTTAATTTATCAATTGATGTGTTTTCATTGATCTCAACTTGAATGTTGTTGGTAAATTATTTACCTTGCATAGTTCATAATATATATAATTTTAGTTTTTCTTGTACAAGAAATGAGCCTTCCTTTGAAGTAAGACTTATTCTTTTAAGTAGGTAAGTTGTAGGAAATGGACCTAAATGTGTGTGTTTTTGAAAGGAGATTTTTGAAATCAAAAAGATTGATCAAACCTACCATGGAACAATCATTATTTCTTCATTGATGTCAAACATACTACTTGTTGTTGGTAATACAATTTCTTACTTTTGTGTAAATGCTATTATTTTATTGATTGATTAAGAGGATTTTAAAAGAAATGATAACAAAAAAATCTAGAGAAAGGTTGAGTTATATGGTGTATAAAAGGAGCAATAACACTAAGCAAGACTTTGATGATATAGTGTATTGTTTATCTACTTAAGGCTATAATGAAAGGATACTTGAGAAAAGAGTAGAAGATGGCTAAGCAAATAAATATGTCTTCCAAGCCTAACTGAACAAATAGTGGAAGTCAAGCAATTCATTGCAAGCTGAGAAGTAAGTTTAGTATGTGCCCAGGAAAGAGAAATATTAGTATGTTGAGTGTCAGAAGATCATAGTAGTGACTAAGTGAAACTTAGTATACATCAAGAAACCTAGTGTTGATAGAGCATCAAAAGATAGTGATTGTCAATCAAATAGCATGGTATTGTTGAGTTATAGTAAAATGAGTTTGATTGAATATTTGACAAATCTAAGCTGACAACATTAATTTCATCAATTGTGTGAAGTGTGTGGAAGATAACTATGATGATCTGGTGGCATAGAATTCAAGGTAATCCATTTTGAGATGAATTCAAAGAGGATTTTAAGGGAAGTTTCTAGGAGGATCAAAATGGAAAGGTGGAAAGGTTCAATGAATCTTACCTAACCCTAAAATTGACGATTGTGGTTAACTAGGAAAATATCTAAATTCTTTATATAAATAGATAGTAGGTTAGAATAAAGTTTTCATGAGTGAAAACTTGAGATAGACAAGAAGTCTATGGTGTTGCTTCATATGGTGGCCTAATGAAAGAGTTTATAGTTGGCATCCTAAGCAAGAAGGCTTAAGGAGATGAAGGCTTGAAGGGTGAATGAGCTATTAGAGATGAAGAGGATGAATTCCAAGAAGTATGGAGGAGTGAAAAAGTGATTAGTAATCTACAAGTGAGTTTCTTTTTTATTAGAATGAGTCCTACTATACTTTATAACAATTTTATTTGTCTAGATAAATCCTTTGGATTAAGGTTGACCTAATAGCCA
The DNA here is from genome assembly GCA_028749045.1 of Cupressus sempervirens. Lineage (NCBI taxonomy): Eukaryota > Viridiplantae > Streptophyta > Pinopsida > Cupressales > Cupressaceae > Cupressus > Cupressus sempervirens. The sequence goes on from CM053783.1 coordinate 373,995,838, forward strand.
TGAGAAAATCCTTTAACAGGGTGACCTCCTAATGGAATGTTCTAAAGTCCTCTAACAAGGCTCACTTCTAATAGGGTAATTGAAATCCTTTAATCAAGGTTGTATTTAATAGTTTACATTGTAACCTTTAATAGGGTTGGCTTCTCATAGGGCTCACTTTAGAAGAGTGAAAATCGGTAGCATGTCATTGGTGGTTTTTTCCAAATTGTGTTTCCATGTAAAATCCTTATGTCCAAATGTGTGATTGATTTTGTGGTATTTCATGTTTACATTTCTACAAAGTTATTTTGACCTAGGACAACAATATGAAAAAGTTTACAATATTGAATGACCAACACATGCATAAGTATAAGTTGAAGTACTAAAAAGTTTTATTATTTGAAGCACTATTGGCTAGGCAATTTCATAGTGACAAAGGAAAATAAAAAGGTAGGTTGCCCATCATATATTTTAATTGTAATGAGGTTGGTCATATTGTAGCAAGATGTCCTAAAAATTCAAACAACAAGAATGAAGAAAAATAAAGAGGTAGAAAAGATGGCAGTAACAACTTTGGCTATAAGGACAAGGGAAAGAAGGCTTGTTACATTGTTGAAGAAGAATCCAATCATGAATCTGGTGATCATGATGATGAAGTTGTGTATGTTGATATGAAAGATGAGGTAGCTACATTAATATCTTATGTTAACAAAAGTAACAGATGGATCATTGATAGTGGATTTTCACATCACATGACTAGAAACAAAAGTAAGTTCATTACCCTTGAGTATTACAATGGAAATAGTGTTAGATTTGGTAATAATGCACCCTGTCTAATAAAATAAAAAGGATCAATAAGATTGATAGACAAGATCATGTGTGACAATTCTTAGTATGTGGAAGGACTTAACTATAATCTATTGATTATGTCACAATTGAATAGTTTAGGATGCAAAGTTGAATTTGATAATAGGAAGGCTAAGATCAATGACATTTATGGAAAACTAATTGGAAGTGGAGATCATACTAGAGGTAATCTATTCTATCTTGACATGAATGATGCTACTTGTCTTGGTGTACAATTTGATGATGTCTGGCTATGGCACAAAAGGCTATGTCATGTAAATTTTGACAAGTTGGTTAGTATCAGTATGATGAAAAGAGTTAGTAGTTTTCCAAAACTAAAGCAACCTAATAGTGTGATTTGCAAAAAATATCAGTTAGGCAAGATGACAAAGTCTAGTTTTAAAAGTAAGACTCATACTTCAAAAGAAATTATGGAATTAGTTCATACTAATTTATGTGGACTAATTGATGTACAAAGCTACAAAGGTGATAAGTACATTATCCTATTTGTTGATGATTACTATAGAATGATGATAGCAATATTTTTAAGAGAAAAATATGATGCTTTTCAAATGTTTAAGTGGTATCTAGCAAGAGTTGAAAAGGAAATTGGTAAAAGCTTGAAATGTCTAAGATCTGACAAAGGTGGAGAGTTTATATCAAATAAGTTCAAATTTTTTTGCAATGATAGAGGAATCGAAAGAAAAATGTTTGCACCTAGGATCCTTCCACAAAATAGGATTGTTGAAAGGAGGAATAGATCTATAGTGGATTGTGCTAGAACACTAATGATGAAGAAGAATGTTTCTTTTAAATACTGGAGAGAAGTTGTCAGTACATCTATCTATACCTTGAACCAAGTACAAATCAAGAAAGGTACAAATTCCACACCTTTTGAATTATGGTACTAATACTCACCCAGTATCAAATAATTTAAGGTATTTGGAAGTAAGTGTTTCATTCTGAAGGATAATAGAAATGGTGAACTTGATGCTTAAAGTGAAGAAGGTATATTTCTAGGATATTCCACAAGAAGTAAAGCTTATAAGTGTTTAAATACTAACACTAAAAAAGTTGTGGAAAGTGAAAATGTAAAGTTTGATGAATATATAGAAGTACATGAAGATGAACCAAAGAAAGAACCTAAAAATTATAGAACCTTTATGTACTACTATGAAAAAATGTTTGAGAATGCTAATATTTCTGCAAATCAAGTTGGTAATCAATAAGAACTAGTGATTATTGAGTCACATACAATGGATGTCGAGTTGCATTTAGGAAGCGAGTTGCAATGAAAATTTGAGGTACATTCTAAGAGATTAGTTAACATGAAAGGAATGTTGAGTTAACTGATAGAGAGGTGAAAAATGAATTTGAAATTCAATTTTATGAAAGACCCATTGTAGAAAGGAGAACAAAGCCAAGGTTATCAATGTATGTTTGAAGATACCACCTTGTTGAACAAATCATTGGAGATGAAGAAGATAGACCAATGGAAAGGAATAAGTTGAGAAATGACACATCTCTATTAAGCATGTATGAACCTAAATCAGTGAAGAATGCATTAGAAAATGAAGACTGGAATCAAGCCATGAAAGAATAAATTGATCAAATCCAAAAGAACAAAACTTGGACACTAGTACCTAGACCTAAGAACAAGAATGTTATTGGGACCAAGTGGGTGTACAAAAATAAATTGGGTGAGAATGGTGAAGTTATAATATGTAGTTCATAGCAGACCTAGCATTGCACTAGCTATTGGATTGTTGCAAGATTTTCTACAAATCCCAAGGAGAATCACTTAATGTTTGTTAAAAGGATTATGAGATGCTTGAAAGGAACAGAAGATTATGGTCTATACCGTAAGAAAAATGACAAGTTTGAACTGAGAGCCTATAAAAATGTTGATTGGGCTGGAAATATTGATGACAAAAAAGGTACAAGTGGGGGAGCATTTTTCTTAGGAAAATAATTAGTCTCCTAGACTAGCAAGAAATAGAATTGTATTTCACAATCTACTGTTGAAGCTGAATATGTGGTTGTTGTAGTGAATTGCACAAATGTGGTATGGATAGAATAGGTACTTAAAGGAATGAAGGAAGAAATCACTGAACCTATGTTACTCTACTATGACAATACAAATGTTATAAACATGTCTAATAATCGTGTGATGCACACAAAGACAAAGCACATTGAAATCAAGTATCATTACTTGAGAAAATTGTTTCAAGACAAAGAAGTGATAATAGAATATGTGAATACAAAAGAATAGATAGTTGATATATTCACAAAGGATTTACCTAAGGATGAACATGAATATTTTAGAGGTAAACTAAGGGTGATACCCCTATCCGAAGCTACTTAGGAAGTAAGAGTAGTGACCTACATCCACTGAGTTGAATGACATATTTTACAACTTGATGTAGTGGATCTTAGTTAATGACCTTCCTGAACTAAGGAAAGAGATGAAAATAAAATATTTATAGTCACATACAAGGTGACAGAGAAAGAACCTAAATTGATTATATCTAGATGTATAGGTGACAAGTCTTTGGCATTATTGTCAAAGATAGTGATATTAGAGAAATTAGGGAGATATCAGAGAGATTAGAGAAGGAAGGAGAAAGATTGTCAAAGAGAGACAAGACCAGATGAGGGAGAAACTTTAGGAAGAGATTAGAGTATCTAGAAAAGGCATACATATTGATAGAGGGAGAGATTTAAATAAAAGGTATTAAGTTTCTCTTTGTTATTGTTGTTGGTATTGGTTTTCCATCAGTGCCAAAGAGGGAGATTGTTGAAATGGAGAAGATTGATGAAACCTATCATGGAACGGTCATTTATTTTGTTACTAATGTCAAACCTACTACTTGTTGGTAAGAAAATTTCTTACTTTCATCTAAATGATATCATTTGATTGATTGATGAAGAGAATTTGAAAAGAAAGGATAACAAGAGAACCTGGAGAAAGGTTGAGTTATATGGTGTATAAAAGGAGCGCTAAGACCAAACAAGACTTTGATGATATAGTGTATTGTTTATCTGCTTAAGGCTATACTGAAAATATACTTGTGTAAAGACTAGAAGTTGGCTGAGAAAAGAAATGTGTCTATCAAGCCTGACCAAGAAAATAGTGGAAGCTAAGCAATTAGGTGCAGGTCGACTAGAAAGATAGTTGAAGTCAAGTGAAGTAAATTCAATATGTTCCAAGCAAAGAGAAATCTTAGTATGTGTCGAGCATTAGAAGATGACAGTACCAACCAAAGTAAAACTTAGTATAGGCTGAGAAACCCACTGTTGACCGAACATAAGAAGATAGTGGTTGTCAAGAAAATAACATGCTATTAATGAGTGATAATAAAATGAGTTTGGTCAAAGATTTGATGAATCTAAGCTGACAAAGTTGATTTCGTGAATTGTGTGAAGTGTGTCAAAGATAACTATGATGAGTTGGTGGCACATAATTCAAGATAAACCATTTTGAGAGGAATTGAAAGAGAATTACAAGGGAAGTTTCTAGGAGGAACAAAATGGAAAGATGTGAAGATTCAATAAATCTGACCTAACCCTAAAATGGATGATTTTTGTTAAGCTGAAAAAGATCTAAATTCTCTATATAAGGAGACAATAGGCCAGAAGCAATTTTTCAAGAGTGCAAACCTAAGATAGACAAGAAGTCTAAGGTGTTGCTTCATATCATGGTCGAATGGAAGAGTCTATAGTTGGCATACTAAGCAAGAAGGCTTAAGGAGATGAAGGATTGAAGTATGAACACGATATTATAGATGAAGATGATGAATTCCAAGAAGCATGGAGGACTGAACAAGTGATCTTTAAACTACAAGTGAGTTGTTTTATTATTCAACCAAGACCTACTATTACTTTCTAACAATTGTATTAGTCTAGATTAAGATTGACCTAACAGTCATGTATAGATCCTATAATAGGGTGACATTCTAATGGAATGATCTAAAGTCCTCTAACAAGGCTCACTTCTAATAAGGTGATTGAAATCCTTTAATCAAGGTTGCATTGAATAATGTGCATTGTAACTTTTAACAAGTTTGGCTCTTCACAAGGCTCACTTTAGAAGAGTGAAAATTTGTAGCATGTTATTGGTGGTTTTTCCGAAATTGGGTTTCCATGTAAAATCCTTTTGTTAAAATGTGTGATTGAGTTTGTGGTATTTCATGTTTACATTTCTACAAAAAATTTGATTATGGAAAACAAGCTTTAAAAGGACCCTAAAACCTAAACAAAACAAAGTATAGTCAACATTAAAATGCTTAAGGCCTCGAATAGAGCTAGAAAGCAAAAAGAAAGAACATCTCCCTAAAAAAAGATAGAAACATAACTAAAGTCGAGGAGAGACACCAAAATCCTAGTACTACCCAAAAAAATCTAGGGCACTCAAATGATATCTCTCAGCATTTCTACTACACTTATATCCAACTCCAATAGATTACCAGCTTCCTCCTTCATCTTAGAAAGATCCTAGTCTAGGGCCAAGGTGTCCTTTTTCCTAGTGCTAGATCTTATCTACTTCCTTGAGCTTTCATCTAGGGTCCTATCTTTTATGTTATGGGTACCAGGGTCCTCCTTTCTAATGCTTTGATCATTCATGTAGTGAATGAAACTCTTGATGTTCTCATTGTCCTTAAGGATATTAGAGCTCTGTTCAACTATACATTACATTGGATTATCCATCACATGGATCCTATTTTTGACTTTGTCCACTCTTCTATCCATGCTCTATTCATCCTCCTTGACCCTATTCCTTAATCTATAGGTCTCCATTTCCAGAGTGCTCACCCTATGTTTGAGCTCAAGAATTTCGTGGAAGAGCCACTTGGTGGTACGAAAGCTATCCACCATGTTGTTTTTTCCATTATTGATGATATCCATATCTGAGTGCTCCTTAGCATTGTTGCTAAAGATAACTAGAGTAGGGTTGATCAACTCCTCCAACAAGATTCTACCCTCATCATTTTCTTTGACCAATGTTCTAATCAGCTTCTATTTGATTCCCATAATAGCCAAAATAGAGTCAAAGTTTCACCACACCACCTTCCTATCCTTCCCCATGACCGAGCATCTATAAGTGTTGGTGCAAAATTCTTTGTAGCCTTGTTTGTGTCCCTCCCTTTCACTTTGGTTGGGAGCCCCTTCTACCTTCTCGATCTCCTCCCCCTATTTTTCCTCCTTGTCTTCTGGGATTTTCCTTTTCTGGATCCCTGACACCATGACCACCTTCTCTTTCCTTATCAACATTTTGATGGTGATGGTTCTCTTACTGATGGGGACACAACCCAAGAATAGAATGGACACAATAGAAAAGGGAAATTATATTAACTGAGAAAATAAGCTAGTACAAATAGTACAGAGAAAATAAACTTCAAGACATGCCCTAAGGGCTTACAATAGCATAAATCTAGAGATAATTTCTCCTTTCAGTACCTCCTCTCAAACTCCACTCTGAACTACCTTTTACAATGCCAAAAATCTTCTTAAATAGACCCTGGAGGGTTAAGGACTAGGAGTACATTCTAGAAAGTGCTAGTAGGCATCCACTGACCAAATAAAAGGTTCCAGAAGCTGCGTTAGAAGTCGGTGCAAATCTAGAAGAATCCAAAAATGGTAACCGAACTTTCGAGAGGCATAACTTTTGAACCGTAGCTCTGATTGACGAACCGTTTACATTTTCAAAAATCTCTCGAAGCACTCTATAGCCCTATGAACTAGCTTTGCTCGTTCCCCATTTTTCAACCCTTTTTGAGGTCATTTAATGCCCTTAACCTGACTTTGAAGCATTCTTAGGAGGTCTCCAAAACTTGAAAAACTGTAATAACTTTCAAACCGTGGGGCCTTTTGACCTAATTCTTTTTTTGGAATGCTCTAAATTACAATTACATTCATCTGGCCAACTCACACCTTCTAGGTCAGCAAAATGATGGCCAAATTGCATACTCCTATTTTTTCAAGATTTTCTAGCACACTGATAGTTGAACTATGAGAGTTGGAACCTTTATTTGACCCAAATGGGTGTCCAAAAATGAAAACACATGGAACAGAAACTAAGTCTAAGTACTTTTTTTTTTTTTTGGGTGACACAGAATTGCCCTTATACCTCTGGATGCTCCTGCATTAGACAGCCAGGGTAGATTGAAAAGTGACCTTGTCAATTTATGAATGGTAGAGGAAATCCGAAATGGGAAACCTCAGCTGCTGAAATCCAAGTTGAGTCCTTGATCGGTCGTCCTTTCCATTTCACCAAATACTCTTCATACTACCTATTTCTGGTACTCCTACCCACACGATGATCTAGAATGTCTTCTATCTCCTCCTTCTTAGAAGCAAGAATTGGACATGGCTCTAACACCAGCTCCTCATCGACACCATCATCATGATACTCTGTTAAATCTGCAATGTTGAAAATGGGAGAAATGTGAATACCATCTGGTAGCTCCACTTCATATGCATTTCCTGAGTCATGTTTCTTCAAAATTTTGCAGGGGCCAAATTTCTTCATTTTTAGCTTGTTGTAAGTATCGACTGGAAATATTTCTTTTCGTAAGTGCACCATGACTAGATCCCCTACTTGGAATTCCTTATGTCTTCTCCTTTGATCAGCCCTAGCTTTATACTCTTGATTCATCTTGGTAATGTGTGCCTGAACCTCCTCATGTAGATGCTTGATATTTTCAAAAAATTCCTTAGCTTCAGCACTTGTCCTTTCCCCTTGTTCTATCTTCCTCATCTCTGGTGCAGTCCTTGGGCTACTCCCATATACAATTTGGAATGGTGATTTTCTAGTACTCCTATTTATAGAGTTATTATAAGAAAACTCTTCCTGTCGTAGAATCAAATCCCATCCCTTGGGCTTATCCCCAACTAGACATCTTAGCAAATTACCCAGACTTCTGTTTACCACTTCTGTTTGGCCGTCAGTTTGTGGGTGATGCATAGAACTAAATTTCAAGTCAGTTCTTAACTTTTTCCACAATGTCCTCCAGAAATACCCCACAAATTTAGTATCTCTATCAAAAACTATACTCCTTGGAAGACCATGTAGTCTTACCACCTCTTTGAAAAACAAGTCTGCAATATGGACAACATCATGAGTTTTGTGGCATGGAATGAAATGTGCCATTTTGGAGAACCTATCAACCACCATGAATACTGAGTCATTACCCTTTTGTGTCCTTAGCAATCCAAGAACAAAATCCATACTTATGTCCTCCCATGGCCTTGATGTAACAGGCAATGGCTGATATAGGCCAGTATTGTGACTAAACCCCTTGGCAACTTGAAAAACCTGGCAACTCTATACAAACTTCTTCACATCCTGTGAAATTTGAGGCCAAAAATAATGTTCTCTAAGAATGGCAATGGTCTTATCTTGACCAAAATGTCCTGCCATCCCTCCACTATGTTTCTCCTTAATCAAATTTTCCCTCATGGAACTTCTTGGAATGCACAATTGACTACCCTTGAACAACATTCCATCCTAAATCAAATAGTCTAACTACTTGGTTCTATCTACAGCAATAGGTTCTTTACAAGCTTTCCATGCTTTAGCAAAATCAAGATCCTCGGGGCACAAATTCTTGAGTTCATCAAACCCAACTACTTCAACCTATATTACTGTAAGCAACAACTGTCTCCTACTTAGTGCATCTGCAACCCTATTAGATTTTCCACTTCTATGCTTCAACACAAATGTATAACTCTGCAAGAACTCTACCCACTTCATATGCCTCTAATTCAATTTACCTTGGCTATTTAGGTACTGTAATGCCTGATGATCAGTATACAAAACAAATTCCTTTGGAAATAAATAATGCCTCCATTTCTTTAAGGCATGAACTATTGCATAGAACTCTTGATCATAAATAGAATACTTCTTCTTTGCATCATTCAATTTTTCACTAAAATATGCAATAGGCTTCCCTTCTTGGCTTAATACAGCCCCAATAGCGCTATCACTAGCATCACAATCTACCTAGAAAACCTTTCTAAAATTTAGAAGTGCCAACATAGGCTATTCTGTTACCTTCTTCTTCAGCAATTCAAAACTTCTCACAGCTGCTATAGTCCATTTGAACTCTTTTCTATCCCCTCTTATTGTATTAGTTAGGGGTACACATATGCCACTAAAATTCTTAATAAACTTCCTGTAAAAACTAACCAGACCATGAAATGATCTTACCTCAGTAGGAGACCTTGGATTAGGCCATTCCAAGATGGCTTTTACTTTCTCTGGATCCATTTTGAGACCTTCAGGTGATATAACAAACCCCAAATAGACTAACTCCCTTTTTGCAAAGATACATTTCTTTAGATTAATTAATAGTTTCTCTTCCCTTAGCCTTTCAAGGACACTACGAATATGCAGTAAATGTTCTTCCAAAATCTTGCTGAAAATTAAAATATCATCCAAATAGACAATAACAAATTTTCCCAAGAACTTCTTAAGTACCTCATTCATGAGCCGCATGAAGGTGCTTGGGGCATTCGTCAATCCAAAGGGCATGACTAACCACTCATAAAGACCCTCCTTGGTCTTGAAGGCTATTTTCCACTCATCTCCTTCTCAAATCCATATATAATTATAGCCACTCTTGAGATCTATCTTTGTGAAGTACTGAGCTCCACTCAAGCAGTCCATAAGATCATCCATCCTTGGCAAAGGAAACCGATACTTGATGGTTATCCTATTTATAGCTCGAGAATTTGTACACATCCTCCACTCTCCATCCTTCTTTGGTGCGAGTATTGCAGGTACTGCACATTGACTCAGGCTCTCTCGAATGAAGCCCTTCCTCAACAGCTCCTAAACTTGTCTATTTAGCTCCTCTATTTCAGTAGGAGTCATCCTGTGAGCAGCCTTGTTAGGAAAACTAGCTCCTGGAATCAGATCTATCTGATGACTGATTTTCCTTATTGGTGGCAATCCATCTGGAACATTATCAGAGATAATATCTTCAAACTCCCCTAGTAAATCTAAAACTTTAAGTGGTATTTCACTACTACCTTCTTTATCTTTCCTAGGAATCAAAGTATAGCACATATGCTGATGTTTCATGCCATCTAAAAACTTCCTTCCATCAACAAGAAAAATCCTAGCACTGCTACATACCTTTTCACCTTCGTTTTTCATGGGCTTCAATTTGTGGTGAACTCCATCCTTTTTCAGAGAGTATGTGTTTGCATGTCCATCATGCACTGCATGTCTATCAAACTGCCATGGTCTACCCAACAATAGATGGCAAACATCCATCAAAATAACATCACAAAGAACTTCGTCATGGTAACTCCCAATTTTGAATTTTACTAAACATTGTTCACTTACCAGGACCTTATGATCATCTTTTACCCAAGAAATCTGATAGGGCTAGGGATGTTTCTCCCTCTTGAGCTTCAACTTAGAGACCATCTCTTCTGATACCAAGTTATCAGTGCTACCACCATTAATGATCACATCACAACATTTATCCTCACACTTGCATCTGGTATGGAACAAACTCCTCTGTTGTCCTGGTTCAATCTCACCACTTAGTAGGACTCTTTCATTTACCAAGGTCTCTCCTCTTTCTGCATCCTCTGATTGTGATGATTGTACATCTTCATCCACATGAGTAACCCTAGCTTGGCCCTCAGCTCTCCTATCTATCCTTCCTTGTCATTAAGGGCATCCAAAGGCACGATGACCTTCTTCATTATAATGGAAATAGGTACCACAAAAGCCTCCTCTTCCTTGTCCATGTCCTCTACCTCTTCCTCTCTGATTTCCAAAGTCTTGGTCATGGGAGCGGTTGAAACCCTCATTCCTCTGGTTCCTACTAGTACCCTCATCTTCATTTTTCTTTTAGATTTCATTATGGCCTCTAGATGACCGACTACTTCCCCTTCCTCCTTGACCACACCCTCTTTTCCTTCCTTCAAACCTTTTATTTAGCTTCTCTTCAACTCATAGGTAAAACTAGTATACCTCTTCAACGCTAGTCATTCTTACCAGACTTAATTCTTCCTGGATGCTAGGTCGCAACCCACTGATATAACGAGCAACCTTCTCCTTATTTGCTTCTGCATGCCCCACTCTAATCAAGAGTCGGTAAAATTCCTCTATATATTCTTGGACTAATCTTCCTCCTTCCTTTAACCCATGCATCTTTTTAAACAAATCAAGCTCATAGTCCACAGGAATGAACTGCTTCTTCAATTTATCCACCATGCGATCCCATCTTGTGATCTTCTCCTTTCCTCTTTTGTTTCTTTCCAATTGAACCTCTTGCCACCATATTTTGGCATGGCCTTTCAGTTTGGCCTTTGCAAACTTATCCCTATCTGGGTCCCTGATATCCTCATACTCAAAGTATTCTTCTAGTTCATTGATCCAATCGATCAACTCATCTAGTTTCAGATTTCCTAAAAATACACCCACTTCAATTGTGGGTCTTTTCTCAAACTTAGTAATGGCCCTAAAAATCCTTTCCTCTACATGACTCAGAACTTCCCCGTCAAATTCCCCTTCTGGTCCCATAACTTCTTCTTCATTGTCATCCTCACTGTCGTCACCAGCGGCAACATTTGCTCCTCTACGGAGCTCCTCTAGCAATGCTTGTACCTTCCTTTGGAGGGCTCTAACATCCTCAAGATTAATAGCTCTAGCCCTTCTACCATGCTCTCTTTGTGGAGGCATCTTCTAACTTGAACCCACAACCACACAGTCCTAGTGCAAACTGCCTCACAGTCGGTGCTCTGTCTACACAGTCAGGGAAACCTGCTCTGATACCACTTGATGGGGACAAAACCCAAGAACAGAATGGACACAACAAAAAAGGGAAATTATATTAACTGAGAAAATATGCTAGTACAAACAGTACAGAGAAAATAAACTTTGAGACATGCCCTAAGGGCTTACAATAGCATAAATCTGGAGATAATTTCTCCTTTCAGTACCTCCTCTCAAACTCCACTTCAAACTGCCTTTTACAATGCCAAAAATCTCCTTAAATAGACCCTAGAGGGTTAAGGACTAGGAGTACATTCTAGAAAGTGCTAGTAGGCATCCACCGACCAAATAGAAGGTTCCAAAAGCTACGTTAGAAGTCAGTACAAATCTAGAAGAATCCAGAAATGGTAATCGAACTTCTGGGAGGCATAACTTTTGAGCCGTAGCTTTGATTGACGAACCGTTTACATTTTTGGAAAGCTCTCGAAGAAATCTATAGCCCTATGGACCAGCTTTGCTCATCCCCCATTTTTTGGCCCTTTTTGAGCTCATTTAATTCCCCTAACCTGACTTTGAAGCATTCTTAGGAGGTCTCCAAAACTCAAAAAATTGCAATAACTTTCAAACCATGGGGCCTTTTGACCTGATTCTTTTTCTAGAATGATCTAAATCAAAGTTACATTCATCTGGCCAATTCACACCTTCTAGGTCACCAAAATGATGGCCAAATTGCATGCTCCTATTTTTTCAGGATTTTCTAGCACACTGATAGTTGAACTGTGAGAGTTGGAACCTTTATTTGACCCAAATGGGTGTCCAAAAATGAAAACACATGAAATAGAAACTAAGTCTAAGTACTTTTTTTTTTTTTTTGGGTGACACAGGATTACCCTTATACCTCTGGATGCTCCTGCATCACTTACTCTTCATTTTCTCACTACCTTCCCCTTCCCTGATATTCTCCTCTCCTTATGGACTATCCTCTCCTATATCCATCCCTTCTACCCTTTCATTATAATCCTTATCCAAGGATGTGTCAATGTCCACTATGGGCTTAGAGATCACTTTTTCTCCTTGTTATTTACTTAGAGGGTTTTCTTCCTTGAACCATACTACAAGGAGTCAGACCCCTCCAAGTCTATATGCATCTCGAGGCTTTCCTCTATATCCAAGGGTGAATAAATCTCATTAGACTCTTCGGAGTCCCCTTTTCCTTTCTTTCCCTCTTTCCTATCCTTGATTTGTTTACTCATAGTCCTAGCTTTGAAGTGTTCATAAATTAACAATAGCAACCCCTCATGGAGTGCTAGATTCCTATTATGCTTGTCTTGATACTCATTAATTCTTTCATTCATGGAAGTGTAAAGGTGGAAGGGGATAGAGATTTTCACCCCGTACCTAAAGTGGTTGAGCAACACGAAGTGGTAAGTGCAAAGATGATCAAACCTAGTGTTGAAAGTAGTAAATTTGATTATAGCATGGAGCACAAATCTCCACAGTGGCTTGATGGAGCTCAAAAGATAATGAGTTCCTCTCTTCACTAGTACCTTTTTTCCTCTTGGTTCTTTTTGAAATCCACTACTGCTTGCCCCAATATTTTTTGGTCTCTGTAAAATTTCTTGCCAACTATGCGAATGCTAGTAATCATAGAGATGACTTCTTCCATCATAGAGAACTCCACCCCATCAATTTTGACCATGCCCTCATTCCAGTTCTTGACCATACTTTTGGTTATAGAGAGTTTCTAGCCATGGAGGCATTCAATATAATTCGTTATTTCCCCTTTCTTTAGTATGTTCCAGACCTTGGAATGTCTTCTCCACTTCTAGCTTTCATCTTTAGTTCCCTCCTATGTCTTTCCCCAACCATGGTGTCCTTATCTATGCAATCTCTGTGGTCAATATCAAATCCCTTCAAAACTAGAAAACCTTTAGCTCTCCTCATTTTCTTACACCTATTTTCTACCTAGTGAATTCTCTTTTGGCAAATGGTCCTTGACATGAGTTAATGGATATTGTGGATATGGGTAGTATGAGATATATCATACTTCCACCTCACAACTCTGCACATTCCCCATAAATCACTATCATAATAAATCCACACATAATATTTCTAATCACTACCTACAACTTACTAACTTTCATAATGGCTTTTAATTATACCCAATCTACCCGGGATACATTCCCTTTCAATTACCTCATGAATCTTTGATGGGATATCATTACCATTCATCCACTTAGCCACCTCATTGTACTTTATTTCCCAATTCGCCAACTTCTCTGCCACATTGTTGGCCTCCAGGTACTCATGAGCCACATAAATTTTTTCAAATGTTTTGAGGTTTTGAATGCATTCATCAATAATATTTGCAATCATCCAAGTAGGCTTGTTCTTCTCATTTAGACAATCAATTATGTTTTCTAAATCTCCTTCTAGCCATAGGTATTTCACTCCTATATCTATTGCTAGATTAATAGTCTGGTGAGTCGGAATGGCCTCCACATAATGATTAGTTTGAATTCCAAGGGGGGAAGCAATCACAACAATCCCTTTCCCAGAAGCATTTGTTATGATACGACCAACCCCAGCCTTCCCTAGGTTGCCTTTGGCTTCACCATCAAAATTAGCCTTATGCCACCCCTTAGGTGGGAAAGACCAACTGTAACCCTCCCTTTTGTCTTTATCCCTAGTGTTAGAATTGAGAGGAGGGATAGGACCAATTATGTTGGTGAAATTTTCCATCAAGGCATTAAGGCATTTGTGAAACACAACTTTAGCATTAGATTCCTTGTCCCTGAAGATTCTATTATTCTGCTCTTTCCAAACCCCCCAACAAACATGAGGTAAGGCCCAAATCCATAAAGTCTTGGAGTCATTTCCAAGTAGCCCAAGTTACCATTGATCGAAGAGCTCCAAAATATTGGGAGGAAAACACTGAGACAATTTGAAAAAATATCAGAAGAGAGACCAAATAGAACTAATGAAAGGGTAGTGTATAAACATATGGTCAACACTCTCACTATTTTTTTTGCATAAGTTACATCTATTAGGCATCATGTTACCCCTTTTGGTGAGGTTTTCCACCATGAGGATATGATTTCAAAGCAAAATCTAGAAGAATATGTTAATTTTTGAGATAAGGCCCAAGTACCAAGCTTTGGCCTAGATAGGAGCCTATCCCTAAATTTGCAATGTCTCATAACTAGAGGCTATAGTGTAAAGATCATGCACAATCTCCCCCAAAACAATGGCATCTTTTTTGTGGGATAAAGGAATATGTCTAACCATGTCCATTAGTAGCTTCAACTCAATAGACACCTCAACTAGGTCAATCCAATCATTGTGGATCCTATAGTCACTCACCCTACTCCCAAATCTTTCAATACATACATTAGTCCATCTATTGAAAGACTAATTCTCCCAGAAAGGACCTAAATTGAGCCAATCACCAAGCCAAAAATTAATATCTTCACTATTTCCCACATGCCATTTAGCTTTCTCAAAGGCTAAACCCTTAGTTCTCAAAAGACCATCCCAGATGAAAAAGCCTCTAGGACCAGAATCTATGTTAATGAATTGTTTAAGATTAACGTTGTTAGCATACTTAGACTTCAGAATATCTCTCCATTCACCTTTGTTGTTCAAGATTCTCCAAATCTATTTCGCTTGACGGGATAAGTTGAACTATTTTAGCTTTCTAATCCCCAAACCCCCTTTCTTCTTAGATCTGCAAATGGTATTTGAAGCCACCAAAGGGAATTTCTTGTTATCATCAGTGCCTGACCACATGAAATTCCTCTGGATAGCTTCAAGGTGCTTAGCCACCTTCGATGAAATAGAAAAAAGGTTGATAGCATAAGTAGGTAACTTCTATAAAGTAGACTTAACCAACATCAATTTTCCCACCTGGCTCAAAGTGATACCTTTCCAACCTATAGCTTCTTGTAAAAAATATCCACAAGATTTTCCCAAAACAAAAGTGGAGGTTTAATCCCCAAGGGTAGCCCTAAGTAAATGGAACAAAGGGACCCAACCTTACATCCCAAAATGTCTATTATTTACTTCTGTCTTCTTAACAGGGTATTGAAGAAAAACACTGAGCTCTTGTCCCAATTAATGAGCTACCCAAAGCCCCTAGAGTAAGTATTCATAATGCTTTTGATAGTCCTTGCTTCCCTCATTGAGGCCTCACCTCCAATAATGGTATCATCGACAAATTGCTAGTGAGTAAAAATAAAAGGACCAGAAGATAGTTTCAAGCCCACCAAATCCCCTCTACCACTCCTGGAATATATGAGCCTTCCTAGGCCTTCACCCAGAATGATGAAGAGTATAGGGGATAAAGGGTCACTTGTGGAAGACCCCTTGAAGGTTTGAAAAAGTTAAAGGGGGGGCACCATTCACTAGGACCACAAAGGCAAGAGTAGAAACTAGTTGGGAAATAATCTTCCTCACTTTGGCATTGAAACCAAAAGCTTCAAGAATTCTATCCAAACACCCCCAATCCACCCTATCATAAGCCTTAGAAAGATCCAACTTGAGAAGAAATCCTTCCTATTTACCAACCTCAAGAAAGTGGATAACTTCATCAACTTTGATGATTGAATCCAAAACTTGTCTACCAAGACAAAAGCCTGACTATTGGGGCAAGATGATCTCCAATAGTAAATTGATCAATTTTTTTGTTAGAACTTTAGCAAACATCTTATAAAAGGAGTTGCAGAGACTAATAGGCCTAAAAGATCCAAAATAATCCACCCTAATGAGTTTAGGAATCAGAACTAGAAAAGTAGCATTAATTTCTTTTAGCAAGTCTCTAGCCCCGAAGAATTCCTAGACAACTTTAACAAGATCAACATGAATAATATCACAATACATCTAAAAGAAGAGGGTGGGGAATCCATCAAGGCTAGGGGCCTTCTCTACCAAAAGATCATAAATTGCCTTTTTTATTTCATTAGGCTTAGGGATAGCTAGTAAGGCCCAATTTTGAGCATCACATATGACTTTGGGGATGGTATTAAAAACATCATTCTAGTCCTCTACATCCAAGTTAAGGTCTTTCATGAGAACCAAAGAGAAATAACTAATAGCCTCCTTCACTATCTCATTATCTTCCTTTAAAGTGTCATCACCCTTTTTTATCTCACTAATTTTGTTGGTTGCCTTGTGTTTTGTAGTGGAAGGTGAAAGAATTTGGAGTTTTTGTCCCCTTCCTTGAACCAAACCGACCTTGACCTCTACCTCCAAAACATTTCCTCTTTCCCAACAATGTTGTAAAGCTCAGCTAGGATTTCCTTCTCAGAGCTTAGAATGTTATCATTGTAACCCCAGGTTTGGATATCATTCTGCACCTCAGCCAGTTCCCCCAAAATCCTCTCTTTATCCTGAAGAATGTTATCAAAGTCTGAGTTGTTCCATTTGCAAATCTCTGTCTTTATGAATCTAAGTTTCTTAGCTATCTTGTACATAGTACTTCCATCAACCTCAATACCCCACCAATCCTTTTTTTTGTCATGCAAGATAGGATGAGTCAACCACATTTTCTCAAATCTAAAGGGGAAGGCCTTCTTTCTATTGACTATATCAAGAGTAAGAAAAATAGGAGAATGATCTGACCCAAGCCTCACAAGAGATGAAAGCTTGTAGTGGAAGTTGCCCAGCCAGTCCATAGAAATAAGAGCTTTATCTAACCTAACCTAAATTTAGTCTAGTCTAATTCTCCTATTGGACTAGGTAAACTTACAACCCCCAAGATCCACATCCAGAAGGGTCAAATCCCTAATCAGATCAACCAAGTGTTGCCTACTTTCAACATCAGGTACGAGCCCTCCTGACTTATTAAAGGCTAAGAGAGGGGTATTGAATTCTCCCATAACAATGCCTTTGATGTCACTTAATTTAGCCACCAAGTCAAAAAATTTAGTCCAAAAGATTCTTCTGCTATTTTTGGTATTGGGGTCATAGAAATTCAGCAAAAACCATTTCACCTGATCTTTAGGATTGAAAAAATTCATAAACAAAATATTACCTTCATCAAAGATGATACTGGCTTCCAAAGATTCCTTCTATATGGTTAGTAGACCACCCAATGCATCAACTGAGTCTATAGCCATATTCTTCATGCCTTTCCCAAAGGAGATCTTCTCAACCTTCTCCTTCTTCATTTTGGTTTCTTGGATTAAAAAAATATCTAGTCTATGGTCCCTAACCATATTCCTAACAATTTCCTATTTGTGGATTCCATTGAGTCCACAAATGTTCTAGGAAATGTTCTTTATGCTTTGTGTGGATTGCATGATTCCTAGATGGTTCTTTGTGTCCCATCCAACAGATTCCTCCTTGTTTCCTCCTTTCTAATTTGGTTCTTGTTTTTTCTTCCTGGGGTAATGGATTTGTTTCCAATATCAACTTTCACCTTGCTCATAGTGGTAGCTAGAGAGATTGTGGAAGGATCCCTACTATTCTTCTTTTTCTTCTTGACTAAAAACCAAGCGGCATCATTAACCTCCTTCTAGCTATCAAAGAGAGCCTCTAGCTGGGAGAGGTGACCAGGGGTGGAAATTGAGAACCTTTTTAGGGTCTTGTTCATAGTTGTAGGGGAAGCCCCTTTGTTAGGGTTGGAGATTGATTCTTGTGAATCCAACAACTCTCCAATAGGCCCTTGCTAAGTATCTGGAACACAAGAGATATCCATCTCTTTGGTATCCGTAACAGAACACTTCCCATCCCTCTTAGGAGAAGAAGTCCCACCCTTCCCACCCGAGGGGCTATTGGAACCTAGAACAGTAGTCAAGATCCTAATGTTGTTAATTGAAAGGCTCTATTGCTAACCCCTCTTATCAGGTTAAATAATAATTGCTAAACTATTATTTTCCTTTGGGGGATCCCTATTACCATTTCCTTCACTTACTTCTCCCCCTAGGTTCTTTCCCTCTAAAGCTTTTTCCTTCCATACCTTTCTAGGTGCTCCTGCCTTGTTCTTACCCCATTTGTTTTGGGTTTTGCTAGTCTTTTCCTTATCTTTGAAGATTGGGAAAAGGTATTTTGACCTAGGATAGCAATATGCAAAAGTTTAAGATATTGAATGATCAATGCATGCATAGGTATAAGTTGAAGTACTGAAAAGTTTTCTTTGTACATTTGGACATTCTATAACTAATTCACCCCCCAACTCTTAGTTATTGTAATCATTCCACCATGTGCACTCCCATTTTAATACTTCTAATAAAGTATGTCATTAAGTCCATCCCCATGACAATTTTCCCTTAACTGATTTTCCATGCAAACAATCTCAGTGTAATGAGTGTTCATATTTTTTGTTGGTCTACAATTCAAATTTTAATTATTAGGTATGTGAATAAGGTTAAGATGTTTAATTTTTGTAAGTTAGTGTGACAAATAATCCCCCCCCCCTCTCACACACACACATAGATGGGCCTCCTCACAATTGTCTACTTCCATGTTTCAATTAAGGACATCTTAAGATTGTGTATTCTATTTATTATATTCATCTTCCTAGATATCTACAACAAAAAGAAGTTGGAACTTTAATAGGAATCCTTGAAACCTTGGCTTCTCTCAAATGGTTATAGATTTATAACTACTTTATTAATGAAATTATTTACCCCTACAAAGGATGTTACCTTCATTCCCTATAACGTTATTAGAAATAGAAAAAAAAGAATAGGACCTTTTTTCTATATTCCAAAAGTTTCTTATCACGTGACTAAGCTAAAGAAAAGTTTCATTTCTAATTGAAATAAAAAAATCTTTAATCGTCATTCATGTTGGTATAATTAAAATGATTGGTATTAATGCTTGTAAACTCTAGTCAAAACATTGGAAGTCTTGTCTAAACATTACTTTCTTGTATTATAAATCGTGGAATAAATATGGTTGGATCTCTCATTTTACAATGATTTTGAAGTTGTGTCAGTAATGGCTTGAACTCAATTGTCCGTACTTCAAAATTTAAATTTTACATCATCTCATATGTAGTTCTAGGATCAAAACTAGCTAACATTTCCTAGCGTATTATCTCTTAATATGCTCAAGTAATGTCCAAATTACCCCATTAAGAAATTTATGACACACATTGTCACTTTTTCTTATAAATGTAATTTCTCAAATACCTTTACTATTTTTTCAATTTTTACACATAAACTCATCACTTTTTAAACACTTTTTAAATCCAAACACTTTTGTTCACAAATGGTACTTTTAAGGATTTTGAATCACACTCCTCACTAGTTCTATTAGATCTAACATGCTTTCAAGTTTGTATTTTATTCAATGTATGAACATATAGTGATTCAATTATTCTTTTCAATTTGTTTGTACACAATTATATTTCACTTTATACTAAAGAAATGATTTGGTCTAATCTTTTTATTTCAAACTTATGTGCTATCCAAGAGGGTTCTCCTTAGAGCAACCATTGTATGTTGACATCAACCACTAGGGCAATGTCCCATCTATTGTTGCCAAAGTTCCTCCATCCCCCTCCTCATCTCAAGATTGGTCACCTTCTTATGTGTGGTGTTATGTACACAACCTCTTCATGCTTTGGTGCATTGCCTTTTTATAAATTGCAACGAGAAATTTTAGGTGGCATGTAAAAGTAATTTCTTATAGATTTGGTTGTAATAAGTTCTCTTAACTGATTATTGTCATTTTGCCTACTTCTAAAAAGGACAAAAGTGAAGACGTAAAAAATTTTGAGACCTTCATATAGACAACCTAAACCTTAATAATATATATGTAAACCTATTTAGATGGTGGGAATCCTCCTTCCCCTGTGTGTCTCTCACGACTTTACATTTTAATGAACTACTCTCTCATATAGAATTCAGATGGGCGAATACATCCCTTTATTTCAATATATGCAATATACACAGAGTCATAAAAAGAGGGGATGGTAGATACACTCTCTCTCAATATAGAGTTTCCGAGTGGACATGGAAAAGATAGGTGACGAAATATTGGGTAATGCAAGCGTCATCGTTATGAACAATAAGCAAAGCGACGACTTAAATTACGCGGTCGCGTTAGTGGCCAGACTCATTTGTAAAGTCTAATAACTTTAATCTAAAGTTATAGACCTGTCACCTATTTTGCCTATAGGTCGTCCTGAGGTCTATTATTCTCCCACTAAAAGCTCAATACATTGGAAGGCGAGGGTGCAACTAAAGTCTAGGTTGTAGAATAATGTTATTCTTCCCTGAATTTCCAAATTGATCAGCTGTGGGTGCGCAGAAGACCGGTGATGGGTTTGGTAAGTCATTGAAAACTATGAACACATGGAAGGGAATTCTCACTATAAAAGAGCGACAAATTGAATAGACTCTTCACACCACCCGATCAATCTATGTTATTGTTAACCAGACAATAGCTTCATTTCAATTGGCTCTTGCATTGGATCTCCCTTAGGCACTAGTCATCGATGTCGCCAAGCAAAGAAAACATGTATCCAAATATTTTGTATGCGCTGCTCTCTGTTCTGGCGTTTATGGTGGTTGAATGCACTGCCTGGTACAACCATCCATACTGGCAAAATCCCAACCCCCCCAGTCCTCCCCAATATCATCATTCATATTGGAGTCCCTTTCCCCCATTCCCTCCATTTCAACACCCATATCGTACATTTCCTCCATTCCCTCCACATTTCTCTGCCTCTCCACCCCCACCATCTCCCCCAATTCCCCCTCATGCTAAGCCTTATTCGCCATTACGTAGTCCCTATTGGAAACCTACCCCATTTCCACCATTTGGTAACAATCACCCTCACAAACACCCTCACCCTTTTCCTCCAACCCCACCGCTCCCAATGCCATGGTCTTCCCCACCTCCTCCACTCTCTTCTCCACCTCCTCCACTCTCTTCCCCACACTCCCCACCACCTCCATCACCACCAATGACTTCTGCAACATCTCCTCCTCCCCTCTATTCCCATCCATCCCATCCACCCCCATCACCATCAATGACTTCTAGAATGCCACCTCCTCCACTCTCTTCACCGCCACAACAACAACCACCATCGCTGCCAGTCATTTCTAGAACGCCTCCTCCTCCGCACTATTCTCTACCACCCCAACCACCACCGACTTCTGGAACAGCACCTCCTTCACTCTCTTCTCCACTGTCTATGGTGTAACTAGCATTGCTTTTACACTTTTTTAGATAATAACACCATTTCATCTAGTCAAAAAAGAATGTGCTCTTAAAACAAAGTTTTCATTTACATTTGTAAACCTCCACTTTTCCCTCTCCTTAGAATCCCCAACACCAACTCATCTATTCTTCCCCTCCCTTGCAATCATCCCCCATGGTCTCTCCTCAACCATTATATTCACTCCGTCCCTCCGTCCCTCTCATTAACTCCACTTGTACTCCATTCTCCTTCAACGAACCCCACTTCATCCACACTAATGTCATTACCCTAATTTCCTCCACTCCTTATTAGCTAATTGTCCCACTTTCTAGTCCTTACAAGAAGTTTACCTTAGTTGTATTGGGATTTTTTAAGTGTTTGGTGTTTGTGCAGGAGGTTATGAAGAAGACAATACATGTTTTCTTTTAAATAAGAAGAATCCACATCCTCAATCGGTTTCAATTTCTTCGCAGTTGCAGTGTCTTTATATCTAAATAGACTTATATATTCCCTAATGCAAGGATCGGAAAATGTCACTCGATATATTTTATATGAAATGTAGATCATGTTGATTTAGTGTAAGTGGGTAGCAACAACATTTCAATGGAGTAAAATAAGAAATTTTAATCATACAAAGATCATCACTTATCTTTTTTTATTTGTTTTTGGCAGCTTTTACTTAGACAATCAATCATATCAATACATATACAAGAATCAAATAAGAATTTAATAATTCAGCTTAATCTTGAGTTCCTTAGCACGTAAATGGACTACATGTTGAAACAATCCGTTATCAAATTCCAACGACTGTAAGATAGTCTTACAAATTAATTGTCAAATATATAGAAGCACCATACAAATAACAATATTGATATGAACGCTATTGCAACATACTGCATTCGTAGCAGGAAAAGTTGCTCAAAGCTGTATTTACCGTAAAGCTTTTCGTGTTTTGGGATCACCTTAATTAATTGTTTGATTATTATATTAAATAATAATTGTAATATGAATGTTGTTAAACAACTTGATGTTAAGTTTTATGGTCATTCATCTTAATGATTCGATATTATTCTAGTATTTAGATCATCATTTCTGTTTAATTCAATAAATAGAATCTTCATTTGAATTGTTTTTAAAATCGTAAATTTGAATTTCAAATATTTAAAGTAAGCTTTTTAGTTTGGATTTTTTTTTATTCCTTTATTATTATTATAAGATTACTACAATTCGGCTTATTTAAAATTACATGTTAAAATGATCTATTTGAAGATTAAGCTTAATTCAAGAAAGTCTATTATTAAGAGAATATACTTTGAAGACCTTATGACTTCAAAGAATTTTTCATATGCATATGTTCTAACATCGTATGCTCTTGAAAGATTAGAAAAGTTCATTGATAGTTTATTTTGTTGAGCTTCTAATTGATAGCATTATTTTGGTTTCTTTGAAAAGAAATCACAGCTACATTCTTAAATGGATGGGTTTGGTAACTTAGATATGTGATATGCTTTTTATATTACAATACCACCGTCAATAAGGGTAACATAGAGAGAAAATGTTCATGGTTTTGACATGGTTTTTAAATGGCGTGATACTATTTAACATGTAGATTAAATGAGATATGAGATATTAGTATAGAATTGGGACAACATAGTATTCTTTAGAAGAAATTTATTACATGATGTGTTTGGAAAGGCTGCGTAAATATGGTTTGAATCCTTAGATTAGATAAATTGAGATATGGGTGATTCAATACACCTATCGAGTTCTTTTTTATAATTGTTAATGGTTTAGAGGAAAATAGAGTTTTCTATTCATGCAAGTGATATACTCAATAGAGCAATATAAGTATAAATAATATATTTATTTGAGCATGTAATATTGGACCAACAAGACTTTGCAACTTTAAAGTTTTAATTTGGTACTTAGTGAAATATACTTATGAATAAAATAGATGGAGTAGGATTTGTTCGAATAATTAGTAGATATTTTGGGAAATAAGACAATTTATGAGGGTTAGATTAGGAATATATATGATTTGGATGTTGTAAGAAGATTGACTTTTGGTTCAAATATAAGTATGGTTGTCTTATATAATCTCATAAAATATGGTTAGAAACTATAAGATCTTGTTTTTATCATAATGTTTATTTATTTATTAGGAAACATGATTACTTAAAATTTTAACATTTCCATTTGAAGGATTTTAATCAAAAAATGTTATATAAAACCCTCTTACATCAAATCCTCTTGGATATAAGCCATCTAATCTTAAACAATACTTACAAGTGAGTCTTCAATCAACTGTCCCTTGGACTCATGGATAACGTACAACCACCACCTGGACTCATTTTCAATTCCTTTCACAATGCTTCATGCTCATATTTCCATTTCTAGTAATACAGGTATCTACTCTTTTATGGCAATGTCTCTATTTTAAACAAAATTGATCACTATTATGAAGAAGAAACAAGTCCTTGTAAATTCACAAGCCAACTAACGAATTCACTCTAGACTGGAAAGACGATTCATCCATGTTTAGAAGTTTTCCTTTCCAACTTGACATTGTTTTATCAAATCTCTCAATTGTCTTATTTTAATAGGTATCTAGTGGAAACTTACCAAACAAAGGGAGGCCCTCACAATTCTATTAGAGTCTAGAAATTTTAATTTGCATCAAAGTTTCACTATTGAAAAAAGTAAATCTTATTGTTATCATAGTTGATGTATTGACTAGATAGGGTTGCATAATGGTTGAAAACCTTCATCTAGCATTTATCTTTTGATACATTATCTTTCCCAAAAGAATCATGGCATCTGCATATTGCTGGTCTTAGGGGGTCGATGATGGGAGGCAAAATAGATCTCATGAAGGGATTGATCCGCTCTAAGATATTGGATATTGTTTCCAAAAACAAGTCAATGACCAAAATTTAAATATAAGGTTAAATAGGGTCTCCTTGGAAAGATCTTTTTTAGTTGAATAAAACCTCAAGGGGAATTATATGAGAACTTCAAATTAATTTCAAAAATTTACCATTAATAGAACTTCTCAAGAAAATTATCTTTTAGCTTCTAGTCCACTCTTGCATAAGCTTTGGATGTATCTAGTTTGGGCATCATCCCTCTTTTTTTTTAAGACTCCATCAAGTGAAAAATAATGTAGTTCAAGATTAAAATCCATAATATTTCTACCTCGAACAAAACCCTTCTAATTTTGAGAAATAAATTTATCTATCTACCTCCATGTCTATTGACTATAGCCTTGGAAATAACTTTATAGATACTATTACAAAGGTTAATCAAGTGGAAATCATTCATAGATTTGGGATTTATAATTTAAGGAATAAGAAAAACATAATTAGAGATCATCTTTTTGTTCACCTTTCCCTTCTTGTAACAATCACTTAAAGCATATAAAATATCCTCACCCATAATGTCCCATAATTCTAGCAATAATGCACGGGGAACCCATCTGACACAAGAGACTTCGAAGCCTCAAAAGATAAGAACTCATCCCTAGCATCTTATAAATTAACTCTACTCGATAAAACCTCACAATCTTCTTCATTAATGAGCTCAAGGATAGCTTCAAGAAGTCCCTAGGGATTAGAAATGATATTTTCCCCCCTCACACTATGATCCATGAAGAAATTAATTGTAACACTAGCTATGTCCTCCTCCTACATAATTGAGTCATCATGAAGATAAATAGACCTAATTTTGTTCCTATTCCTATGATTTAAAGTAGATTGATAAAAAAAAAAAGTGTATTTGTCCCCTTCAAGGATGATCCATTGAATATAGGTTTTATGGTTCAAAAAGACTTTCTTTTCTTACTCAACATGGATTATTTGTCTCTAAGCATTATTTATTCTTGATAGACTTCAAAATTCAAATTTTCTTTTCCCATAATTTTCTAAATATCCCCCAATTTGGTTCAAAAGTAACTTTTTTGTGTCAAAATTATTTCAAAGGAAATCCTTATTCCAATATTTTGTGTTATCCTTGATGATCTAAAGTTGTTTTCTTATCTTAATCATTGGAAAAATGACAACTAGAACACCCCACCACCTCTCATGTAGTAGCTTAAAATTAGGTTGGGATAACCAGATTAATTCAGATCTGAAAGAAGAGAAGAACTTAAATCCCTTCTTTCTAGCTCAGCAAAAGAGCATTCATATGGTATAATCCAGTTCTAGGAATGGCTTTTATGAAGAAGTTATCCTTGCTATTCCAATTAAAGTAAAGGATAAACCTACCCATCCTAACCTAAATATAACTCCTATGTAGAGTGTGGTTAATCAAAATAAACTCAACCTCATGAAGATCTAAATTGAAAAGACTAGCCAAAGATAAGAACTCCCCTAAGTTAATCACACCTTCATTGAAGTCTTCCAAACAACCAGCCTTCTTAGAAGGTTATGAAGGCGAGTTAAACCCACCTCCAAGAATCCATTTTATCTTGGTTGTTACTTCCCAAAAAATTAAAAAGAGAGCCCTAAGAAGTTCCTATGAGCTCTCATGTTAGTAACATAGGCATTAATAAGCTTCTAGAAAATGCCTAAAATAACATAAATATAGGAAATAATAAGTTTATTAACTTACAACTGTGTACAATAGATCCAACAAGGTTGCCAAGATTCCACATAACAACAAGACCACATGAAGCACCCATTGAATTTGAGGCTTCCCATTCAACACTTGACCAAATATTATTTTAAAAAATCCTCTGAAAAACCTTTTCTACTTGTTTTATCTTCTTGAATGATTTACATAGCCACATTACTTTTATAAATAACACATTTAAGAATATGTTTCTTTACATGGCGATTCAAGTATCCCATATTCTAAAATAAGTGTCTTCATCAGAAATTTGGAAAGGAGTAAGACACCAAAATACTTGTCTCTAACAAGGAAACTAATGGCCTAGCCAATTGTGGGACCCTCACTTTTTTATTTTTCTTTTATTTGTGTAGGCATTCATCATTTACTATTTCTCGCTACGTACATCTTTATTAGTTTCATTATACCTATTATCTTTATGTGAAGGCCTGGAGTTTTTGTTATTATTTCTTGCAACTAGTTTTTTTTCTTATTACTTTTCCCTCTGCTAGGCTCCAATAAAAATCATCATCTATTTTCATAGTTTTAGCATAGGATTCGAAGGGGGAGACAAAAGCTCAAGAATTGAAAGTTTCTCCATGAGATCAAACAACCCATCAATTTTTATAATAGGGGAACAAAAAAAAGATAACTCCTTCAAGACCACCTCAGATGCTAATAAACAAACCAAATTAATAGGTTTTCTTCATCCCCCTAGAACGTCATGTGAGAGGTTTTTCTTATTAAAGTTTAGTTTCTCAATTTCTACATTTGGCTCCTCTTTCCAAGAGGATGATCACATGGGAATAATAGGAGTTCTCCCACCAAGCACTCCAATGGGACAAAAAATAGAATAATAGAAAAAATAGATAGCATTGGAATAGGGGTTTCTAACTAAGATACAAGTCTAGAGGAGGATGCCATATCTACTTTAGGGGGATCTCAGACAAAACTAGGGATTGTAACTTTATCTATAGCATTACATGAGTTACTAAAGAGACAATATTTCATATTAGAATCTTTAGAATAACTCAGTAGTGGTGGGGGGGTGAATTAGTTCCTCAAGGTCCATAAGTACCAATTGAACAATCAAACAATACTTTTCTATTATACTTATCTTGATGCTCAATTTCTACTCAACTCTCAATAACAATATTAACTAGTAGTTCATTGTCCTAATATAAAAAACTTGCAGAATGTAAAAATTTAAAATATAAAATAGCATAAAGACATCCAACACAAGTTTGACACTAGGATTTAACGTGGAAACCCTATTCAGGATAAACCACTAGCAACATGTCACCACTTTTTCACTCCTCTAAAGTGAGCCCTATTAGGAGCCAACCTAGTTAAAGGTTACAAGGTTACAGTCCATAGTTTATCACCAATGTTCAGTCATTGTCCATTACTAATCTATTTCTTCTTTCAGTTATCCTATTCTAAGGAGGGGTCCTAGGTGCTAACATTTGTCTTTTAATTCTTCTATCTTTGCAAAATGTGGTGAACTCATACGAGATGAATTCACCACCTCTGTTAGATCTTGAACACTTTAGACCCTTCCCTATTTCTTTTTCAACTCTAACTAAATATCACTCAGATAATTGAAAAGGCATCAAATTTAGCTTTGGAAAACATCACAGCCATTATCCTAGACTAATCATCAACAAGAAAAATGAAATAATTATCTCTACAATAGCTTTGAACATCAATAGGTCCACATAGGTTAGTATGAACCAATTCCAAAATATCATTGGATGTGTATGTTTTTATCTTGAAACTAGACTTTGTCATTTTTCCCAATTGACATTATTTACACATAGCATTGTTAGGCTTCTTTACTTTTGGCAACCCTCTTACTTTCTTCATCTTACTAATATTTACCAAATTGTCACACTAAATTTTGTCAATCAATTGAATTGTACCTTTACCTTTCACAAGATATGGAATATCATTACCAAATTTAACACAGGCACCCTTGTATGGTCCTATGTACTCTAATTTACTTCTATCACCAGTCATATGATTAGAGAAACCACTATGAATTATCCATCTTTCATAGCAGCATAGATAACTTCATCATTATTACCTCCAAATTTAGTGTTTGTTCCTTCTTTAGCAATTTAACAGGATTTTTTACCTTTGTCATCCTTATTCTTTTAGTCTTGGTTATCTCTCATTCCTTTGAACTTTCCTTCCTTTCTCTCATCCTTGTCTTCTCTACCAAGACACCTTGTAGCAATATGACCAAACTTATTGCATGAAAACAAATAATAGGTAGTTTAGCTTTTTATTTACCTCTACCTCTTCTAAATACTTTTACAATAAGTGCTTCAAGTTCATCAAGTTCATCATCGAAAGTGTCACTATCATGCTTCACACATTTTCCTATTCTCTTGCTGAGAACCAATTATCATTTAAAATTATATTCAATGGTGGTAGGTGTGTAGTTATCAAAATTAGACATCTCAAAAGTAGTAAGACTACAAATTATGCCTTTCAAAGTTAAATTTTTACCTAGTGTGCATCTCAAGTGTTGTATTATAGAAACCGTAATGGCATATATAGGAAGTAAAGTTTTGAATACCTTTCTTATCATTGTTTCTTCTACAATCATTTTATTTTCACCTCGAATAACATTGACAACTTTTTTGATTCTTGTGCAATACTACACTATGTTCTCACCTTCCATCATTCTCATTTCATTGAAATCTCCTCTTAGACTCTATGATTTGGCTCTCAAAAAAATTTCATATATTGCATATATGGTCTCTAGTTTGTCCCACATGTTTTGAAGCACTTCACAAGATTTTAATGTCATCAAAATCGACATAGCTTAGGGCTAAAGCAATGTCCAACATTGCATGATTATGTTCTTACTTTTCTTTTTGTTGTTGAGAAATCAAAGGAAGAGTTTTTATCTTCACATATTCATTGTCCACAACATTTATTGTAGAATCACTAATACTTGATATGTGTAGCCTCATCACCATCTACCATGGCACAGGAAATTTCTCCTTGTTCATCTTTGGTAACTCTCTTCTGTGAGTCGTGATATTTAGCTTTGACAACCTTCAAACTTCTTTTTATAAGCACCAACACTTTGATACCAATTTTTAGAATTTTTAGAATAACTAAAAGGGGGGAAGTGAATCAATTTCTCAAGGTCCATATGTACCAATTGAACAATTAAACACTTCAATATTTTTCTTTCTTATTTATCCTACTACTTGGCCTCTATTGAAATATCAATAATAATATTAACTAGTAGTTCACTACCCTAATATAAAACAATCTTGAAGAATCTAAATATTTGAAATGTAAAACACCATAAAGACATCCAACACAATTTAGAGATTGGGATTTAATGTAGAAACCCAATTTTGAAAAAACCACTAGCAACATGTCACCAGTTTGTCACTCTTCTGAAGTGAGCCCTAATAGCAGCCAACCTTGTTAAAGGTTACAATACACACTATTAAATGTGAGCTTGTTAAAGGATTAAACATCTTATTAAGAGTGACCTTATCAAAGGAATTTAGAAAATTCCTTTAGAATGTCACCCAATTAAAGGATTTATACAAATTGTTAAGTCATTAATGATGGTTAGGTCAACCTTTGATAAAAAGAATTTCAATACAAACTATTTACAATGATTAGAAAGAAAATAGTAGGGTTTGATCTATATAATAACAACTAAATTTTGTAGTTTTAGATCTCTATTTAGTTCATGTTTTGATTCTCTAATAAGCCTTCCTTGCCACCTCTGTCCTTGATTTTCTTGACAACCTTTCAAGAAATCACCCTTCTCCTTACAACAAACTTAAGCCTTTTACTTAGATTTTCTTATCAACCTCACTAGCTTTGTTCCATCTCCCTGGAAATCTTTCAAATACACACAACTTCTATCCTTTGTTCTCTTTTTTGCATCTTCTCATTCATTTACTATTATAAAATTTGTTTATATTCCTCCTTAATAGATAATTTTGGTCCTTTTTCATTTTTCACAATCATCCTCGATCTTAGGGTTTGTGATTCAATTCATCAAATTCATTATATTGAATAACCATTTTGTTTATCTCTCCTTTCTAGAAAATTCTCTTTGAATTTATCTCTTAGATCTATTACCCAATCCACTCCTAGAATTAAATAATCAAACTCACCAATCATTATCTTCAACACATTTTCCATATCCTAAGAAATCAAGTGAGTCATCTGGAAATTATGATTTCTTGAAAATAATTAAAATATTTTTCCTCGACCAACATTAAGTTATGATAGACCATCATCAATAGATTTCTCAATCACTATATAGCTTCTATCTTGACATCAACATTGTCACTCAGTCGACATTGATGCTCAGTCAACAAGCATCACTAAATTTGCTCAACATTTACTCTGGCTCAATTGACACTAGTACCACTCGACATAAACTTCAAAATTCCTTGGTCTTTTACTCTATTGCTTAGTGAAGCATTACATAAGAGATGTATCTTGTCTTGCACTGTCAAGACTTGAACATTACTATCTTCTTCAAAATAGTCCCGTTGTCTTATCAAACTCTAACTAAGGAAATGTCCATTGTAGCTTCCTTTTCATAAATCAACATTTCCTCTACCTTCTTTTTTAATGAGAAATTTCTCAAATCCTTTTAATCAATCAAATAGATATGACATTTAGATCAAATAGCAACATATCTCATTAGTGGATTTGACATCAATGACAATACAATAGTTGTTCCAGTTGTAGTTTCCAACAATTTCCTACAATCTAGGAAAAATGCCTATGCATTCTCATATCGCAAAATTTGTAGATAATGTCCATATTGCAATTATAGAGTAATATATGTTAGAAGAACTGAGTTGGCCTCCATAGTTACACAAATCTTGATAAATTCTAAAGGTGATATCTTTACTAGGTAATTCTATCAATGACAATAAGTGATTCAAATGAGTCTACAATACCACTAAGACCTTGTTATTGCAAAACTCTAGTGGGATTATTGGGAGGAAGACCAAGGTTAGAGAAATAGCTCCCAAGTTAGAGTCCAATTTGAGGTCTAGTTTCTAGTTGCACATAGCCAAAATATTCATATGCTTGCTACCATAAGTCCTTGGACCATTATTGAGTACCACGAGTAGGTCCTTTTTGTTCATAAAGTTTAATAAGAATATCCCATGGGATAGAACATTAATCTTGACACTTCCTTTTGAGGAGTAGGTAGCATTAATGTATTTCATTAGATAATTCATAGAGGGTCTAAAGGAGAAGAATCTACCCACAAATGAGAAAACAATAGAATTAGTTGTATCAATAAATTTTTTATTAAGAACCTACACTGTAGCATCACTGATTTTGCAAGATACTCCATAGCTAAGGAAATAAGATTTGGCTTCCAAGGAAGATGGATGGACACCCAAAACTTTATTAGCAAAGGAAGGTTTAAGGTAGTAAACCTTAGGGGATTCAACATTTCCTCCAAGAGTAATCAAGGATGGGGATATGGAGCACATGAGGTTACAAGCATTGGGGGAGAAGACACAAAGGAGTAAGCAACAAACCCAACAAAAAATGTAAAAAAAGATGGTAGGGTCCAAAGGAGATAGCTTTGAAAGGGACAAAAGAAAGCCCAACTTCAGACTAACTTCAACAAAGTTGAGAAGGGAGTCATATGAGACATTTCAAAGGTCCTTGAGGAGGGCCCATGTAAGAGGGAAAAAATTTTTAACAGTGGTAATGACAATCAAAACTATAGAGATATTTTAAATTGTTAAAAAAAGGTTTGCCTAGAGTCATAATCCAAAATGTCTCACACTTGCCACTATTTAAAAATGCATTTCTATCCTTACTTCAGGAATTTTCTTCTAGTGAAAATTTTCCTCTACTTGATTTGGTGGTGGACATGTCATCTCTTTGTGGGGATTTTTCTTAGTTTAATGGTGTTGGTTATGTAACAACTATGAATATGATTTATTGGCAGGGTCTTCTAATCTAGATGCTCTAGCTTTGGGTTCCTCAATTTATGTTGTGAAGTCTAATGTCGTAACCTAGGAGTCTTATTGCTCTAGTAAATCATATTCCTATACAAACCTTCCTATAAAGTGAAACATTGTTAAAATGATTATTGATTGTGTCTTTTCTCCTTCTTCAATTCATCTGGAAGAAGAAATGCTTGATTAAAAAGACTAGTTTTCCAAGCATGGTTCCAAATAATCCAAACTCTAGTCAAAATGTTGAAAGTCTTGTCTAAACATTCTCTCTAGTATTGTGAACCGTGGAATAAATATGGTTGGATCTCTCATTTTACAATGATTTGGAAGTTGTATCAACAATGGCTTGAACTCAATTATTGGTACTTGAAAATTTAAATTTTACACCATCTTATATGTAGTTCTAGGATCAAAACTAGCTAACATTTCCTAGCATATTATCTCTCAATATGCTTGAGCAATGTCCAAATTGCCCAATTAAGGAATCCATGGCCCATATTGTCAATGATTTAAAAAATATAATTTCTCAAATATCTTTATCAAAACAATTTAACCAATTTTTTTAATTTTTACACATGGACTTGTCACTTTTTAAACACTTTTTATATCTAAACCCTTCTCTTCAGAAATGGTACTTTTAAGGATCTTGAATCACACTCCTCACTAATTCTAATAGATCTAACATGCTTTCAAGTTTGTATTTTATTCAATGTATGAAAAAATAGTGATTCGTTTATTTTTTCAATTAGTTTGTTCAAAATTATATT
The DNA here is from genome assembly GCA_028749045.1 of Cupressus sempervirens. NCBI lineage: Eukaryota > Viridiplantae > Streptophyta > Pinopsida > Cupressales > Cupressaceae > Cupressus > Cupressus sempervirens. Next base: position 374,028,910 of record CM053783.1, read on the forward strand.
TCACTTTATACTAAAGAAATGATTTGGTCTAATCTTTTTATTTCAAACTTATGTGCCATCTAACAAAGTTCTCATCAACCACTAGGGCAATGTCCCATCTATTGAATTGCCAAAGTTCCTCCATCCCCCTCATCATCTCAAGATTGGTCACCTTCTTATGTGTAATGTCATGTACACAACCTCTTCACATTTTGATGCATTGCATTTTTGTAAATTGTAGTCAAAAATTTTAGGTAGCATGTAAAAGTAATTTCTTGTAAGTTTGGTTGTAGTAAATTCCCTTAATTAGTTATTGTCATTTCACCTACTTCTAAAGAAGGCAAAGGTGAAGATATCAAATTTTTTAAGACTCTCATGTAAACAACCTAAAACTTACTAATACATATCGAAATCTATTTAGATGGTGGGAATCCTCCTTCCCCTCTATGTCTCTCACGACTTAAAAGCTTTACATTTTATGAACTATTCTCTCATATAAAATTCAGATCGGTGACTATTTCCCTTTATTTCAATATATGTAGTATATTTTGAAGTAACAGTGTATACACTTATTCATTAAAAAGAGCGGATGGTAGATACTATCTCTCTCAATATAAAGTTTTTTACTGGACATAGGAAAAGATAGGTGACGAAATATTGGGTAATGCAAGCGTCATCATTATGAACGATAAGCAAAGCGACGACTTAATAGTGGCAGACTCATTTGTAAAGTCTAATAACTTTAATATAAAGGTGTTTTGCCTATAGGTCGTCTTAAGGTCTTTAATCATCCCACTAAAAGCTCGATATATTGGAAGGTGAGTGCAACTAAAGTCTTGGTTCTAGAATAATGTTATTCTTCCCTGAATTTCCGAATTGATCAGCTGTGGGTGCGGAGAAGACCGCTGATGGGTTTGGAATGTCATTGAAAAATATGAACACATGGAAGGGAATTCTCACCATAAAAGAGCGAATAATTGAATAGATTCTTCACACTAACAAAAGCTTCACTTCGGTTGGCTCTTGCATTGGGTTTTCTTTAGGCACTAGTCATCGATGTCGCCAGGCAAAGCAAACATGCATCCAAATATTTTTTGTTTGGTGCTCTCTGTTCTGGCGTTTATGGTGGTTGAATGCACTGCCTGGTACAACCATCCATACTGGAAAAATCCCAACCCCCCCAGTTCTCCCCAATATCATCATTCATATTGGAGTCCCTTTCCCCCATTGCCTCCATTTCAACACCCATATCGTACATTTCCTCCATTCCCTCCACATTTCACTGCCTCTCCACCCCCACCATCTCCCCAAGTTCCCCCTAATACTAATCCTCATTCGCCACTACGTAGTCCCTATTGGAAACTTACCCCATTTCCACCATTTGGTAACAATCACCCTCATAAAAACCCTCACCAGTTTCCTCCAACCGTACCGCTCCCAATGCCATGGTCTTCCCCACCTCCTCCACTCTCTTCCCCACACTCCCCACCACCTCCATCACCACCAATGACTTCTGCAACATCTCCTCCTCCCCTCTATTCCCATCCATCCCATCCACCCCCATCACCATCAATGACTTCTAGAATGCCACCTCCTCCACTCTCCTCACCGCCACAACAACAACCACCATCGCCGCCAATCATTTCTAGAATGCCTCCTCCTCCCCACTATTCTCTACCACCCCAACCACCACCGACTTATGGAACAGCACCTCCTTCACTCTCTTCTCCACTGTTTATGCTGTAACTAGCATTCACTTCTACACTTATTTAGATAATAACACCATTTCATCTAGTCAAAACTTAGAATGTGCTCTTAAAACAAAGTTTTCATTTACATTCTTAAACCTCCACTTTTCCCTCTCCTTAGAACCCCAACACCAACTCATCTATTCTTCCCTTCCCTTGCATACATCCCCAGTGGTCTATCCTCAACCATTCTATTCACTCTGTCCGTCTCATTAACCCCACTTGTACTCCATTCTCCTTCAACGAACCCCACTTCATCCACACTAATGTCATTACCCTTTCTTCGACTCCTTATTAGCTAATTGTTATGCTTTCTAGTCCTTACAAGAAGATTACCATAGTTCTACTGGGATTTATTAAGTGTTTGGTGTTTGTGCAGGAGGTCATGGAGAAAACAAAACATGGTTTCTTTAGAATAAGAAGAATCCACATCCTCCATCGTTTTCAATGTCTTCGCAGTTGCAGTGTCTTTATATCTAAATAAGCTTATCTTTTCCCTAATGCAAGGATCATAGAATGTCACTCGATATATTTTATATGAAATGTATGATCATTTTGATTTAGTGCAAGTGGGTAGCAATTATATTTCAATGGCGTAAAACAAGAAATTTTTATCATACCAAAATTATCACTTATCTTTTGTTATCTTTTTGTGGCAGCTTTTACTGAAACAGTCAATCGTATCAATAGATTAACAAGAATCATATAAGAATTTATCAATTCAGCTTAATCTTGAGTTCCATAGCACGTAAATGAATTGCATGTTGAAACAATCGGTTATTAGATTTCAATGACTGTAAGATAGTCGCATAAATTAATTGTCAAATATATAGAAGCGCCATACAAATAACAATATTGATATGAACGCTTTTACAACATACTTCATTCGTAGCAGGAAAAGTTGCTCAAAGCTATATTTACCAAAAAGCTTCTCTTGTGTTTTGGGATCACCTTAATTAATTGTTTAATTTTTATATTAGATAATAATTTTAATATGAATGTTGTTAAATAACTTGATGTTAAGTTTTATGGTCATTGATCTTAATGATTCAATATTATTTTAGTATTTAGATCATCAATTTTGTATAATTCAATAAATAGAATCTTCATTAGAATTGTTTTTACAATAGCAAATTTGAATTTCCAATATTTGAAGTAATCTTTTTAGTTTGGATATTTTTTTATTCTATTTTTATTATTATAAGATTACTACAGTTCAGCTTGTTTCAAATTACATGTTAACACGATGTATTCAAAAATTAAGTTTCATTCAAGAAAGTCTATTATTAAGAGAAAATACTTTGAAGACCTCATGAAATCATGGAATTTTGTCATATAGATGCTCTTGAAAGATTAGAAAAGTTCATTGATTGTGTATTTTGTTGAGCTTCCAATTGATAGCAATATTTTGGTTTCTTTGAAAGGAAATCACAGCTATATACTTTAATGGATGGGCTTAGCAACTTAGATATGTGATATGATTTTTATGTTACAATATCACCATCAATAAGGGGTTAAACAAAGAGAACATGTTCATGGTTTTAACATGGTTTCTAAATGATGTGATAATGATTAACATGTAGATTAAATGAGATATGAGATATTAATATTGAATTGGGACAACTTAGTATTCTTTAGAAGAAATTTATTGCATGGTGTGTTTGGAAAGGATGCTTAAATATGGTTTAAATCCTTAGATTATATAAATTGAGATATGGGTTATTCAACACACCTATTGTGTTCCTTTTTATAATTGTTGATGATTTAGAGCAAAATGGAGTTTTTTTTCATGGGAGTGATATATTCATAGAGCAATATAAATATATATATATATATATATATATATATATATATATATATATACATATATATATATATATATATACATATATATATATATATACATATATATATGTATATATACATATATATATATATACATATATATATGTATATATACATATATATATATACATATATATATGTATATATATATATATGTATATATATATATATATGTATATATATATATATATATGTATATATATATATATAATATATATTTATTTGAGCATGTACTATTAGACTAACAAGACTTTGTACCTTTCAATTTGGTACTTAGTGAAATAAGCTTATGAATAATATAGATGGAATAGGATTTGTTCGAATAATTAGTAGATATTTTGGGAAATAGTACAATTTACAGAGATTGGATTAGGAATATAAATGATCATCATGTTGTAAGAAGATTGACTTTTGGTTAAAATATAAGTATGATAGGCATAATCCCATAAAATATGGTTACAAACTATAAGATCATGTTTTTATCATAATGTTTTTTTGTTTATTAGAAAACATGATGACTTAAAATTTTAATATTTCCATTTGAAGGATTTTAATCAAAAAATATTATATAAAACCTTCGTAGATCGGATCCTCTTGGATATAAGCCATCTAATCTTAAACCATACTTACAAGTGAGTCTTCAACAATTCACAAGATATTTTCATAAAATAACTTTTATTTTACCTTGTTTTGGTAGGGAAAGTTAAATTCATTTAGATGTTATGTCTTCTCAATAGTTACCCCACATTTTATAAGTTTTTAATTAAATGCAAAGGTCATTATATCACACATGTTGAAAGATAGAGAAATTAGGAAAAAATCCTAAAAACTTCATTTCCCCTATATATTCATATCCTCCTTTCAACAAAAATAAACTATTTTAAATATTTTTAGAAAAAATTGTTGATGTCGTACACCAAGTGTTCTAAGAATAACCACTGTAACATCAAAAAGTAATTAAAAGTATTTTTAATAAAAATAATTAAGATGCACTAGATATTGATGTGATGAATATATATTTTTTAACTTCAAATATATCCTTTATATTAAAAAAAATATGCAAGATAAAATTTAAACATCACATCGAGACAAATTTAATAAATCTAGGAAATGAAATGTAGCCTAAGAAGGTAAACAAAGAGCCATTTCCAAACATTTTTATTAGAGAATAAAAAATTAGGTCCATCTTTAGCCACATAGATTTGAGAAGTATGTTGGTTGATTGTTCTCTTAAGATTTATTATGATCAAATGAGATGGGAAATTGATATGTGAACATGAAATTAATGAGTTAAATAATTGGATATTGATTATAATTAGCATTAATAGACAAGTAGAGAATTCACTATCAACTTATATTTAGAAAACTACCAATAGCATATAGACAAAAACCTATAGAAAAAATTGGGGCTCAAAATGGTTAAACCCAAGTACTAGGCACCACAATCATAACAAGTGTACCTAGATGTAAAATAGTTTTAAGATTTTTCATAAGATCATCCAAATTATGTCTTGGTAAAGTTTAAGGTACCTACTGAGTAAGAGACCAACTGGTCTTCCATATTACTTTTCCAAATGTAGGAAATGTGTTCTACACATAGAAAAATATGCAAACAATTAGTGAACCAAACTTACATAAAGAGTTATCTTCTTTTTTAATAGCTTCAAGGTTTTCTAATAATTTTTAAAGTTGTAGCTCAACTAGATCGTAGTTGTGATCTCTCTTAACAATCTTGAAATCTATGTCAACTGCAATACATGGCACATTATTGAGTCTGCTAGACTGGTAGAACCTATGTGCTATCACACACATTGCAAATGCAACAATTGGCTATGTAATTACATCAATTTACATTCCCCTCTTGTTTTATATTGCTCCTATAGATTTCTCAATCACTTCCTTGGCATCACTCCTCATGGTCTTGTGTCTATCTAGGTTAAGATACCCTGTTACCCTGTGAATGATTCGGTTTGTAATCTTCACAGGACCATCTACCAACTACAACTCGTTCCCATGAATTTGGCTCAAAACAATCTTGATCTACTCTATTTTTAATATATATGGAAAATCTAGGGCACGAGTTAACCCTTTACATTCTACGATTTTGTTTTCTTCCTTTAGTATTCCATTCTCACACAATTTTTGATAGGTCACTTTGATCTCTAGGTCTCCAATTTGTCCTACTTTTCACATATAGAAACATCTTACATCATGTATCATTAAATTTTTTGTTGGGATCATTGATAATGCACTTGACAGATCTCCTTTGTATGCAATTTCAAGTATGGCACAAAATTTAGGAGGTTCCCATACATCAAATTACTAATCAATTGAACATTAGTAACCTCTTTTCCTTCCTTCCTTTTTCTTGTTGAAGAACTTTCTACCATATTCACTTGCTAGGGTTTTAAAATTGCAAAAATATGTAACTTGACACAAGTGAAATAATTTTTGATTCGATGAAAACTTCTAGTAGTAGTTGAATTGCCTTTGCACTTGCTAGAATCCTCTTTCACAAATTACCTTCTTTATCTTCAATCATCTAGTAAATTCGAATGACTCAAAAATTAACTATATAACCTTGAAAACCTTGCATTTAATGCTTAGTGCATGCACAACTATAAGCTCAGTCACAATAGGATTTTCAATATGCTTGATCAATATAGCTAACCCGACAATTACTATGAGTCCTCCAATACTTGGCAAAAACATAAAAAGTATCATAATGACAAACTATCTCTTTATTCTAATCACTTCTTTGAATCTCAATTTATCATAATAAATCCTTTTCATACCTTGAATGTTTGGAATTGATGCAAAATATGTCATTTCACGAGTCATTTCCATTATACCTTTGATTTCCTAGTTGGGAGTGATGTGATCACCTAATCCATTGGACAAAGTGACCTCATCTTGGCTTGATGTGCTATAATATTCCTTCTTTCTACATGTCCTATTCATCTACATATTTGTCTTTTCAGCATCTACCTTTTTTTTGCCTTTGTTGAATTCATTGCTTGATATAAGTGATCGAGTTGGGAAATTTCTACTTATAGGATTGACCTTAAGAAAAATAAAGCATACAATCTCTCCATTTAACTAAGTTATTTGTTACTGCCTCTAAGGTGAGTCCTTATGCAATTTACAACAAGATGACCATATTCCCCATAGTAGTGACAACTATACCTTGTATTGTAATACTAAGTTTAAGAATTTCCTTAATGATGTACCTTTATTTTCTTGTTTGATGTCCACTTAGGTTTGGATCTGCATAAATATGTTTTGTGTCCATACTTATGATAGTTGTAACAATATCCTTCAAATTTTTGAATGTTGATGGCCTTGGTTCTGCATTCATGTGCTTGATGTCCTTCATTCTTATAGTTATAGTAGTGTCCCTTCTATTTCTGCTTTGGGGTTTGTTTGCTAATGTTACTTCTGTAGACATTTGTTGTATGACATAATTTTCCACAATGATGACATCTGGGTTTTTTGGTCTTTCCCTTATTGTTCCTTTGTTCACCATTTTTAAATGATTCTCCTTCCTCAATAGTAGAATATCCAAATCCAACGGTATCATCATTTTTTCTTGGTGTGTCCATCAATTTTTCAAAGTACTTTATGGCTTCACTAGGCTTATTAAACCTTTCAATGAATTCCTTCTCTATTTTCAATTCATTCTATAGTAAGTCACTCTTTGATTTCATAGTTGCAAACTCAATTCCTTTCTAGTTCAATTCTTGATGGACAATCATCAATTGATTCATTGTGTCTAGTTGCATGTTTGAAATTTTTTGTATATTTGATGACTTATCCTCAAGTTTGTTTGCCAATATACTTTTATCTTCTTCAATCATGACCAAATACATTCTTCACCTTTCTTTTTTAGTTCAGATATCTCACACAACATTACTAATTGAGCTTCTTGTTTCCTTTTAAGATTACCGACTTCTTCATTCAAAGCATTATTCTTTTCCATTAGATATACAATTGTTGTGTCAAATTATTTGGAGTCCTTGTCTTCAAACAATCCTATAGTATCTTCTTGTTGATAGTGAGTTTCATTTTGGTGAATGGCCAAATCCTTTCTTCTCTTAAATTGATGTAGGGAAAGTTGTATTTCAATCTTCTAGTTCTCAATCATCTTTCCCAATTTGTAGACTTCCATCTTCAAGATTTTTCCTCTCAAGCTATCAAAATTTCCTTTCTAGAGAAGAAGGCTTTGATACCAATTGTTGGAAATATAAATGGGAAGTAAGTTCTGAGGAGGGGCAAAGGGGCCGAGGGGCCGGGGTGGGGGGGGTGGTAAGTAGGGGTGGGCAGGGGTGGTTGGGGGGGGGGGTTGTTGTGGGTGCGGGGTTGGGGTTAAAACAATTGTACTCATGTCCATATGTACCAATTCAACTTTTAATCACATCAAATACTTTAGATCTAATCATTAAGTAGCTTCATCTCAATAGCGAATATTCAACAACATAAAATTCTTAGTCCATTGTCCTAATAATAACAATCTTTATAGAATGTAAAACATTAACAATAGAACATCTCAAATAACATCCCCAGAAGTATGACACTATAATTTAACATGGAAACCCAATTTGGGAAAAACCACCAGTAATATGCTACCAATTTTCACACTTCTAAAGTGAGCTTTTTGAGGAGCCAACCTTGTTAAAGGTTAAAAAATACATTGTTAAATGTGACCTTGTTAAAGAATTTAATCACCCTATTAGTATTTCCCTATTTAGAGGGATTTAGAACATTCCATTAGAATGTCACCTTGATTAAAGGATTTACAAATGACTATTAGGTCAACCTTGATTAAAGCATTTTAATACTAATACAGTGGCTAGAAAGTAATAGATTAAGTTGAATAAATAAGTTACTCACTTTGCAAATATAGTTCATAATGTAGCTCATATGTTGATTCGATGACTAGGCTCCATTATCATCTCTATCTTTGATATTCTTGGCAATCCTTCAAGTGATCACAATCCACCTCTTCATAACTCTTATTAGCCTCGCACTTAAGTTTTCTAGCCAATAGCATCAACAAAACATCTACTTTTCAACAATTTTTTAAAATTAGGTTACAATTATGCCTCCTTAAATATGTAGTTCTAATACTTTTTCCACTTAAAAACCACTATAGAATTATATAGTTTGGTCAAAATTATCAAACACTTCCACCATTTTGTTCTTCTTCTCCTTTTCTACAAATCTCTCCAAACTTCTCTTTGAATCGATCCCTATAAATGCTCAACCATGGCTTCACTTAAATTAAATGCTCCAAACCATCTATAATCCTTATCTTCAAAAAAATTTACATATTCCAAGAATTTAATTGTGTTAACTGAAAATCAAAAAAAATCATAAGAGCTGTCAAACGTTGGCACTTAGTCTCACTATCTTCTAACACTCGATCAACACTAGCACTCAGTTGACATTGTATTCTTCTTGTCTTATATTGTCACTCATTCAACACTAGCATCACTTAGCATATACTTCTCATTCCTTAATATTATGTTCTTTTGTTTACTCAAGCCTATGCATTTGGTCTTCCTTTGTTCATTCCTTCTAGGATTCAATACAATTGATTTCTTCACTTATTATCTTGTCAAGGTCTAACTAATCAAGTGCCTATTGTAGTTTTACATAGCTCAAACTTTCTCTAGGTCTTTCTGTTATCTGTTCTTCTCAAATCCTCTTCATCAATCATCTTGATATGGCACTCTACTTAGATAAAAAATTTCTAACCAATAAGGTTTGACATCAATGACAACATGACAATTATTCCAATTGTAGTTCCAACAATCTCTTCCATTGGCATTGATGGAAACATCTCTAGTTCTCATGAACAACCACTTCTTCACATACCGATAAATTCCTTATTAGACTGCCATGTGGATCAAAACAATGAATCATTCCTTAATTAAAATCAAATCATTATATTAATTATGGGTGCATTTTCGGATGAAAGTTATATAAAGAAAATCGTTATAATCTGCAGAGATATACACAACGATAGATAATGGGGGAGAGGGGGGCAGTTACACACGATAATGGTGGTAAGCACACGGTCACCTGGAATTGAACGATGGTGATGACTACAACTTAAGAGGCAATTTGAGATGCATCCTTGACATTTTTTTTTCTTTGTTGTGGGTAGGACGGAGCACGCGAGCTCACCTGGAATTTGGGTAAGTATCCACATTTTTCAAGATCACTTCTGAGTTTTAACACTTCCTTTCCACAAATTCTTACTGAATTCTTGATTAGTTTGATGAGCAAGTGACAATGGTTTGTTATGGAAATATTTTAAGTGATTAAATTTTTTGTTATTATGCTCTGGGCGAAACAGATCCATAAGTAAAGGTTAAAATGAAAAAAATCTAGGGAAAAGTTTTATTGAAAACATACTTGTTTGTGCCTATGAATGATGGTGAATTTACATTTAGGTACAGAGGGTTTTGTGACTGCTTGCGCTGATTCTCAACTTATTTTGGGGGGGATGAGAGGTGGCCCAATACAGGGTTTGTTGGTAAAGGGTCATCATTATGCATTTACCCTATTCATTATTATATTTTAGTCCCGTATTGCTATTTCTGGAGCTTTGAGTCACCTTATTGTACTGAGAGAGTTTTGAATCTGGAGAACATTTCTTTAAGTGCCCATTTTACTATAGAGTCTTTGTTGCAGTGCAGAACTCGATTGGAGAGTTAATAAAAGGCAAATCCATTTGTGTTTGACAATTTTTCGAGTAAATTGTGTAATAATTTTTCATCAACATTTCAGATCACACTCCATGATTCATCATATTATTTCAAATCCATCTGTATTAACATAAAATCCCCCCACTGGAAAGCCCACCAAATTTTTGAATTTATGTAATATTATGGATGAGCATTATCATTCTGGGTTAAAAGGCTGGTAAATATACACTTCTAAGTAATGGAAAGAGGTCACGGGTTTAAATTTCATATTACATAAAGTGCAAGTAGATATGAAAGGGCGGTATCTTAGATCAATATGAACTAGAGGTACCACTCTACGATGGATGATGTGTTGTGATATTTAAACACACTTTTGTACAAAAACCTGTCACAATGTAAGAATTGGACCATTGACCAGTTGTAGTCTCAGTTGTGGTAGATAAAGATGGTTCCATTGGTGAGTTAATGCTATAGGTGACATTTTAGCAATAGTCTTATTCCATGTATTAGTCACTAACTTACATTTACCATTATTACTTAGATCTTGATGGGAAATACTTGAAACTTAGATTTCATTCAAATCATTGACTCCCTTTAACTGCAAACATAGGGATTTATTTCACCATTTCCTTGGTAGCTTTGAGTGTCAAGCTATTGTTTATTTAAAAAATGCTTCGTACTCATTAACAGAGTCAAGACAAATTTACTATGATTTATCATAAAAATCTGAAAATTATTGGACATTTGATGTTCTTGACTGCTTGATTGGACTAAATTCAGTTTTGTCTTGAAATGTAATAATCATTCTTCCAGATTTTGTTTTTCTTGAGTGGTTAACCTGTTGTGGTGTACTCTTGAACCAATACTGTACTTGTTTATTTGTGAATGTTCAGACAGGTACTATACCAAATTAGTGAGGTGTCATTAGAATAAAGACGCATTATCTAATAACTTAATTTTGGGCATATTGTATCCTATTGTAATAAGTTTAAGTTGATGAACAGTAATTGTCTATGACTATATTTTTGGTTTATGCTTAAATGTTGCATATGTTTTTACTTGGAATAATGTTGTTCAAAATGGATGAAAGTTCCTAGTGATTAGGAAATTTAAAGTATGATTCCATCTCATAAACTAGGAAAGAGTGATATGAATCTTTCTTATTATTGTCCTAGAATTTTATGAGAAGCTTGAGATTTATAGTCGGATAATACCCAGAAATTGTCATGCAACTCAAATATTTCACATTCTATGAATGTTGTATTATGATAACTCTTACAAAATGCATATTTTATTGAAAAGAAACTTATGGAAATACCTATGTGTAGATAGTGCATATTAAGAATGTGTTTGTTGCTTTTTTGATGCACGAGTGCATTATGTTACCTTGCAGAATGAATGGAGATTTTATGAAAATGCTGTAAATAATGTATTGCACGATTCCATTACATCCCTTGGTTTTACCGGGTTAGTCTTCCTCGTTGTCGGTCTGGGTATCTTTCATTTTAGGAAAGATTCTGGGGAAGTTTAACAGCTTCATGGTAGGGTGGTAAAGCACTCCTACAATATTCTCGCCCTTGTGTTCTTAAACATGTTCTGGAGCTCTTTTCAGCTTGGTCACCATGGTTATACTTCCTGGTATCTAGTATCTGGTAAATTAGTAATCTAGTAACGAATTTACAGTTTCTTTTAAATTTGAGCATATATGTAAAGTTAATGATAGTTAATTGACTAATGTTGACTAGTCAATATTCAAAAGACTTTTACTCTCGTTGATTTTTCCACATATTACAAAGATTGTTGATGTGGCATTTGTTTTGCAGGGGCAGTCATTACATATGGTATCAGAGCTCTTGGTTCCACACTTGGGCCTTGAGTTCACTATGCTAGACATAGAACTGTAAGTCAAACTTGTTTACTCTATGTTATATGAGTAGATGAGATGGGTTGCATGTTGTGTCTCTCTGTTATAATTGTTATGGAAAGTTATATGGAATGACTGGTAAATTGCATAGCTCATGATTATATTTAATTTAAACCATGTGATAGTATAATATGTGCATTGCGTATTAAAATTTAACTATTGAGGTTTTCAAGGATGGTTGCTTTTTTTGCACTAGGTTATGACAGCCTACCAAATGAAGATTTGACTTCTGATAGCAATGAAAAATGTCTTTTATTTATGTAAATGATATGGGATGCAAATGTGGTGCAAGAATTTATTTTTCTCTTTTATGCCAAATTCATGAGGTTGATTGAGTCACCTAATATGCTAAGAAGGAAGAACATGGATTTTATTTGCAAACTATTGCATGTTCCATTATGCATTTAGAAATATGTGACTAACAAGATAAATTTCATGTGATGCATGAGAAGTTTGGTTATGTTCTTGGTGATCTTTAGATGCAAGGTGTCATTAAACATCTACTCCATCTTGGTGACTAGTGAGAGTCATTGTGCTTTAAGTGAATTGGGTTTCATTTTATTATGTTTGGTTTTATGAACTTGAATGTAATGAAGGACTAGCTTGAGATTTTATGTTCCTTGTGACCACCAAGCCACTAATTTCTTATGCGAGCTATTTATTTGACTCCTGTTCACTTTTATTTTGGTTTGTATCTCCTTTTTGGACTTTTACTTAAGAATTATGAATGTTGTTTTTAAGATTTCTTTGATCTTGAGGTGGCTAGGGTGTGTGCACATATTTTTGATGTTGCTAGTCCTATGATTTGGAAGTGATTTCATCTATGTTGTTCATTGTGGAGCATTGATAGGATGTACAAGGGAGTAGATTGTGAAGAACATGTCATTCTTCCTTTTGCATTTATCTTATGTTATTTTTATTATTTTGGAAAGCTTGCCTTCCAGTGTGTTTACCGAATGTGGACAAATAGGGAAGGTTAGATGTTGTGTATTTTCCTTCATGGAAGGGTGTAATGTAGCAATTATGGGACAGATACGTGGATATCTTCATGTTTAGTTTCCCTATCTGCCAGTTCTTTAGAATGGATACATGTCTGTTCTTGTTTCTTCTACATGTAATTTTGGATTTTGAAAGTGCTTGGCCAAGCCATTTTAATTTTTCCAAATACTATATATGTGACACATGGTTATACCTATTTGGAATTCTTTTCTTTTACTACATATGTGTAGATATGTAGTTATTTATTTCCCAGCTACATTCTGTGTTTAGACTACTAGGCATATGGTTACAATGTAGAAATGTTACACGGTCGCACCAGATCCATCTGATCCATCTTGTTCGGGGAAGCTAGGCTTCTCGTGTCAGGGTCGGGGAATTCTTCGAGTTAGGAAGAATTTCGGGGAAAGTGTTCACTCTATGGTTGGCAAGGTTAAAGCACCTAGGCCATACTTCCATCTCAGGAAGCAAGTGGGAGACGTCCTACAACTTTGGAGACTAAAGACCACAATGGAAATCTCATCTCAGTTTGATTGTCTTGCTCATCATTTGAGATGTACTTAATTACATCATTATGTGATGATTTAATGGCGTAAAGGTCATACATCACAACATGTGCTTATATGTTGGTTAAGCACACTATGGTGACAAAATGGGCGTGAGGGCCTAAGGTCACTCACTTGATAAAAATTGAATTACTAATCCTTGCAAGTGATTGGAAAGTATACCTAGATGATATACTTAATTGTGATGAACATATGATAGATGACATTACGCCTTCATGATGTGCTTATTGTTCCATGTTCGACGTGTAGGTTGACATTTTCTATGATGCCCATTGAGGTCTGTTGCTTTACATTATACTTCGTATATTTAGTAAATCATGATTTTGATGGATGGATTCCTTGGATAATGTCATGTGTTACATTTGTAAATGGATAATTATTGTTAATCCTTGATTATGGCAGTGAAACAAGTGTTAACTCATCAAGCTATAGTTTTCTTATTTATGTGATTCTTGCAAATAATAATGTGGCAAATACTTAATAGGACATGGTTTTACATACAACACAATAAAGTTGGACATGTAGGTCAACTTCTTCTGATATTTTAATTTATGGCATAGTCATGTGATGATTCAACAATTTGGTTTGGTCGATTATGAAATGTAACTTTATTTGCACCTATCATTTCGACATGTATGTTGGAAAATAGAATGAAGTTGCAAACTTAATTGGAAGACATTGTATCTACTTGTTCACTCAACTAATTTTAGATGACTTTTGACTAACCTGATCTGACTTTTTGGCCTATGAGGCAAGTGTATGAAATTATGGTCTTCCCATGAGGACGCAGAAGGGTATGTATAGATTCCTCTTTTATCTATTTAATAAATATTTTTGCATCGGTGTTATGTATATGTGATGATCCACCATGCATGTGACTTTTACTTTATAGAAAGTTGTTAACACCTTTTATTTAGTCAATTTGGTCAATGAATAATATCAACAATGTAGTCAACTTGAGTTATCTGTTTGACTCCTAGTCAATATGGTGTTCAACATAGACTTAGACCCTTTGGTTGACTTTGTGTTTTGGATTTGGTTAATTTATCTATTGGTATAAAACTTGGGTTAATGTTAGTTGACACATTTAATTGTGCGACTTTCAATCCCTGAACTATCGATGATATTGGTTAAATGTATGTTGTTAATTGGAGCTATATGACGCATTAAGATGTAAATACATATGGATGTCAACTATGCACGCATTTAGATGCATAATGATGATTAAATGTTGATGATTAGATTAATGATGTTATATGTGGATTTCATTATGTTTCATGATGATCTAATGAGGATTACTTAGATACAATGAGATTGCATTACTAGATTATGTTTCGTGGACATTGGTCTATTGATATGGACAATTACTCACTTAGCGAGCACATGTTAGATGGTATGTAAAGTACATATGGTACACATCTTACTCATGATCAAAATGTGATTAAAAGATGAGTTAAGAAATCATAAAGTTGAACAAAATTTTTGACTACTAATATTTAAGTTGATCCCCTTGAGATACTAATTAGTATGGCAGGATGTGGATAAGAAGTATCTACTAGCAAGGAAAAATCCACAAGTGATGCTAGGGTATGGTAAGTGTACAGGTATGTGTGTGATATCATGTGATTTTAAGTCAAAATGTTACAAATTTTGAGACTTCCTAAGATAAGGAAGAATATGATTTTATATTTCATTGGAAAGTCAATTTGATTTATAATATATGATGGACTAACATTGGTGTTGTTCCTATAATGAAACAGAGGGAACGACACATCATTAGAAAAAGGGAATATTGTCAGAGAGAGGTAGTCTAACCTTGTAAAACTATAGAATGGTAATGGAATTCACACACTCACAGAGAAAAATGTTCTTGAAATGATTACTTATACATGTGCTTCTACAAATGTGTGTTATTTTCTCTTTATTTATTACTTCAACTATATGTTAATATTTTCTTGAAAAGCTGGTTCTATGAGAGATAATATGTTAATGCAATGTAGGTTTCATTTAAGGAAACAAAATTTTGGCTTTATTCGAGTAGATGCAAGTCTATATTGTTGATAAAATTGATTGTAGATGCAAGTGTTATTGTGACTTATAGAAACTAGATTAGTGAATGGAATTCTTGAATTTATATGGATACGTTGGTAATCTTTAACATTTGCATCGAGACGATGCCTTTTCTTAAGGGAGGAGGATGTCACAACCACTTCTTCACATACCAATAAATTCATTATTAGATTGCCACGTGGATCAAAACAATGAATCATTCCTTAATTAAAATCAAATCATTATATTAATTATGGGTGCATTTTCGGATGGAAGTTATATAAAGAAAATCGTTATAATCTACACAGATATACACAATGATAGATAATGGGGGAGAGGGGGGCAGTTACACACGATAATGGTGGTAAGTGCACGGTCACCTGGAACTGAACGATGGTGATGACTACAACTTAAGCGGCAATTTGAGATGCATCCTTGACATTTTTTTTTCTTTTTTGTGGGTAGGACGGAGCACGTGAGCTCACCTGGAATTTGGGTAAGTATCCACATTTTTCAAGATCACTTCTGAGTTTTAACACTTCCTTTCCACAAATTCTTACTGAATTGTCAATTAGTTTGATGAGCAAGTGACAATGGTTTGTTATGGAAATCTTTTAAGAGATTAAATTTTCTGTTATTATGCTCTAGGTGAAACAGATCCACAAGTAAAGGTAAAAATGAAAAAAATATGGGGCAGAGTTTTATTGAAAACATACGTGTTTGTGCCTGTGAACGATGGTGAATTTACATTTAGGTATAGAGGTTTCTGTGACTGCTTGCGCTAATTCTCAACTTATTTTGGGGGGGATGAGAGGTGGCCCAATACAGGGTTTGTTGGTAAAGGGTCATCCTTATGCATTTACCCTATTCATTATTATATTCTAGTCCCGTATTGCTGTTTCTGGAGCTTCGAGTCACCTTATTGTACTGAGAGAGTTTTGAATCTGGATCACATTTCTTTAAGCGCCCATTTTACTATAGAGTCTATGTTGTAGTGCAGAACTCGATTGGAGAGTTAATAAAAGGTGAATCCATTTGTGTTTGACAATTTTTTGAGTAGATTGTGTAATAATTTTTCATCAACATTTCAGATCACAGTCCATGATTCATCATATTATTTCAAATCCATCTGTGTTAACATAAAATCCCCCCACTGGAAAGCCCACCAAATATTTGAATTTAGGTAATATTATGGATAAGCATTATCATTCTGGGTTAAAAGGTTGTTAAATATACACTTCTAAGTAATGGAAAGAGGTCACAGGTTTAAATTTCATATTACATAAAGTGCAAGTAGATATGAAAGGGCGGTATCTTAGATTAGTATGAACTAGAGGTACCACTCTACGATGGATGATGTGTTGTGATATTTAAACACACTTTTGTACAAAAACCTGTCACAATGTAAGAATTGGACCATTGAGCAGTTATAGTCTGAGTTGTGCTAGATAAAGATGGTACCATTGGTGAGTGAATGCTATAGGTGACATTTTAGCAATAGTCTTATTCCATGTATTAGTCACTAACTTACATTTACCATAATTACTTAGATCTTGATGGGAAATACTTGAAACTTAGATTTCATTCAAATCATTGACTCCCTTTAACTACAAACATAGGGATTTATTTCACCATTTCCTTGGTAGCTTTGAGTGTCAAGCTATTGTTTATTTAAAAATTGCTCCTTACTCATTAACAGAGTCAAGACAAATTTACTATGATTTATCATAAAAATCTAAACATTATTGGACATTTGATGTTCTTGACTGCTTGATTGGACTGAATTCAGTTTTGTCTTGAAATGTAATAATCATTCTTCCAAATTTTGTTTTTCTTGAGTGGTTAACCTGTTGTGGTGTACTCTTGAACCAATATTGTACTTGTTTATTTGTGAATGTTCAGAAAGGTACTATACCAAATTAGTGAGGTGTCATTACAATAAAGATGCATTATCTAATAACTTAATTTTGGGCATATTGTATCCTATTGTAATAAGTTTAAGTTGATGAACAGTAATTGTCTATGACTATATTTTTGGTTTATGCTTAAATGTTGCATATGTTTTTACTTGGAATAATGTTGTTCAAAATGGATGAAAGTTCCTAGTGATTAGGAAATTTAAAGTATGATTCCATCTCATAAACTAGGAAAGAGTGATATGAATCTTTCTTATTATTGTCCTAGAATTTTATGAGAAGCTTGAGATTTATAGTGGGATAATACCCAGAAATTGTCATGCAACTCAAATATTTCACATTCTATGAATGTTGTATTATGATAAGTCTTACAAAATGCATATTTTATTGAAAAGAAACTTATGGAAATACCTATGTGTAGATAGTGCATATTAAGAATGTGTTTGTTGCTTTTTTGATGCACGAGTGCATTATGTTACCTTGCGGAATGAATGGAGATTTTATGGAAATGTTGTAAATAATGTATTGCACGATTCCATTACTTCCCTTAGTTTTACCGGGTTAGTCTTCCTCGTTGTCGGGCTGGGTATCTTTCATTTCAGGAAAGATTATAGGGAAGTTTAACAGCTTCATGGTAGGGTGGTAAAGCACTTCTACAATATTCTCGCCCTTGTGTTCTTAGACAGGTTCTGGAGCTCTTTTCAACTTGGTCACCATGGTTATACTTCCTGGTATCTAGTATCTGGTAAATTAGTAATCTAGTAACGAATTTATAGTTTCTTTTAAATTTGAGCATATATGTAAAGTTAATGATAGTTAATTGACTAATGTTGACTAGTCAATATTCAAAAGACTTTTACTCTCGTTGATTTTTCCACATATTACAAAGATTGTTGATGTGGCATTTGTTTTGCAGGGGCAGTCATTACATATGGTATCAGAGCTCTTGGTTCCACACTTGGGCCTTGAGTTCACTATGCTAGACATAGAACTGTAAGTCAAACTTGTTTACTCTATGTTAAATGAGTAGATGAGATGGGTTGCATGTTGTGTCTCTCCATTATGATTGTTATGGAAAGTTATATGGAATGACTGGCAAATTTCATAGCTCATGATTATATTTAATTTAAACCATGTGATGGTATAATATGTGCATTGCGTATTAAAATTTAACTATTGAGGTTTTCAAGGATGGTTGCTTTGTTTGCACTAGGTTATGACAGCCTACCAAATGAAGATTTGACTTCTGATAGCAATGAAAAATGTCTTTTATTTATGTAAATGATATGGGATGCAAATGTGGTGCAAGAATTTATTTTTCTCTTTTATGCCAGATTCATGAGGTTGATTGAGTCACCTAATATGCTAAGAAGGAAGAACATGGATTTTATTTGCAAACTATTCCATGTTCCATTATGCATTTAGAAATATGTGACTAACAAGATAAATTTCATGTGATGCATGAGAAGTTTGGTTATGTTCTTGGTGATCTTTGGATGCAAGGTGTCATTAAACATCTACTCCGTCTTGGTGACTAGTGAGAGTCATTGTGCTTTAAGTGAATTGGGTTTCATTTTATTATGTTTGGTTTCATGAACTTGGATGTAATGAAGGACTAGCTTGAGATTTTATGTTCCTTGTGACCACCAAGCCACCAATTTCTTATGTGAGCTATTTATTTGACTCCTGTTCACTTTTATTTTGGTTTGTATCTCCTTTTTGGACTTTTACTTAAGAATTATGAATGTTGTTTTTAAGATTTCTTTGATCTTGAGGTGGCTAGGGTGTGTGCACATATTTTTGATGTTGCTAGTCCTATGATTTGGAAGTGATTTCATCTATGTTGTTCATTGTGGAGCATTGATAGGATGTACAAGGGAGTAGATTGTGAAGAACATGTCATTCTTCCTTTTGCATTTATCTTATGTTATTTTTATTATTTTGGAAAGCTTACCTTCCAGTGTGTTTACCGAATGTGGACAAACAGGGAAGGTTAGATGTTGTGTATTTTCCTTCATGGAAGGGTGTAATGTCGCAATTATGGGATAGATAGGTTGATATCTTCATGTTTAGTTTCCCTATCTGCCAGTTCTGTAGAATGGATACATGTCTGTTCTTGTTTCTTCTACAGGTAATTCTGGATTTTGAAAGTGCTTGGCCAAGCCATTTTAATTTTTCCAAATACTATATATGTGTACATGGTTATACCTATTTGTAATTCTTCTCTTTTACTGCATATGTGTAGATATGTAGTTATTTATTTCCCAGCTACATTCCATGTGTAGACTACTAGGCACATGGTTGCAATGTAGAAATGTTACACGGTCACACCAGATCCATCCGATCCATCTTGTTTAGGGAAGCTACACTTCTTGTGTTAGGGTCGGGGAATTCTTCGAGTTAGGAATAATTTTGAGGAAAGTATTCACTCTGTGGTTGTTAAGGTTAAAGCACCTAGGCCATACTTCCATCTTAGGAAGCAAGTGGGAGACGTCCTACAGCTTTGGAGACTGAAGACCACAATGGAAATGTCATCTCAGTTTGATTGTCTTACTTTTCATTTGAGATGTACTTAATTACATCATTATGTGATGATTTAATGGCATAAAGGTTATACATGACAACATGTGCTTATATGTTGGTTAAGCACACTATGGTGACAAAATGGGTTTAGTTGACTTTGCACTTGTTTTGGGTTTATATTATTACTTATTGAATTTGGATAAACGGTCTTAAATCTTGACAGTATGGAAATGCAAGGAGAGAGAGACCTATATTTATAGTCTCCAATATAACATATTTATATATAGATAGAGGAAGTGTAAGGGGTTGTCAATTCACAAGATGAACCTCTAAGTCTATGGGCTTGTGTGGCAAAGTTGTGTAGACACAGATGTGGCATAGGCAAGCCATGGTGACGAGTTGAGGAGTATCCGATGGGGCTATGGTGTGTTGCACATGCATAGTTGTAGGATAAGATCTCTTCATGGGATGGATTTGAGGTGTATCTAATGGGGTTGTGCTACAAGTTGTTCCCACTAGCATGGTTTTGGTGTAGGCGAGGCATGGAGCCAAGCTAAGGTGTAAACACAAAGGCAATAACTGCCAGTGTGCATCAATGGCAACATAGATAGTCAACCTCCCTAACATAGTGAAGTGGAGTAGCTGAGTTAATGTTGGTCATGAATTAATGTGAGTTATCTATGGTTTGAAAGTTGGGGAAGCTGAGTACCTAGTCCTATGGTAGGAGGAAAATGGTTTGTCAAAGTAGGAGTATTTGAGGCTTATGATGAATTGTGTGAGAGATGTGTTGCAGAGCAAGTTATCTATGTAGAGAGGTGTCAAAGGGGTGGTGCACTAAGTCCACATCTAGTTTGCTTGCTTGGTTGGGTTTGCATTGGGACAAGATATCTCAAGGATTGTGGTGGTCCAATATGGCAATCAAGATATTGCATTCTGGAAGTGTGCTCAAGGCGAGATGAGCCATGAGGCACATCCATGTCAATTATCCAAAGAGGTAGTTGCATGACATGGCTCAAAGAGGTGCGTCATGATAGATGACAAGTAATGATAGCTTATGAAGCATGACTAAAATGAGTGAAATGATTCATACATGAAGTTATGGTGGCGTAGCCATGTTGGAAGGAAGTACAATGTCCAAGGGATTGGGTGGACCATGGAATAAGGGCATGGTGCTAAAGTAGGTCTATATTACAAAGGAATTCGAGATGAGTAAGATAGTGTGGGTGCATGAAGGGTTGGTTTGAGCACAGTGGATTCATGAGTAACAAGGTGTTTGCCAACGAGGACATGTGGACATAGATGTGTTGTCAAGGTAGTCAAGGCTCAGTGTTTGTATTTAGGGTTTGTCTAAGACAATCAATAGTTTCATGGGGAACAAGGTTGGGCTGCAAGGTTCATGGTGAGCTAGTGGAGACCATAAGGAGATGGAGTGTCATGGATATAGGGGCATGCTAAGGTAGCGTGCAAGATTGGACTTGAGGACTCAAGGTATGTTCAAAAGTGCGAGGGTAGTATTGAGTATGCTTTGGTAGCATGCTTAATGAATTAAGGAGGACTCACTAGTCTAAGTCACTTAGCATGGATGTAGTGTTCAGTAAGGAATTTGTGGTGATTCTCGATGTAGTGGTCAGCAAGGGGGGTTGTGGAAGTTCTAGCCATTCAAGGGGTGGCGTGATTGTGATCAAGGATGGTTAAGAGACTTGGGAGTTGAGGTCACATTTGGCCAATGTTGGAGTAAGTTAGTCTTATGGGTGATGTTAAGGCAAAGACATAGCATGACTAAGTATGTGGTTCAACTTGGGTTGAACAAGGGTGGAGCTTGGAGCTCAAGGTATGGTGAAGGAAGAAAATCTAAGGTTGTTTGGCATGTACTTGTATTATATAGGAGTGTATGTTTAGGCAGTCAAGTGTGTGGACACTTTATGAAGATTTAGGGTAAGCTGTAGTTTGGGTGAACCAAATGGTCAGAACACATGGGCAGCCAGAAGTAGTGATTGCTAGTAATGTGCATGGTTAGAGATTCTAAGGGAGAAGGCTCATCCTAGGCATGAGCTAAATCCAACAACGTGATAGTTGGTATTAGAGCATTATATGGAACAAGTGTGGCTTTGGGTTGTTTCAACTCATGCAAAGCTGACACTGAAGCAAGATCTTTGGTAGATTGGCTTTGGGTTATACCACCAACTCTTGGAGTTGGCATCAAAGATATAGAGGAGATGGTCAAGCTAATATGTAGCTTGTAGAGAGTTAATATCGACATTGTTGGAAGTGGTTTCAAGTTGAGATGTGGCATGGTGTCACAAGACCATTATGCAAAGATGGACATAGTGCAACAAGGTGTTGTGGGTTCATCAGAATGCAACTAAGATGGAAATGTCAAGTACATTTAAGACCACTATGAGGATGGGATGCAAGGAGTAGTGAGGCATGGGAGTTGTTTGGCACAACTCTTAGGAATAAAGAAGTTGGGTTATGTGGTAGCTTTGTTGGCTAGTCTCAATGTGGAGCAGGATGGTGTATGGGACATTATCTGAGTTGAAATCAATGAGCTACATGGACTAGATTAAAAAATGGGTTTAAGGTACAGTGAGGAGTAGGGTCTAGAGTATGGAGTGCACCTGAGAAGTTGCAAAGGTATTGCTTGAAACAATGTAGTTTAGGGTCTTGTTAGGGACTTTATCCAAGGTGTAAAGTTTTAGTTTCTTGGGGTAGTGTGGTATAGATCTTACAGTGTGTGTGTTTGAGAAGAAATGAAGTAGCTCCATGCAGCAGTGGAGTGTGGGCTTGTATACAGTAAGTTCAAAAGTGGAAAAAAGGTTCGGACATGTGATATGTTGCGGTGTAGGATGTTTAAGGTGAAAATTTGAGAAAGATGTGTTGATAGTGTGATAGGTTGGCTTGGAAGCTATGGGAGTAGGCTAGAGAGCAGTGACATGAACCAGTGAGATTGGGCAATGTGGTATCATGAGGTGTAGGTTAATGTAAAGTGCATCATCCAAGGTGTAATGTTTGGGATGTCGAGTGAGTGTAGAGAGGTGTACGGTTATGGCTCGTAATTGTGTTAGTTGGACTTGAGGTTAAGAAGCAATTACTTAGGAGTCATAAGGTTTTGGAGGTGTACTGGCGGATGGAAGTTGGGTGCATTATGGGTTGAGGTGTTGAGGATGGGTTGGATGTTGAGCATGCCATAGGGTTGGTTAGAAGTCAAGAAGAGTGGTGTAGTGAAAGGCCTAGTGCCAAGGTTGAATGTGATGACTTCGAAAAGTAGTGTTGTTAGATGAAGTTTGGTGTAAGATTGTGTCAAGTGCATGATTTGAGGAAGGTTTGTGTAAGTGCTAGGGTTTGCACAATATTATGGAGGTGAATTGGTAGATGATTTTTGGTGGTCAGCTTGGGTTGCAGTGTTGGAGGTGAGTTGGGTGCAGGGAAAACTAGAGGGTTCTTTGGCGAGCAGACAAAGTGGCACAATAGGACATCAAGCAGATTGAATGATGAATGTGAAAACTTGGGAAAGAAGATGGGAGCTTGTGCATTGGGGATGCAGCAAGCTTATCTTTCAATGCATGTCAGGAAAGGTTCCTTGGGTAGTTGAAGGTGGAAGACAGAATTTGGGGTGTTGTCACTAGCTAACAAAAAGGTGACTGGGTGGAGACAAGACATGCACTGGATTCATGAAAGTAACTCAGTATCTAGGATATTGACGTCATCAAGTATGTAGTGGAAATAGAAAGGATGCAAAGGTGAGTAATAGTGTGGATGATAGTCAGTGTTTAGTACAAGAGAGAATCTATAGATCCATTCGAAAGGTAGTGGTAGTGATTGTCAATGTTGATGGCATTGCATATTTTAGAGTGGGGGAGGACACAAGGGGCTATTGATTCACAAGATGAAACTCTAAGGCTATGGGTTTGTGCAAAAAAGATGTGTACATAGAGGTGTGGAGTATGCAAGGCATGATGCCAAGATGAGGATTAACTGATGAGGCTATGCCATGTGTTAGCCATGCATAGTTGTGGCATAGGATCCTATCATTCAATGGATCCAAGGTGTATCCAATGGGGTTGTGCTACGAGTTGTTCCCACTAGTATGGTTGTGGTGTAGGCAAAGTTTGGAGCTGAGCTAAGGTGTAACTATGGAGCATAGGAGTTAGTGTATGTCAATGGTGACTTAGGTAGTTGGCATTCCTCAAGAGGGACAAAGAAGAGTGGTCCTTCCCTCTAGTCTCTAGATGCGATAGAGGTGACACATAGATTTAGGACATTTGAATAAAATTGGCTCTGTCTTATCATGATGTGGTGAGTTTTTGTGACAACGCAAGGGTCCCTAACTTAGTGAAATGGAGTAAGTGAGCCAATGTCGGTGATGACTCAATGGGAGTTGTCTATGGTCTGAAAGCTAGGAAAGCTAAGTACCTAATCTTGTGGTTGGAGGAAAATGGCTTATCATAGTAGGAGCATTGGGGGATTATGGTGAGCTATGGGGGGGATGTATTGTGGAGCAAATTATCTATGCATAGTAGTGTCAAAAGGGTCGTGCATTGAGTGCACATCCAAGTTTCCTAGCTAGTTGGCTTTGTGTTGGGATAAGATATCTCAAAATTCATGGTGGTCTAGTATGGTGATCAAGATGTGGCTTTCCAAGAAGGTGCTCGAGGAGAGCTGAGCCGTGAGACAAATTTGCGTCAAGTATCTGAAGAGGTAGTCGTGTGCCATGGCGCAAAGAGGAGATTCATGATGGATGGCAAGTAATGATGGCTTGTGGTGCATGATTTAAATGGGTGAAGTTATTCATAGGTGAAACTATGGTGGCATAACCGAGTTGGAAGGAAATAGAAAATCCAAGAGATCGAGTGGATCATGGAACAAGGTCATGGTGCTCAAGTCAGTATTTATTACAAAGGAATCTAGGATGAGTAAGATTGTGTGGATGCATTAAGGGATAGTTTTAGTGTAGTGGATTCATGAGTAATAAGGTGTTCACAAATGAGGGCATGTAGACATAGATGTGGTGTTGAGGTAGTCGAAGGTCAATGTTTGGATTTAGGGTTTTTCGAAGAGAGTCAATAGTTCCATGGGGAAAAGGGTTGGGCTTCAAGGTTCATGGAAAGCTAGGGGGGACCAACAAGAGATGGAGTGTCATGGAGATAAGGCATGCTAAGGTAGCATGCAAGATTGGACTTTAGGACTCAAGGTATTTTCAGAGGTGTTAGAGTAGTATTGAGTATGTTCTAGTAGCATTCTTAGTGAGCCAACAATGACCTAGTACTTAGTAGTCTAAGTCACTCAGGGTGGATGTAGTGTTCAAAAAAGGAGTTGTGGTGATTCTCAATGTAGTGGTCAACAAGGACATAGTTGAGCAAGGGGGGTTGTGGAAGTTTTGGGAATTCAAGGGGTAGAAAAATGGACATCAAGTGGAGTTAAGAGACTTTGGGAATTGAGATCACATATGCCTAATGTTTTAGTAAGGTAGGCTTATGGGGAATACTAAAGCGAAGACATAGTAGGGCTAAGTAAGAGGTTCAACTTGGGTCAAATAGGGGTAGAGTTTGGAGCTCGAGGATGCGTGTGAGGTGCAGAAAAGGAAGTAGAAATAAAGTGGTTCAACATGCGATTCTATTCTGTAGGAGTGTATCTTTAGGTAGTCGAGTGTGTGGTCACTTGATGAAGATTGTGGGTAACACATAGTCTAGGTAAATGAAAATGGTTGGACAACATGGGGAGTCAAAATTATTTATTGCTAGTATTGCAAGTGGTTGAAAATTCTAAGGGAGAAGGCTCATCCTAGGTGTGTGCTAAATCTAGTCCAGTCACAAGAAGTACTAGACAATGTCAAGGAAGTTTTTTTATTTGTTTGGTCTATGAGATAACTTAGTTGTATTTTGAAAATTTTAGAAAGTTTGAATATTTTGGAGAATGTCAAGAAAGCTTTGTATGTGATGAGTATTGTTTTAAATGTTTTATTGAATGACTTAATACTTGTGTAGTGTTTTGAGAAAATGGACAATAATAAAAATCAATATTTTGGTCATGATATTAACTT
Source organism: Cupressus sempervirens (assembly GCA_028749045.1). Classification (NCBI taxonomy): domain Eukaryota; kingdom Viridiplantae; phylum Streptophyta; class Pinopsida; order Cupressales; family Cupressaceae; genus Cupressus; species Cupressus sempervirens. The sequence continues at coordinate 374,055,209 of CM053783.1, forward strand.
CAAATTTTAAAAATTGTAAAAAGGGGTGATACAATGATCTAGCATAAGAACTATATATTTTAATGATATTAATAAATAATTTATGCAATTCAAAATATTTATTTTATTCTGGTGCTTGGGTATGAGTTATTTTGAGTAGCACAATATAGTAGGGAGGGAATTTGTTGAGGAGAGATAATTTTAGACTTGTATTTATTTTGACAATGATAGATGTTATTTCTTTTTATACTTATGTTAGAGATACATGCTACACATATTTTGAGATTCTCTTCAACACATTGTTTACAATAGAAAGGGGTTGTCCTTAGCATAGGCTTAAATTTTGCTAAAAAAGTAAGTCAGTTTTGCCATTGTGAATTATTCAAAGACAAATTTATTCCCGCAACTTTCAGGCTAATATAAAAATTACATGTTTAAACTTGAGATTTAAATAAAATAATTAATTTCAATGTTCATAAGAATCTTCAATATGTTGTTTAGAATACCAAATTTCTAAAAATTATGTTATATCAGTAAGAAGATAGAAGTCCATGCACATCAAGTGATAATAGTATAAAATAATGGGTAAAAGTTTTAACAAGGCACATTTTAGTTTTATATTTTAATTGATATTTTTTGTGGATGTAATGTTACACAAAGAAAGAAAACATAACAAAACTAGTATGAATAAAATGATGGAAAAAATGTTGACATGAAAAAGATGTAGAGCTTTTTGTTGTAGCTCACTACCACAATTATTTTACTCTTTTGGTTAATCATGTTTTCATACTTATTTTAAATTTAATAAATGTAAGCTAATATATTTTTTTTAATTGTTATTTTATGATGGCATCTTAGGTGCATTTAGGTTCAATTTCATCTAAGACAAGGTACTAGAGTCTTTGGAAAAAGAAAATTTATAGAATTTTTGGTTTAATGTTGAGTTTTAAAGCTTCTACAACATTATATACTTTTCATACACTTAGGGAATGTACTTTTAGAATCCTTGGGGTTCCAAAAAACCTAAATGCATAAATTTCTCTTACTAAATTATTTAGGATTTCACAAACCCATCCCTTTATTATGTACATTTCAAAAAAAAATAGAATTATACACTTCAAAAAAATAAATTTTTTATTTATTAAATATTCATTTATAATTCAAAATTCAAAATTTTTTTATAGTGACTCGAACAAAATTTCTCAATATCTTTTGATTTCCACGTAACTTGAATGTGTGGGTTTATTGATTATCTAAGGGCTGAATTCCTATAATGAAGGATATAGTGCTCACTAGCTTGTATAAACCAACTAGGAACCATGGACCTATCTCCTCTTACATTAGAAGAAAGATGATCCACTAGGCTCAAGTGTTATGTCAATGCAATTATCCTTCACTATTGTGGAAGAGGATTATGAAAATATGAATGGAGAATGTGATATTGAAATATATTATAAGAAGAGAGGCAAAGGAACCTTCTAGAAAATAGAGATATTGAATAGATTAATAACTTAATTTGGGACCGAATTTGAAACAAAAAAGAAAGGATTGATCTATACACCAAATTCTAGTTAAATTCACCCATGCATAGAGATCTAGAGTGTGTGGATGAATACATCTAGCTTCTATCATGGGAGGTACACTTGATCTAATAAAAAAATAATGAAAATGTTGAGGATCTATGGAATGCTATCAAACATTCCTATAGTTGAATATATAAAACCATTGCATGTCACCTACACATAGAAAATGGAAGAATTGTGAGAGAAAGGGGTTTGTGTCATTCAAACCTTTATTTAGGAATCAATCTTGAAATTAAAATGAAATTGTGTTAAAGGAAATGAAGCATGCTATTAGAACTAGAGGCATGGTGTATTATACATTTATGATGTGATTTCTTATTGAAATTAGCATGAAAGTTTTGATGCAGTAGCATGGATCCAAAAATATTTAATATGATATCACAAGTGACTTAATTTTATGATGATGTTGGATAGTTGTCACAATGAATGACATGAAATGCCTTAAGTTCTTTATGTGATTCAATTTTTAATTGCTCCTTGGATGCTTGAGATTGGATTATCTTTGATATGAGATTTCATATGTTTGAGATGGATAGATGGATCTCATAATGAGGGACATAGCCTTTTCATGATACCTCATCTAGCCAACTTGGAGTATTAAACTCAAAGGAGGAAAACAAAAATCTATAAGCCCACCTAAAACAGATCTTTTGATTAAATTAAAGTCATATTTTCCATACAAGGAGAACCTCCTAATGTAAAAGATGAGTTAGGTCACCCCATACACTTTGGGCTCACCCATACAATCCAATCAGGGTTCATTATTAACTTAGGGGTTAGTGTGAGCATGGGGGTACTCAAAATGTGTGTGAAATTGAGGTGTGATAAATAGAAACATATGAAATAGGGCACACATGAAAATAGGCAATATGTATGCAATTGTCTATTGAATGGATGAAATAGAGGTAGGTTGTAGATATTAATGATATTGAATCAATAGAAGGATAAATATTTAAATTTTTATTATACATAATAGATTTTGATAGTATAATGAGCATGCACTAAAATGAATTTGGATTTTAATGTTTGTTGAACAAGTCAAATAACTAGGCGCGGGGGCGGGGGAGGGGGGGTGGGTGATTTAGTTATATCAAAATATTTTTGTTATCCTTTTTTAATATGGTCAATGCTTTTTAAAAAAGTAAATAGAAACTTATAACAAATATGAACATGAAAAGAACAAAACATCAACACTCTGAACACCAAAATTTATGTGGAAACCCAAGATGGGAGAAACCAAAGAGAACTTGATTCTCATGAAATGAACACTAATTTAGATTACACCAAATAAGTTGATTTTTACATAGGGTTCACTATTTTTACCCAAAAAATAAGAAAGGATAAATGTTAGTGCAAAAGGCTGACTTCCAATACAAATAGAATTACTACTAGAATATAAGAAGTGACAATTGAATCCACCACTAGATTCACTATCACCAATGCTAATCAAAAATTTTAATTATATATTAGTTAACTATCAATTGAGATAAATTGGATAAACATGATCTGACCTTGTTATAAATTTCCATTCACTTGCCATATTACTTTTCTTCAAGAATACATAACAAATCAAAATATATATCTCTTAGATCATTGCATGTCAACAACTAGGTTGGTGTAATCCAATTTAAAATAGGTTGTGCCAAATTATTCCCATGACAATGGGGAATAAAATGTGGACCACCGTACTCAATAAAATACACGGGATACATAAAAGTATACTACATCATCACTGAGATCTTCAAAAAAATGAATAGGAACTATATATCACAACTCAAATACATCAATCAAATAAAAAAAATCACTTCCAAGATATTGTTAATTAAAGGTAGGAAAGACTACGTACAAAAAGGTAAGGGTGAATCAATACTTAATTGAGATTTACATTTTCCACTATTTAACCAATAGTATATTCCAACATTAATCCAATAGTATAGTCATTTAAACATTAACAATTCATATGCATGAAAATAAATAAAAACTCATGAAAGAAACTCACACATGCATAACACATCAATTTTGCTATTGCAAAGAACCCTTGGTCAGAGGGAAAAACTGCAGTGGGGATGGTACCCACAACTTTTTCACTGTAGTTAAAATGGTTTTATGATAAGGCATACAATAGTGTTTCCTTATGAGAAAATCACTCTATAAGGAGTAACTGATATAATATTAATTATATTATTATCCTATTAAGACTTTGCAGCCAATAGATTTAACCATGTTTGTCTAGGCATTCACCTTGTTAAAGGGTTTAATAAAAGTTCATACACAAAATTAACAGTCCTATGAGATACTTTTCAAATCTTGTAAAAATTGATTATGTATTATACAAGATAATTTAACCTATTCAATGCTTCTCCTCAAACTTATCAAATCCACTTGTTTTTCTATCCTTTCACTATAATGCTCTTGTTCTTCGTTGTCCTTATTCATTGTTATCTTGTTTTCCTTCTTTCTATATTCTTTTCTCCCTTAGTACCATTTTACCATTTCATGTTTGATAACCCTAGGCATAATCCTGACCATAGATCATAGGGTTAATTTCAACTCAAAACTTCTCTCACAAGCTTATGATAATGTCACTCATATACTTCTCTAATATTGTCATATACATTCTGATAGTAATGTTGAGAACAATTAGTTAATTATGTGTTGTCTTTGATGTTACATAAAATGTCATATCTTTACCAGTTATTATATGTCAAGCTCACTCAAGCAATGAAGATAGTTTCTTGTGTTCGCCAAGCATTCTAATGTTTGCCAAGTCCAGAAGGCAGTAACTACCGAGTTCACTCAGGTGTGAAAGAGAAGATTGTAGAGGTTGAGTGTTAACTAAGTTCACATAGGTAACAAAGGAAAGTTGGATGGAACCAGTGTTAACTGAGCTCACTCAGTTAGTAGCGGAAGTTAACAAAGTTGTAGTGTTGATCAATTTCACTTGGTTAACATAGGCAAATCATTTCTAAGTTAATGTCTACTGAGCGGGGTTAGCTAACAAATGACCTTCTTATTTTGGCATATTGAGCTCAATAGGTTTTTTGTTGGTTCTAGCCAACTAAGCAGATGAATATTAATTATTCTAAGTTATATTCAAGCCAACTTGACAATGGATATGATATAAGTATAAGGTGAAGTTGAGGATTGAAGGTGTGAAAGTGTATGTAAGAATACAAGATGCTAAGAGGAAGCAAATTAGAAGGATAAACATAATATCCTTGAGGAGCTGCAAAGATACATTCAATTGGGAAGAATCAAGGATTCAAACCAGAATTGAGATCTATAATAAGCAATTTAGTTGCACTGGAAATTAGGTCAGTGAACTAAATCTCTTAATTTAGTTGACTTAACAACTATTTGTAAATCATCTAATAAGGTGGAATTTCTAGATTGATGTTCCTAAAGACCTCTAACAAGGCCACTCTAAACAGGGTGATTAAATCCCCTAACAAGGTCACACTTAACAATGTATTTTATAACCTTTGACAGTGTTGGCTCCTAACAGGGATCACTTCAAAAGAGTGAAAATCAGCAACTAGTTGCAATTGGTGGTTTTTGCCAAATTTGGTTTCCATGTTAAATCTTGGTGTCACTTGTGTTCATGTTATTTCTTGCATGTGTTTGCAATTAAGTTAATTAAGGTTAATCATAGAAAATATCTAAAGATTTTCATGTTAAGCATTTACCAAGTTACAACATATTATCAGTATTAATCAAGTACCTTTGCATTTTTCGAGAAAAAATATTTTTTAGTGAAGTTTATGTTTTGGATTTATTCTAGTGGTAGCTTATTCACTCCTCACCTCTCAGTTACTCCTATTATATTTCCAACAATTGGTATGAGAGCTTTTTGTCCTTGTAGAAAAGGTTTCAAGTACCTAACCTAAAGATTGGGATGTCTTACAGAAGAGAGATTCCCAAGTTGAACAAAGATAACTTCAAGGCATGGAAGGAACTCATGAGACTACATTTGGAAACCATTGTATATTTAGGGCTAAAGTACCAAGACACCAAATATGTGACACCTACTACAAATATGACTATTGAAGGAATTGCAGAGAAGAAGAGTCATAACATTATGATGATTGATATTGCTTCATCTCTCAATTATGCCAAATTTGATGAAGTCAAATACTATTGAAACTACTTATGGCATGTGGATCAAGCTGAAAATCATCTATGGAGGAGATGATAATGTAAGAAGAGCTAAATCTGAAAGTCTTAGAGGAAATTTTGAACAAATAAAGATGAGAGAAGATGAGAACATTGCAAAGTACAGTGGTAGAATCAAAGCTAGATTTTGTGCAATCAAAGCTTCAACATGAAAGATTGAAGATAAGATAGTGGTATGTAAGTTTCTCAAAACACTTCTTCCTATATGTGCAATCAAAGTATCAGCAATTCAAGAAATGAGATGCAATCCAAAGAATGATAACAGATTGGATGTAGTAGTTCGAAGATTGATACTATTTGAGCTAGACAAATATCATAATTATGTTCCTAGTTCTAGAAATCTTGAGTTTGCATTTGAAGCCAAGTTATCACTCAAGAAGAAAGCTAAAATGTCAAAAGGAAAACAATTTGAAAGTGAAGAAGAAGATAGTTTTGACAGTGCTCTTGAAACTATTGGAGCATTACATGCAAAAAGATATTCCAAAGGTAAAGGAAAGTATAAAGGCAAAATTCCTTTAATTTCCTTTTCTTGTGAACAAGTTGGTCACATTGTTGCAAGGTGTCCAAATGAAGAAGACAAAGATGGAAAGAAGAATAGCAAGTTCAAAGGCAAGAAGGATTTCAAGAAATTCAAGGACTACAAAGACAAAGCTAAGAACTCTTTTTTTATGGCTAAAGATTCATATAGTAGTGGTGATGATGAGACGGTCTATATTATTGAAAAAGATGAATCTAATGATGAAGAAGACAAAATGGTACTTATTTCTCATGTTAGCAAAAATGATACATGGATTATTGGTATTGGTAATTCACATCATATGACTCATGTCAAAACAAAGTTTAAACATTTGGAACACTATGATGGTGGAAGTGTGAGATTTGGAAACAATGAACCATGTTGAATAAAGGGAAAAGGTTACATCTCACTAACCAATGAACTTATATGTGATACTACTTATTGGGTTGAAGGACTAAACCATAATTTATTAAGTATGACACAATTGAATAACATTAGATTCAAAGAAGAATTCATCAATGGGAAGGCCAAGCTACTAGATGGAACAGGGAATCTAGTTGGATTTGGTAACCAAACAAAAGGTAACTTATTCTACCTAGATCTTAGTGAAAGTTCATGTTTCATTGCTCAAGTAAAAGAAAGCTCATTATGGGATAAAAGGTTATGTCATGTGAACTTTGATAACCTAATCAAGATAAGAAAGAATAAAAGAGTGAGATTTATTCATAGTTTGAAGAAACCTGATATGGCCTATGCAAAAATTATCAAATTGGTAAGATGGGCAAGACAAGTTTCAAAAGTAAGAACTATCATTCTTAAAGAAGAAGTTTACGTAGAACAACCTAAAGGTTTTGTAGATCCTTAAAAAAAGGCTATGGTATGTAAACTGCACAAAGCATTAAATATGGCCTCAAGAAAGCTCCCAAAGCTTGGCATGAAAGACTTCATAACTACATGATAAAGATTGGTTTTCAAAGAACAAATGATAACAATCTATATACCAAAGAAGGTCCAAACAAGAAGATTGTACTGGTAGAAATATTTGTGGATGATACATTATTTACCAGAAATCATGATTTATGCAAAGTCTTTTCAAAAGATATGAGTAAAGAATTTGAGATGTCCATGTTTGGACAAATAAAATTATTTGTTGGAATACAGATTCAGCAAAAGAAAGATGGTATCTACATTAATCAATCCAAGTATATCAAGGAGATACCAAAGAAGTTTGGAATGAAAGATTCAAGACTAGTTTGAACACCTATGTCTAATGGACATAAGATTTTTAAGAATGATGATTCCAAAGTGGTAGATCAGACCACATACAGATCAGTGATTGGAAAACTACAATATGTAGTGCGTACAAGGCATGATATTGCATTAGCAATTGGTATGGTGGCAATATTTTCAGCTAATCCTAAATAAAATCATATGATGGAAATCAAGAGAAGCATGAGATATCTGAAGGGTACTAAAGACAATAGATTATGGTACAAGAATGGAGGAAATTTAGATTTGAAAGCCTTTGCTGATGTAAATTGGGTAGGAAGTGTTGATTCCATGAAGAGCACCAGTGGTGGACTGTTCTTTCCTGGTAAAAGACTACTGTCTTATACATGTAAGAATTAGAATTGCATTTCTCAGTCTACAATAGAAAAATTTAATTATTCCAATATTTTTTGGTTCAAGGAACTATTGGTAGGTATGAAGGTAAAGATCAAGGATCTAGTAGTTTAGAATAACTAGGAGGGGGTGACTCAGTCATCCTCATGTCCAGATGTACCAATTCAACTTTTAATCTCTTCAATCGCTTCATCTAATCATTAAGTAGCTTGATCTCTATAGTAAATAATCAATAACATAAAACTTGCAATCTACTGTCCTAATAGTTAAAAACTTCCCAAAATGTAGAACATTAATAGTAAAACATCTCCAATAATATTCACACAAGTATGACACTAGGATTTAATGTGGAAACCCAATTTTGGAAAAACCACTGGTAACATGCTACCAATCTTCACTCTTCTGAAGTGAGATCTATGAGGAGGAAACCCTACTAAAGGTTACAAAGCACATTGTTAAATGTGACCTTGTTAAAGAGTTTAATCGCCCTGTTAGGAGTGCCTTGGTTAGAGGGATTTCAAAAATTATATTAGAATGTCACCTTGATTAAAGGATTTACAAATGACTATTAGGTCAACCTTAATTAAAGGATTTCAATATTGATACAATGGTTCAAAAGTAATAGTAGGTTCATCTGATAAATACAACTCGCTTTGCAAAGACAAATCACAATGTAGCTCATATGATGATTCACTGTCTGGCCTCCATTATCATCTATGTCTCTGACCTCCTTGGAAATCCTTCAAGTGATCAAAGTTCACCTCTTCATAACTCTTCTCAAACTCTTTTTTAAGTTCACTAGTCAATAGCATCAACAAAAAATCTACTTGTCAACCATTTTCAAAAAAAATACTTACCCTTATGCCTCCTTAAATAGGTAGGTTTGATCATTTTCCGCTTAAACACCACCATAGATTTTAGGGTTTGGTCAGACTCATCGAGTCCTTCCACTATTTTTTCTTTTTCTCGTCTTCTAGAAAGATATCATTCCTTAATATTCTTCTTTTTCTCAGTCAAGCCGATGCATTTGGTTTTCCTTTGATAATTCCTTCTAGGCTTAAATACAATTGAATTATTCACTTATTATCTTGTCAATGTCTGACTAATCAAGTTCCCATTGTAGTTTCACATAACTTAACCTTTCTCTAGGTCATTTTTCTATCTCTTCTTCTCAAATCCTCTTCATTAATGATCTTGATATGACACTCTACTCAGATAGAAATTATCTTACCAATAAGGTTTAACATCAATGACAACATAAAAATTAGTCCAATTGTAGTTCAACACTTATACTAATCTTCCATGTTAATATACCTAATAATCCTAGGGTTTTGATAGTTCCGCATGAGAAAAACCACCATGTTAACGAATAGGAACCTCATTGGGATAGAATATTTTCCTCAAGCTTGTCTCATCCACAGCCCTCAATTGATTTATCCATTTTTGATGCAGAAGCATCCTAGGGAAGTCAACAATCCTATATGCAGGGACTTTGTGCTTGAGTTTGTGGAGTTATGATTCACATGGTTGGGGATCTATTCGAAGCATATTGGGGAACCTTACCTTAAGTACATGTGGTGTTTGGAGTCATCGTCTTGGAGTTAGATTCATTTTAGTGGTTGCTGGAATGTGTTCTTATTTACTAGCTAAGCTTTGAAGATTGTGTTTGTGAGCATCGATCTGAGGGAGTTGGTGTGTGAACTCTTTGAGTTGGATAGTTGGTTGGTGTGAACTTTTATTATAATTGTCGATCTATTTGACCCTAATCCAGAAGGCCTTACAACTAAGCATGTTTGATAAAAATATTATTATTAGAACTGGAACTATGTGGATATAAATCTCCACATTATTGTTTATATTCCACTCTATAGGTGTTTGTTAGGGGCTAGGATATCTCAATTGGGGATTCTCATGCCTTCCACTATGTCAATTCTTTACCTTCCAAAACTATACTAGTGGCGTTCCCTATAAACTCCTCTATAACGCCAAAGGAGACTCCATTCATAGTCATCCAATAGCTCTTACAAGAATCTATAAATTTCCATGAAACTCTCTCATCTTAACTTTCAATGCATTCCATAAAAGAAATTAAACCCACTTCCCTCAAGTAAGTCCAAGTTGTTTTATCATCTTTCATAACATTCCCGATTCTGAGTGGCTTAATCCAAGCATTAGTTTTCTCCATAGCTTCATCATCACCAAGCTCGATCACTAAATCTTCCTCAAATTTTGTCATCTCCACAACAAGACTACTAGAGAAATCATGGGAAAAACATAGAGAACCAAGACACAAGCTTTCCTTTGGAAATAGTAAAATTGATTAATAACAGTGGCTATTGTTTTTTATTACACTTGTGATTTTAACAAGTGAACTTGTCATAATAATTATTCCTCATGACACCTCATTCTCTTTTTGTAATTATTTCATAAAAAATTGTCATTCACAGTTAGAAAGGTTCATCCTTTGGGATTGAAGCAAATTGCAACATATCTTGCCTTGGTTTACAAACCCACTCCTAGCATAAATAATCATAGCTATGGTATTAATATAGAATGTGTTACAATTTAAAATCAACATCAAAAAATCCCTTGCCTTCAAAATACGCCATGATAAATCTAACTCCCACAAATAACTTGATCAAAATGGTTTTTGTTGCATTAAAATATTTTCTTTTTGAACTAGCATTAAAACTATTGTCAAAAGATCATACTCATTTTCCTAGATCTTGTGATTGATGAGACTCTATACGTACGACACCAAGTTGTTTGTCAGTTGGTTTCTCTCATGGTACACATGGTGAATGGTGGTCTTGATAAATCTATTTAATAACATTCGAGCATTTGTTATAACCGATGTAGCTTGTGGACTCATCTTTCAAACGCCCTTAATGGCCTCAGTGATTAGTGAAGAGTCTCCGTCCACCACCAAATTTGGAATCTGCATACTAACAATTGTCTCCAAACCCCATAGAAGACCCATAGTCTTGGCCTCATTACTAGAAACTTTAGCACAATTACCTGCATAACCCTTAATGCAATTTCATTATTCATCTCAGATAGCATTTGCCTTAACATTTTACCAAGATCTGTCAAAATTCATTTTCCACCAATTTAGAGGGGAAGGTTTCCAATACGAAATGTTAAGAGTTGGAAGGTCAAATCTACTTTGTTGAATGGTGGTGGAATAGTGGCCTTCACTCTCTAAAAAGATGAAGCATTTTCTTTTTATTATTTCAAATGAAATAATACACATTCTATCAAGCAAAAATAAAAAAGTAATACTTTGATGTTAAATTACTCATATTAAATTGGATGGTTTGCATTCTCTAAATATGATTTAAGTTTGACATAATGTGTGAAATATTCAATCTTTAGTTTATACAATATATGTAAATATAAAATCATTTTTTTAAAAAAATTTACAATTATAGAGGCACACATAAATCATAGTTTTAAAAAATTCTTTCAACTTTACAATGTTAACTATGACATTGGGCATGGTTGATTACACAATTTCATAAGTAGAAGCATTTTTGTTTGTAGATTTTTTTTAATTAGCTTATTTATTTTAATTTTCTCTTTTTGTTCATTGTTACTATCGATTTTTGAAATGATTTTATAAATATATTGTACAATTTCATTATTTTCCTTCTTACATTTTTAAAAATTATATCTCCAAACATTATTTTGCATCAATTTTTTTATAATATACTTGTTAATATATCAATTTATACTCTACATAGTTCAATCTTTGTAATTAAGATGTCATGAATTATTCTAAACCAATATATATATATATATATATATATATATATATATATATATATATATATATATATATATATATATATATATATATATATATATATATATATATATATATATACATATACATACATACATACATATAGATATATATATGTATATATATATGTATGTATATATATATATGTATGTATTTATATATATATATATATATATAAATACATACATATATATATATACATACATACATATATATATATATATATATATATATATATATATATGTATGTATACATATAGATATATACATATATACATACATACATATATATGTATATATCTATATGTATACATACATACATATATATATATATCTATATATATATATATATATCAAAATTCTCGCTGTAAATGTTGACATAAATAAATTCTATAATATATTAAGATTCGGTGACCTGACCAAGAAACCCAACTTGATTACTTTACTAGATATGGCGGCTCATTATTCAAGAGATCTTTTTCAATCACAAGAAGACTGGAAAATTAGTAAAATAGTTGAAAGCGAAGAAGCTGTAATAAGATAAACGTCCATGTCGTGCACTTTCAGTTGGATGCATTTCATTTTAATTGTAAATGTTATGTTTAATTTATGGCGAAGAAGCTGACACAGATGGAAAGCAAGCATCAGCATTATGCGCACCAAAAAAGAGGACACAAATAAGATGGCCACTTTAATTTGGTCATCCCTATGCTCTAATTAGGTTGGGTAGCCTTCCCTTTTAAGATGTGGAACATTTAACATGTCATGATAAATACTTTCATTCACAAGTCTAATTGAGGCATGTCAAGGTCCTCTAAAGGGCAATAGTTCAACGGATTGAAAACGTGGAAATGTTGAATTTCTTGAGAATTATAGTCCTGCCTTGTTATTCCAAATTGATTAGCGGTTGGTCTATGGAAAATGATAGATGGTGGCGGTAGTTGTTTGAACAAGAAAGGTAGCTGGGTGTGTGTCAACTTTCACACTAGGTATCAAATTTATCATAAATGCCGACTTCTCTATTAGATCCATATCATTAAGATTTAAATACGGTAGCATAAAAAGAGGAAATGGTGCTCAGTATAGAAGCTTTACGATGATGTCTTCAAACCTTCTCTACTCGATGTGTATAGTGTACAACAAAATTTAGTTGACTTCGCACTTGTTTTGGGTTTATATTATTAATTACTTGAATTTGGACGAACAATCACAAATCTTAATAGTAAATGGATAGGGGAAGTGTAAAGGGTTGTCGATTCACAAGATGAACCTCTAAGTCTATGGGCTTGTGTGGTAAAGTTGTGTACACAGGTGTGGCATAGGCAAGATATGATGCCAAGTTGAGGAGTATCCGATGGGGCTATGGTGTGCTGGGCATGCATAGTTGTAGCGTAAGATCTTGTCATGGGATGGATCCGAGGTGTATCTAATGGGGTTGTGCTGCGAGTTGTTCCCACTAGCATGGTTGTGGTGTAGGCGAGGCATGGAACCAAGCTAAGGTGTAACCACAAAGGCAGTAAGTGCCAGTGTGCATCAATGGAAGCTTAGATAGTCAACCTCCCTCAAGAGGAATGAAGAAGAGTAGTCCTTCCCTCTAGTCTCCAAATGAGATAGAGGTGATGTATAGTGAAGAAGATAAGCTTCACCTTATCATGATTTGGTGAGGTTTGGCGACAATGCAAGGGTACCTAACTTAGTGAAGCGGAGTAGCTGAGTCAATGTTGGTCATGACTTAATGAGAGTTGTCTATGGTTTGAAAGTTGGGGAAGCTAAGTACCTAGTTCTATGGTAGGAGGAAAATGGTTTTTCAAAGTAGGAGCATTTGAGGCTTATTGTGAGTTGTGTGAGAGATCTGTTGCAGAGCAAGTTATCTATGTAGAGAGGTGTCAAAGGGGTGGTGCACTGAGTGCATATCCAGGTTGCTTGCTTGGTTGGGTTTGCATTGGGATAAGATATCTCAAGGACTATGGTGGTCCAATATGGCAATCAGGATATGGCATTCTGGAAGTGTGCTCAAGGCGAGATGAGCCATGAGGCACATCCATGTCAATTATCCGAAGAGGTAGTTGTGTGGCATGGCTCAAAGAGGTGGGTCATGATGGATGACAAGTAATGATAGATTGTGGAGCATGACTAAAATGAGTGAAATAATTCATACATGAAGCTATGGTGGCGTAGCCATGTTGGAAGGAAGTACAACGTCCAAGGGATTGGGTGGACCATGGAATAAGGGCATGGTGCTCAAGTAGGTCTATATTACAAAGGAATTCGAGATGAGTAAGATAGTGTGGGTGCATGAAGGGTTGGTTTGAGCACAATGGATTCATAAGTAACAAGGTGTTTGCCAACGAGGGGATGTAGACATAGATGCGTTGTCAATGTAGTCGGGGCTCAGCATTTTTATTTAGGGTTTGTCTAAGACAATCAATAGTTTCATGGGGAACAAGGTTGGGCTTCAAGGTTCATGGCGAACTAGTGGAGACCATAAGGAGATGGAGTGTCATGGATATAGGGGCATGCTAAGGTAGCATGCAAGATTGGACTCGAGGACTCAAGGTATGTTCAAAGGTGCTAGGGTAGTATCAAGTATGCTTTGGTAGCATGCTTAATGAACCAAGGAGGAGTCACTAGTCTAAGTCACTAAGCATGGATGTAGTGTTTAGTAAGGCATTTGTGGTGATTCTCGATGTAGTGGTCAGCAAGGGGGTTTGTGGAAGTTCTAGCCATTCAAGGGGTGGCGCAATTGTGATCAAGGATGGTTAAGAGACTCGGGATTTGAGGTCACATTTGGCCAATGTTGGAGTAAGTTAGTCTTATGGGGGATGCTAAGGCAAAGACATAGTACAACTAAGTAAGGGGTTCAACTTGGGCTGAACAAGGGTGGAGATTGGAGCTCGAAGTGTAGCAAAGGAAGCAAAACCAAGGTTGTTCGGCATGTGCTTCTATTCTATAGGAGTGTATGTTTAGGCAGCGAAGTGTGTGGGCACTTTATGAAGATTTGGGGTAAGGTGTAGTTTGGGTGAACCAAAATGGTCGGAACACATGGGTAGTCAAAAGTAGTGATTGCTAGTAATATGCATGGTTAGAGATTCTAAGGGAGAAGACTCATCCTGGGCATGAGCTAAATCCAACCCCGTGATAGTTGGTATTAGAGCATTATATGGAACAAGTGTGGCATTGGGTTTATTTCAACTCATGCAAAGTTGACATTGAAGCAAGATCTTTGGTAGATAGGCTTTGGGTTATACTAGTGCCAACTCTTGGAGTTGGCATGAAAGATATAGAGGAGATGGTCAAACTAATATGCAGCTTGTGGAGAGTTAATATCAACATTGTTGGAAGTGGTTTCAGCAGTGGAACTTGGATGTGGAAGTTGAGATGTGGCATGGTGTCACAAGACCATTATGCAAAGATGGACATAGTGCAACAAGGTGTTGTGGGTTCATCAGAATGCAACTAAGATGGAAATGTCAAGTACATTTAAGACCACTGTGAGGATGGGATGCAAGGAGTAGTGAGGCATGCGAGTTGTTTGGCACAACTCTGAGGAATAAAGAAGTTGGGTTATGTGGTAGCTTTGTTGGCTAGTCTCAATGTGGAGCAGGATGGTGTGTGGGACATTATCTGAGTTGAAATCAACGAGCTACATGGACTAGATTGGAAAATGGGTTTAAGGTACAGTGAGGAGTAGGGTCTAGAGTATGGAGTGGGCCTGAGAAATGACAAAGGTATTTCTTGAAACAATGTAGTTTAGGGTCTTGTTAGGCACATTATCCAAGGTGTAAAGATTTAGTTTCTTGGGGTAGTGTGGTATAGATCTTACAGGGTGTGAGTTTGAGGAGAAATGGAGTAGCTCCATGCAGCAGTGGAGTGTGGGCTTGCATACAGTAAGTTCAAAAGTGGGAAAAAGTTGCGGACATGTGATATGTTGCGGTGTAGGATGTTTAAGGTTGAAATTTGAGAAAGATGTGTTGATAGTGTGATAGGTTGGCTTGGAAGCTATGGGAGTAGGCTAGAGAGCAGTGACATGAACCAGTGAGATTGGGCAATGTGGTATCATGAGGTGTAGGTTAATGTAAAGTGCATCATCCAAGGTGTAATGTCTGGGATGTCGAGTGAGTGTAGAGAGGTGTAGGGTTATGGCTTGTAATTGTGTTAGTTGGATCTGAGGTTAAGAAGCAATTACTTAGGAGTCACAAGGTTTTGGAGGTGTACTGGCGGATGGAAGTTGGGTGCATTATGGGTTGAGGTGTTGGGGATGGGTTGGATGTTGAACATGCCATAGGGTTGGTTAGAAGTCAAGAGGAGTGGTGTAGTGGAAGGCCTAGTGCCAAGGTTGAATGTGATGACTTCGGAAAGTAGTGTTGTTAGATGAAGTTTGGTGTAAGATTGTGTCAAGTGCATGATTTGAGGAAGGTTTGTGTAAGTACTAGGGTTTGCACAATATTCTAGAGGTAAATTGGTAGATTTGTTTTGGTGGTCAGCTTGGGTTGCAGTGTTGGAGGTGAGTTGGGTGTAGGGAAAACTAGAGGGTTCTTCGGCAAGCAGACAAAGTGGCACAATAGGACATCAAGCAGGTTGAATGATGAATGTGCAAACTTGGGAAAGAAGATGGGAGCTTGTGCATTGGCGATGCAGCAAGCTTTTCTTTCAATGCATGTCAAGAAAGTTTCATTGGGTAGTTGAAGGTGGAAGACAGAATTTGGGGTGTTGTCACTGGCTGACAAAAAGGTGACTGGGTGGAGACAAGACATGCACTGGATTCATGAAAGTAACTCAGTATCTAGGATATTGACGTCATCAAATATGTAGTGGAAATAGAAAGGATGCAGAGGTGAGTAATAGTGAGGATGATAGTCAGTGTTTAGTACAAAAGAGAATCTATAGATCCATTCGAAAGGTAGTGGTAGTGGTTCTCAATGTTGATGGCATTGCCTATTTTAGAGTGGGGGAGGACACAAGGGGCTATTGGTTCTCAAGATGAAAATTTAAGGCTATGGGTCTGTGCATAAAAGTTGTGTACATAGAGGTGTGGAGCATGCAAGGCATGTTGCCAAGATGAGGAGTAACTGATGAAGCTATGTCATGTGTTAGGCATGCATAGTTGTGGCATAGGATCTTGTCATTCAATGGATCCAAGGTGTATCCAATGGGGTTGTGCTCCGAGTTGGTCCCACTAGTATGGTTGTGGTGTAGGAAAGGTTTGGAGCCGAGCTAAGGTGTAACTATGGAGCATAAGTGAGTGTACATCAAGGGCAACTTAGGTAGTTGGCCTTTCTCAAGAGGAACAAAGAAGAGTGGTCCTTCCCTCTAGTCTCTAGATGCGATAGAGGTGACACATAGGTTTAGGAATGAAGAAGAGTGGCTCTGTCTTATCATGATGTGGTGAGTTTTGGTGACAATGCAAGGGTCCCTAACTTAGTGAAATGGAGTAAGTTAGCCAATGTTGGTGATGACTCAATGGGAGTTGTCTATGGTCTGAAAGCTAGGAAAGCTAAGTACCTAATCCTGTGGTTGGAGGAAAATGGCTTATCAGAGTAGGAGCCTTGGGGGATTATGGTGAGCTGTGGGGGGGATGTGTTGTGGAGCAAATTATCTATGTAGAGCAGTGTCAAAAGGGTGGTGCACTGAGTGCACATCCAAGTTGCCTGGCTGGTTGGCTTTGTGTTGGGAGAAGATATCTCAAAATTCATGGTGGTCTAGTATGGTGATCAGGATGTGGCTTTCCAACAACATGCTCAAGGAGAGCTGAGCCAAGAGGCAAATCTATGTCAAGTATCTGAAGAGGTAGTCGTGTGCCATGGCTCAAAGAGGAGAGTCATGATTGATGACAAGTAATGATGGCTTGTGGTGCATGATTTAAATGGGTGAAGTTATTCATAGGTGAAGCTATGGTAGCATTGTTGGAAATGAGAATGAAGTAACTGAGAGGGGGAGGCGGTGAATCAGTTACTACAAAAACATTTCACAGTCCCTTAGATGTCTAAAAGTTTGATCTATTTTATAGATTACTAAAACTTGTTATTGCAGCAAATAATAACAATCATTAAGAACTGATATCAAAACAATTTAGCAAACTCAAACACTAGAGACACCAGATTTAACGTGGAAACCCAATATGGGAAAAACCACCAATGTCACTAGTTACTATTTTTCACTCTTTTGAAGTGAGCCCTGTTAGGAGCCAACCCTGTTAAAGGTTACAAAAACACACTGTTAGGTGCGACCCTGTTAGATGATTTAAACACTCTGTTAGAAGTGGCCTTGCTAGAGGTCTTTAGAACAATTCAACTAAATTGTCACCTTGTTAGAGGATTTACAAAATGGCTGTTAAACCAACTCTATTAAGAGATTTGGATTCACTGCTGCAAAGGTCATAAAGCAACAATGAAGTGACCTGAATAATATGCAACTTATCTTTTACTGATTACAGATCTCTGTTCGGCTTGATTGGATCCTTACTGATCAAATACAACTTTACAGCTCCTTTAATCCTTCATTAGGATTCGCTCAGTCTCCTCGCGTCCTTGCTTCTCTTGTTCTTCACTTGTTTTTACACTTTTTTTTCACACACTTTTACAACTTGAATAACTCTATATATATATATATATATATATATATATATATATATATATATATATATATATATATATATATATATATATATATATATATATATATATATATATATATTTCAGATTATCAAGTCGGCTCAAATAACTTGGAAAACAATTATTCCAACAGTCGGCTGAATTGCAAGATTTAACAAATCCCTTTACTGGCCGACCCAGCATGATAAACTCTGTTCAAAAATAATTCCTGTGTTAACTAACTGAGCCCGATTAATACAGAGAATTTCGTGGAATCCTTCAGTCGCCGAGTGAACTCGATAAGCACTAAGTTCCCTGTGATGACCGAGTGAGCTCGGTGAAACCGACTCCACTTTGATGACTGAGTGAGCTCAGTGAAAATTGACTTCTCCATCTTTTCTTTGATGACCGAGTGAGCTCGGTGAAAACTGACTTCTCCATCTTTCCTTCAATGACCGAGTGAGCTCGGTGAAAACTGACGTTTCCATCTTTCCTTCGATGACCGAGTGAGCTCAGTGAAAATTGACTTCTCCATCTTTCCTTCGATGACCGAGTGAGCTCGGTGAAAATTGACTTTTCCATCTTTCCTTCGATGACCGAGTGAGCTCAGTTATTACTATCTATTTTATTTTCTTCAATGACCGAGTGAGCTTGGTTATCATTGTCTGAACTCGGTTAACTGAGATTAAAGACTGATATGACATTTTGTGTGACATCAAGGACAACACTATCCAACAATCTCCCTCTTTGGCATTGATGGCAACACAACATGTCATAACAGAATGAAATTTTGAAAACAAGATAACAGACTTCTCCCTCTTTCACTAGTCTCCTTCTTTTAAGGAGCTTTATAGTAGATTTTTTTTAAGTCTCATAAATTTCAGAAGGATATGACAGTAAATCTCTCCCTCTTTGACATCACATGCCAAAGACAATAGAAGTAAAGTGAATTGCAATGTACTTATAGTACTGATTCATATGCAATGATTTCTGATTAAACTGCATCAACAGATAGATCTTCAATCTAGTATGCGTTGATGCATCACTAAAGCTTCCTTTAGTGAACTTCAGATACGGGAATGACCCCTAACTTACCTTTAAGATATAAAAATGCATCCTTAGACAAGGGCTTTGTTAATATATCAACAATTTGTTCCTTTGTGTGGACATATTCCAATTTGATCTCCTTGTCTTGCACCAATTCTCTGACAAAATGATATTTGATTGCAATATGCTTGGTCTTGGAATGCATCACTGGATTCTTGGATATATTGATTGCACTTGTATTATCACAGAACATAACAACTGGTTCTTTGATTTCCATCTTCATTCCTTGCAATAGTTGCTTAAACCAAACAATATTAGAACAATTTACTACTGCAGCAACATACTCTGCCTCTGCTGTAGATTGGGATGTACAATTTTGCTTTTTGCTTGTCCAAGAAACCAATCTCTTTCCAAGAAAGAATGCTCCTCCACTTGTGCTTTTTCTGTCATCAAGGTTCCCTGCCCAATCAGCATCAGTAAAAACTTTCAAATCCAAATTACCTCCAAATTTGTACCATAGCCCATAATCTTCAGTTCCTTTCAAATATCTCATTATTCTCTTGATTGCCATCAGGTGAATTTCTCTTGGTTTTGCCGAAAATCTTGCAACAATACCAACTGCGAGAGCAATATCTGGCCTGGTATGAACTACATACTGCAATTTTCCAATCATAGATCTATACAATGTTTGATCTACCTCTTTGGATTCATCATCTTTTGAAAGTTTCAATCCAGTACACATAGGAGTTCCAACAGGTTTACAGTCCTCCATACCAAACTTTTTCAATATCTCCTTGATGTATTTTGACTAAGTGATGAAGATGCCATTCTTATTTTGTTGGATTTGAAGACCAACAAAGAATTTTATCTCACCAAACATAGACATTTCAAACTCCTTGTTCATTTGTTCTTAAAATTCTTTGCAAAGATCATCATGCCCTGTGAAAACAGTATCATCTACAAATATTTCTGCCAAGACAATCTTAGGAGCCAACCCTGTTAAAGGTTACTAAAACACACTATTTGGTGTGACCCTGTTAGAGGATTTAAACACACTATTAGAAGTGGCCTTGCTAGAGGTCTTTAGAACAATTCAACTAAATTGTCACCTTGTTAGAGGATTTACAAAATGGTTGTTAAACCAACTCTATTAAGAGATTTGGATTCACTGCTGCAAAGGTTATAAAGCAACAATGAAGTGACCTGAATAATATGCAACTTATCTTTTGCTATATATATATATATATATATATATATATATATATATAAAACAATTATTCCAACAGTCGGCTGAATTGCAAGATTTAACAAATCCCTTTACTGGCCGACCCAGCACGGTAACTCTGTTCAAAAATAATTCTCGTGTTAACTGACTGAGCCCGATTAATACAGAGAATTTCATGGAATCCTTCAGTCGTCGAGTGAACTCGGTAAGCACTGAGTTCCCTGTGATGACCGAGTGAGCTCGGTGAAATCGACTCCACTTTGATGATCGAGTGAGCTCAGTGAAAACTGACTTCTCCATCTTTTCCTAGATCTTGTGATTGATGACACTCTATACGTACGATGCCAAATTGTTTGCCAATTAGTTTCCCTCATGGTACACATGGTGAATGGTGGTCTTAATAAATCTATTTAATAACATTTGAGCATCTATTATAACTGATGTAGCTTGTGGACTCATCTTTCAAACCCCCTTAATGGCCTCAGTGACTAGTGAAGAGTCTCCATCCACTACCAAATTTGGAATCTGCATACTAACAATTGTCTCCAAACCCCATAGAAGACCCATAGCCTTGGCTTCATTGCTAGAAACTTTACCACAATTACACGCATAACCCTGAATGCAATTTCATTATTCATCTTAGATGGCATTTGCCTTACCATTTTACCAAGATCTGTCAAAATTCAGTTTCCACCAATTTAGAGGGGAAGGTTTCCAATTCAAAATGTTAAGATTTGGAAGGTCAAATCTACTTTGCTAGATGGTGGTAGAATAGTGGCCTTCACTCTTTAAAAAGATGAAGCATTTTCTTTTTCTTATTTCAAATGAAATAAAACACATTCTATCAAGCAAAAATAAAAAAGTAATACTTTGATGTTAAATTACTCATATTAAATTGGATGGTTTGTATTCTCTAAATATGATTTAAGTTTGACATAATGTGTGAAATATTCAATCTTTCGTTTATACAATTAATGCAAATATAAAATCATTTTTTAAAGACAATTACAATTATAGAAGCACATGTAAATCATAGCTTTGAAAAATTCTTTCAACTTTACAATGTTAACTATGACATTGGGCATGGTTGATTACACAATTTTATAAGTAGAAGCATTTTTGTTTGTAGATTTTTTTTAATTAGCTTATTTATTTTAATTTTATCTTTTTGTTCATTGTTACTATGAATTTTTGAAATGATTTTATAAATATATTCTACAATTTCATTATTTTCCTTCTTATATTTTTAAAAATTGTATCTCCAAACATTATTTTGCATCAATTTTTTATAATATACTTGTTAATATATCAATTTATACTCTACATAGTTCAATCTTTGTAATTAAGATGTCATGAATTATTCTAAACCACTATATATATATATATTCTCGCTGTAAATGTTAACATAAATAAATTCTATAATATATTAAGATTCGGTGACCTGACCAAGAAACCCAACTTGATTACTTTACGAGATATGGCGGCTCATGATTCGAGAGATCTTTTTCAATCACAAGAAGACTGGAAAATTAGTAAAATAGTTGAAAGCGAAGAAGCTGTAATAAGATAAACGTCCATGTCGTGCACTTTCAGTTGGATGCATTTCATTTTAATAGCAAATGTTATGTTTAATTTATGGCGAAGAAGCTGACACAGAGGGAAAGCAAGCATCAGCATTATGCGCACCAAAAAAGAGGACACAAATGAGATGGCCTCTTTAATTTGGTCATCCCTATACACTAATTAGGTAGGGTAGCCTTCCCTTTTAAGATGTGGAACATTTAACCAATGTCATGATAAACACTTTCATTGAGGCATGTCAAGGTCTTCTAAAGGGCAATTGTTCAATGGATTGAAAACGTGGAAATGTTGCATTTCTTGAGAATTATAGTCCTGCCTTGTTATTCCAAATTGATCAGCGGTTGGTCTATGGAAAACGATAGATGGTGGCGGTAGTTGGTTGAACAAGAAAGGCAGCTCGGTGTGTGTTAACATTCACACCAGGTATCAAATTTATCATAAATGTCGACTTCTCTATTGGCTCCATATCATTAAGATTTAGATACGGTAGCATAAAAAGAGGAAATTGTGCTCAGTATAGAAACTTTACGATGATCTCTTCAAACCTTCTGTACTCGATGTGTATAGTCTAAAACAAAATTTTGTTGGATTCGCACTTCTTTAGAGTTTATATTATAAGTAACTTGAATTTGGACGAACAGTCACAAATCTTGGCAGTATGGAAATGAAAGGAGAGAGACTTATATTTATAGTCTCCAATATATCTTAGTTATAAATGGATAGGGGAATTGTAAGGGGTTGTTTATAGTCTCCAATATAACTTAGTTATATATGGATAGGGAAATTGTAAGGGGTTGTCAATTCACAAGATGAACCTCTAAGGCTATGGGCTTGTGCGGTAAAGCTTTGTACACACAGGTATGGCATAGGCGAGGCATGGTGCCGAGTTGAGGAGTATTCAATTAGGCTATGGTGGTTGGGCATGCATAGTTGTAGCGTAGGATCTTATCATGGGATGGATCCGAGGTGTATCTAATGGGGTTGCGCTACGATTTGTTCCCACTAGCATGGTTGTGGTGTAGGCGAGACATGGAGCCGAGCTAAGGTGTAATTGCAGAGCCAGTAAGTGCCAGTGTCCATCAATGGTAGCTTATGTAGTCAACCTCCCTCAAGAGGAACGAAGAAGAGTAGTCCTTCCCTCTAGTCTCTGAATGAGATATAAGTGATGCATAGTTTTAGGAGTGAAGAAGAGTAGCTTCGCCTTATCATGATGTGGTGAGGTTTGGCAACAATGTAAGGGTCCCTAACTTAGTGAAGCAGAGTAGCTGAATCAATGTTGGTGATGACTTAATGAGAGTTGTCTATGGTTTGAATGCTAGGGAAGTTGAGTACCTAGTCCTATGGTAGGAGGAAAATGATTTGTCCAAGTAGGAGCATAGGAGGCTTATGGTGAGTTATGTGGGAGATGTGTTTTGGAGCAAGTTATCTACGCAAAGAGGTGGTGCATTGAGTGCACATCCAGGTTGCTTACTTGATTGGGTTTGCATTAGGATAAGATATCTCAAGGATCATCGTGGTCCAATCTGGCAATCAGGATATGGCGTTCTAGAAGTGTGCTCAAGGCGAGATGAGCCATGAGGCACATCCATGTCAATTATCCGAAGAGGTAGTTGTGTGGCATGGCTCAAAGAGGTGGGTCATGATGAATGACAAGTAATGATGGCTTGTGGAGCATCACTAAAATGAGTGAAATGATTCATAGGTGAAGCTATGGTGGCGTAGCCATGTTGGAAGGAAGTACAACATCCAAGGGATTGGGTGTATCATGGAACAAGGGCATGGTGCTCAAGTAGGTGTATATTACAAAGGAATTCGAGATGAGTAAGATTGTGTAGGTGCATGAAGGGTTGGTTTGAGCACAATGGATTCATGAGTAACAAGGTGTTCACCAATGAGGGCATGTAGACACAGATGTGTTTTCAAGGTAGTCAGCGCTCAATGTTTGTATTTAGGGTATGTCTAAGATAGTCAATAGTTTCATGGGGAACAAGGTTGGGCTTTAAGGTTCATGGTGAGCTAGGGGAGACCAATAGGAGATGGAGTGTCATGGAGATAGGGGCATGCTAAGGTAGCATGCAAAATTGGACTTGAGGACTCAAGGTATGCTCAAAGGTGCTAGGGTAGTATCGGATATGCTTTTCTAGAATGATTAATGAGCCAAGGATGACTCACTAGTCTAAGTCAGTTAGCATGGATGTAGTGTTTAGCAAGGCATTTGTGGTGATTCTTGATGTAGTGGTCAACAAGGGGGGTTGTGGAAGTTCTAAGCATTCAAGGGGTGGCACAATTATGATCAAGGGTGATTAAGAGACTCAGGGAGTTGAGGTCACATTTGGCCAATGTTGGAGTAAGTTAGTCTTATGGGGGATGCTAAGGCAAAGACATAGTATGACTAAGTAAGGGGTTCAACTTGGGTTGAAATAGGGTAGAGGTTTGAGCTCAAGGTGTAGCAAAGGAAGCAAAACCAAGGTTGTTTAGCATGCACTTCTATTTCATAGGAGTGTATGTTTAAGCAGTCAAGTGTGTGGGAACTTTATGAAGATTTGGGGTAAGGTGTAGTTTGGGTGAACTAAAATGGTCAGACCACATGGGCAGTTAGAAGTAGTGATTGCTAGTAATGGGCATGGCTAGAGATTCTAAGGAAGAAGGGTCATCCTAGGCGTGAGCTAAATCTAGCCCCATGATAGTTGGCATCAAAGTATTATATGGAAGAAGTGTGGCTTTAGTTGTTTCAACTCATGCAGAGTTGACATTGAAGCAAGATCTTTGGTAG
Source organism: Cupressus sempervirens (assembly GCA_028749045.1). Lineage (NCBI taxonomy): Eukaryota > Viridiplantae > Streptophyta > Pinopsida > Cupressales > Cupressaceae > Cupressus > Cupressus sempervirens. Next base: position 374,080,105 of record CM053783.1, read on the forward strand.
ATTTGCTTTGGGTTGTACCACCAACTCTTGGAGTTGGCATCAAAGATATAGAGGAGATGGTCAAACTAATATGCAATATGTGGAGAGTTAATATCGACTTTGTTGGAAGTAGTTTCAGCAATGGAACTCGGATGTGGAAGTCAAGAGGTGGCATGGTGTCACAAGACCATTATGCAGAGATGGACATAGCGCAACAAGGTGTTGTGGGTTTGTCAGAATGCAACTAAGATGGAAATGTCGGGTACATTTGACACCACTGTGAGGATGGGATGCAAGGAGTAGTGAGGCATGGGAGTTGTTTGGCACAACTCTAAGGAGTGAAGAAGTTGGGTTATAGGGTGGCTTTGTTGGCCAGTCTCAGTGTCGAGCAAGATGGTGCATGGGACATTATTCGAGCTGAAGTCAACGGGCTACATGGACTAGATTGGAAAATGAGCTTAAGGTATAGTGAGGAGTAGGGTCTAGAGTGTGGAGGGGAATTGAGTACTAACAAAGGTATTGCTTGAAATAATGTAGTTTAGGGTCTTCATAGGGACTTGAGCCAAGTTGTAAAGTTTTGGTTGCTTGGGGCAGTGTGGTGTATAACTTATAGGGTGTGTGTTCAAGGAGAAATGAAGTAGCTGTGTGGAGCAGTGGAGTGTGGGCTTGCATATGGTAAGTTTTGAAGTGGAAAATAGTTGAAGCCACATGATATGTTGCAATGTAGGATGTTTAAGGTGAAAATTTGAGAAAGATGTGTTGATAGTGTGATAGGTTGGCTTGGAAGCTACAGGAGTAGGCTAGGGAGTAGTGACATGAACCAGTGAGATTGGTTGATGTGGCATCATGAGGTGTAGGTTAATGTAAAGTGCATCAAGCAAGGTGTAAAGTTTGGGATGTCGAGTGAGTGTAGAGAGGTGTAGGGTTATGACTTGTAAATGTGTGAGTTAGATTTAAGGATAAGAAGCAAGTACTTAGGAGTCACAAGGTTTTAGAGGTGTACTGGCAGATGGAAGTTGAGTGCATTATGGGTTGAGGTGTTGAGGATGGGTTGGATGTCAAGCATGCCACAGGGTTAGTCAGAATTCAAGCAAAGTGGTACAGTAGAAGGCCTAGTGCCAAGGTTGAATGTGATGACTTCGGAAATTAGTGTTGGTAGATGTAGTTTGGTGTAAGATTGTATCAAGTGCATGATCTGAGGAAGGTTTGTGTAAGTACTAAGGTTCTCACAATGTTCAGGAGGTGAATTGGTAGATGAGTGTTAGTGGTTAGTTTGGGTTATAGTGTTGCAAGAGAGTTGGGTGTAGGGCACACTAGAGGGTTCTTGAACGGGTAGACAAAGTGGCACAATAGGATGTCAAGGAGGCTGAATGTTAAATGTGCAAATTTGATAAAGAATTTGTGGGCTTGTGCACTAGGGATGTGGCAATATTTTCTTTCAATGGATGTTAGGAAAGGTTCCTTGGGTAGTTGAAGGTGGAAGAAAAAATTTGGGGTGTTGTCACTAGATGTCAAAAAGGTGACTGAGTGGAGACAAAGCATCTTGTGTGTAGTTCACAGGGTGTTATTAGGTATGGCCAACTCAGTTGAAGTAAGACATGTAATAGATTCATTCAAGTGGCTCAATATCTAGGATATTGATGGCATCAAGTATGTAGTGGAAATAGAAAGGATGCAAAGGTGAGTAATAGTGAGGATGACAGTCAGTGTTTAGTACAAAAGAGAATCTATAGATCCATTTGAAAGGTAGTGGTAGTGGTTTTTGGTGTTGATGACATTGCCTATTTTAGAGTGGGGGAGGACACAAGGGGCTATTGATTCAAAAGATGAAACTCTAAGGCTATGGGTTTCTATAGAAAAGTTGTGTGCATAGAGGTGTGGAATATGTAAGGCATGGTGCCAAGATTAGGAGTATTTGGTAGGGCTATGTCATCTCTTAGGCATGCATAGTTGTGGCATACAAACTTGTCATTCAATGGATCCAAGGTGTATCCAATGGGGTTGTGCTATGAGTTTTTCCCACTAGTATGGTTGTGGTGTAGGTGAGGTGTGGAGCCAAGCTAAGGTGTAACGATAGAGCATAAGTGTCAGTTTACATCAAGGGTGACTTAGGTAGTGGACCTTCCTCAAGAGGGATGAAGAAGAGTGTTCCTTCCCTCTAGTCTCTGGATGTGATAGAGGTGAGACATAGATTTAGGAATGAAGAAGAGTAGCTCTGTCTTATCATGATGTGGTGAGGTTTGGCGACAATGAAAGGGTCCCTAACTTAGTGATGTGAAGTAAGTGATCCAATGTTGGTGATGACTCAATGGGAGTTGTCTACAGTCTAAAAGCTAGGGAAGCTAAGCACCTAATCCTATGGTTGGAGGAAAATGGTTTATCAGAGTAGGAGCATTGGGGGCTTATGGTGAGCTATGGGGGATATATTTTGTGGAGCAAGTTATCTATGCAGAGCAGTGTCAAAATGGTGGTGCACAGAGTGCACATCCAAGTTTCTTGGCTGGTTGGCTTTGTGTTGGGATAAGATATCTCCAAATTTGTGGTGGTCTAGTATGGTGATCAGGATGTGGCATTCCAAGAAGGTGCTCGAGATGAGCTAAGCCATGAGGCAGTTCTATGTCAAGTATCCGAAGAGGTAGTTGTGTGGCATGGCTCAAAGAGGAGAGTCATGATGGATGGCAAGTAATGATGGTTTGTGATGCATGACTAAAATGGGTGAAGTTATTCATAGGTGAAGCTATGGTGGCATAACTGAGTTGGAAGGAAATACAACATCCAAGGGATTGGGTGGATCTTGGAACAAGGTCATGGTGCTCAAGTTGGTATGTATTACAAAGGAATCTAGGATGAGTAAGATTTTGTGGATGCTTGAAGAGTTAGTTTGAGTGCAATGGATTCATGAGTAACAAGGTGTTCACCAACAAGAGCATGTAGACATAGACATGGTGTCAAGGAAGTCAAGGCTTAATGTTTGGATTCAAGGTTTTTTAAAGAGAGTCAACAGTTTCATGGGGAAAAGGGTTGGGCTTCAAGCTTCATGGCAATCTAAGGGAGACCAATATGAGATGGACTGTAATGGAGATAGGGGCATGCTAAGGTAGCATGCAAAATTAGACTTGAGGGTCTCAACATATGTTCAGAGGTGTTAGGGTAGTATCAGGTATGTTCTAGTAGTATGCTTAGTGACCCAATGATGACTTGGTACTTAGTAGTCTAAGTCACTTATGGTGGATGTAGTGTTCAAAAAAGGACTTGTGGTGATTCTCAATGCAATGGTCAACAAGGACATAGTTGAGCAAGGGGAGTTGTGGATGTTTTGGGCATTCAAGGGGTAGCACAATGGACATCAAATGAATTCAAGAGACTCTAGGAGTTGAGGTCACATATGGCTAGTGTTGGAGTAAGGTAGTCTTATGGGGGATTCTAAGGCGAAGACATAGTAGGGCTAAGTAAGGGGTTCAACTTTTGTTAAATAGGGGTAGATTTTGGCGCTCGAGGATGTGCGTGAGGTGCAACAACAGAAGTAGAAATAAAGTGGCTCAAAAAGCGATTCTATCTTGTACGAGCGTATCTTTAGGCAGTCAAGTGTGGTCACTTGATGAAGATTGGAGGTAACACATAGTCTGGGTGAATGAAAATGGTTGGACCACATGGGGAGTCAAAAGTAGTTATTTCTAGCATCACATGTGGTTGAAAATTCTAATGGACAAGGCTCATCCGAGGTGTGACGTAAATCCAGTCCAATGACAAGAAGTACTAGACAATGTCAAGGAAGTTTTTTTAATTTGTTTGATCTATGAGATAACTTAGTTGTATTTTGATATTTTGGAGAATGTCAAGAAATTTTTCCATGTGATGAGTATTGGTTTTAATGTTTTATTGACTGATTTAATAATTCCGTAGTGTTTTGAGAAAATGGACAATGATAAAAATTAATATTTTGGTCATGATATTAACTTCAAATTTTAAAAATTGTAAAAAGGGCTAATACAATGATCTAGCGTCAGAACTATAGATTTTAATGATATTAACAAATAATTTATGCAATTCAATATAGTTATTTTATTCTAGTGCTTAGGTATGAGTTATTTTGAGTAGCACAATGAGTTATTTATTCCTGCAACTTTGAGACTAATATAAAAATTACATGTTTAAACTTGAGAATTAAATAAAATAATTAATGTCAATGTTTATAAGACGCTTCAATGTGTTTTTTATAATACCAAACTTGTCAAAATTATGTTATATCACTAAGAACCTAGAAGTCCATGCACATGAAATGATAATATTATAAAATAATGGGTAAAAGTTTTAACAAGGCACATTTTAGTTTGATATTTTACTTGATATTTTGTGTGGATGCAATGTTACACAAAGAAAGAAAACATAACAAAACTAGTATGAATAAAATCATGGGAAAAATATTGACATGAAAAAGATGTAGAGCTTTTTGTTGTAGCTCACTACCACAATTATTTTACTCTTTTGGTTAATCATTTTTTTATACTTATTTTAAATTTAATAAATGTAAGCTAATTTTTATTTTAAATTGCTATTTTATGATGGCATCTTAGGTGCATTTAGGTTCAATTTCATCTAAGAAAAGGCACTAGAGTCTTTGGAAAAAGAAAATTTATAGAATTTTTGGTTGAATGTTGAGTTTTAAAGCTTCTACAACATTATATACTTTTCATACACTTAGGGAATGTATTTTTAGAATCCTTGGGATTCCAAAAAACCTAAATGTGTAAATTTCTCTTACTAAATAATTTAAAATTTCACAAAAGCATCCCTTTATTATGTACATTTCAAAAAAAATAGAGTTATACACTTCAAAAACAAAATCTTTTTTATTAAATATCCATTTATATTTTAAAATTTGAAAAAAATGTATAGTGACTCGAACAAAATTTCTCAATATCTTTTGATTTCTACGTAATTTGAATGTGTGGGTTTATTGACCTTCTAAGGGTTAAATTCCTATAATGAAGGATATAGTGCTCACTAGCTTGTACAAACCAACTAGGAACCATGGACCTATCTCCTCTTACATTAGAAGGAAGATGATCCACTAGGCTCAAGTGTTATGTCAATGCAATTATCTTTCACTACTATGGAAGAGGATTATGAAAATATGAATGAAGAATGTGATATTGAAATATATTATAAAAAGAGAGACAAAGGCACCTTCTAGAAAATAGAGATATTGAATAGATTAATAACTTAATTTGGGACCGAATTTGAAACAAAAAAGAAAGAATTGATCTATACATAGAAAATGGAAGAATTGTGAGAGAAAGGGGTTTGTTTCATTCAAACCTTTATTTAGGAATTAATCTTGAAATTAAAATGAAATTGTGTGAAAGGAAATGAAGCATGCTATTAGAACTAGAGGTTTGGAGTATTATACATTTATGATGTGATTTCTTATTGAAATTAGAATGCAAGTTTTGATGCAATAGTATGGATCCAAAAAGATTTAATATGACATCATAAATGACTTAATTTTATGATGATGTTGGTTAGTTGTCATAATGAATGACATGAAATGCCTTAAATTCTTTATGTGATTCAATTTTTAATTGCTCCTTGGATGCTTGAGATTGGATTATCTTTGATATGAGAATTCATATGTTCGAGATGGATATATGGATCTCATAATGAGGGATGTAGCCTTGTGGTGATACCTCATCTAGCCAACTTGGAGTATTAAACTCAAAGGAGGAAAACACAAAACTATAATCCCACCTAAAATAGATCTTTTGATTAAATTAAATTCATATTTTCCATGCAATGGGAACCTCCTAATGTAAATGATGAGTTAGGTCACCCCATACACTTTGGGCTTACCTATACAACTCAATTGTATATGTGAAAATGCGGCCTATGCTAACACACACATTTCAACATGGTCCTTATTTGCAAATTCATCCTAGAATGAACATTGGATTGTCCATCTGAGAATCAGCCTGTAAGGCGACCTCTTGCCTTCTATCTAAAGGGATTTGCTTGTTAGATATCCTCAGATTTGAGGTGTTAAGCAACCAGACCCTCTACAAACAAAGGATTTAAATGAAAATGTGACTAATCTATATGAGAATGCAGATCAATCTAGAATGGAGTATGCACGTTTAATCTAAGAACATGTAAAAGAAGATTATGCTAAATGAAATTAAACTAGAAAATGAATATCTTATGAAAGTAATGAGTTCAAATGAATGCACAATCTAGCAGCAATTCAATGCAAATTCTCATTCAACCTCTCAAAATGAAGAGATGAAGGTCTCTTAAATAGACTTTCCTAGAATCCATCAACGATCAGGATTGAAGATGAAGTTCAGTCATAAAGGAATATTCCCAAATTAAAGGAAGTTAACTAACTCAGATAGACTTTAGTGTAAAAGCAAGTGATATAGGTCACTTCTAATTTGATCAGCAGTGAACTAGGAATTTCCTTTTTTGAACTGAAGAGAGATTTTGGTGAGATATTTAATTTCATAAAATGAGATATGCTCTCATAATTACCTTTTTCTATTTAATTAAATAATTTTATTTAATTAATTAGAGACACTTTTCTTATTTAATTAAATAACTTCATTTAATTAATTAGGAATGGCTTCCCATTTAATTAAATAACTTTGTTTAATTAATTAGAAGTAAGTTCTTCATTTAATTAAATAATTTTGTTTACTTAATTAAAATAGGCACATTTATTAAATTAAATAAATTTAATTCCATAGTACATTAGCCTTAGGATATAATTTAATTTAAATAAAGTATAAATACTTAGTAATTAAATTAAATATTAATCAATAGGTTTAATGTGACTAATATGAGTAAATACTATAGTAATTAAATAATAAGCATGATGAATGCAGATTAGGGTTTTCTGCATCTAAAAATTAAGTCAAGTAGCGAGTAGCCGAATAAGAATTTTCCTAATGGAATAGGACTTTAGGATTGGTCAAAAATAGACTAGAATTGGTATCATGGAAATGAGCCAATTTTTGGGTATTACATTTTGCCCCTCTTTGAATGAATGTGCGAGCAGTATGTTCAATTCAAAGAAAATTAGAAAGCATGATGCGAAGATGAGATTGGTTCTGAAGTTGATGACACGAAGACCAATTGATAAGCTTTTAAGGACTATCTCTAGAACAGACCTTTATCCCAAGGAATCCAAGTAGAGCACCTAGATACCTAAGATTGGTAGCATTTAAAAGACTATCTTCAGAACAGAGTGTAATCTTTAAGGATCCAGACAGAATATCCAGATACCTGAAATTGATAGCATTTAGAAGATTATCTCTAGAATGGAGTTTAATCTTCAAGGATCCAAATAGAAAACCTAGATACCTAAGATTGAAAGCATTTAGAAGACTATCTCCAGAACAGAGCTTAACCTTCAAGGATCCAAATAGAACACCTAGATACCTGAGATTGAAAGCATTTAGAAGATTATCTCTAGAATGAAGCTTAACCTTCAAGCATCCAGATAGAACACCTAGATACCTAAGATTGATAAAAGATAACAAGGTCCAATCATGAGTTGTAGAATCATCCCCAGAATGAGGCTTGATCCTCAAGAGTCGGGGTTTAGACTGTCCCAATACCTGTCCATTGAACTCTGAGAAGAGTTGTTATAAGGTTGATCAATTGATGAAATGATAAGATAGATGGCAAAGATGCCAAATGGAAGAGAAAAAGATGCCCTGAGTGATGAGATGCCCCAAGTGATGAGGACATAAGATGGGAACAAGATGCCTCAAGCAATAAGTATTCAATGATGTAATCATCCTACCCCCTTAGGAGCGAAATCAAAAGATGACACACCATAAATAGATGTGAAGCAATATAGCAATAGATACAAAATAAATTTGAGATGTAGCAAAATGTAGAAGAGATCAGAATGATCTAAAGAAAAGAGAAGAGATCCGAATGATTTGAAATGATTGTGAAGTCGCAAAGACCAAGTTTGACCAAAAGTTGACCAAATTTAGCCACAGTCGACTTGAGTTAACTATTTCCAAATTGGATTTTGAAAATATGGAGAATGTAGAGTTGAAAGGATTCCAAGAATCACAAAGCATCAGACAAATTTGGGTTGCACAAGCGTTTGGTCATGTCGGTCCCCAAAATTCTAAAATGCATTTTTGAGGCTCTTAGGTGTGTCAGATTTTGAATTTGATCCCGAAAATGGATTCAGAACGGTCAAATTAGCTAGGGGTGTAATTTTCACACAAATCCGAGCACTTTGAAAAATTTGGGTTAACAGCAATATAAGGGCTAGAGGGGTCATTTTCAATTCATTTGTGCTTTTTGTCTTCTATTGATTTGAGCTTTGAGAGAGACATGACAGTGAACGTGAGATGTCATTGATTCGAGTGCTCTAGATGTCACAACCGACCAGCAGACTATGGACCATCGGTGAGTCATCGAGTCCCTTCCTTCATACTTTCGCTTTCACGTATTTTGATGTCATTTATTGCACATTTTAGCATGTTTTAGGATTGTTCAATCAGTCTTCGTGCAAGACCTATCTCTTTTCACACGAAGATCTTCTTTCTTTGCGCAAAGAAATAGGGTGCACTATTTCTTCGCGTGGGGCAGGAGGATCTTTGCGCCGAGAGCATTAGGTTTTGCATGAAGAATGAGATTCTTTGTTTGAGGCAATTTGTTTCTCATGCAAAAATCTCTTTTCTCACACAGATAGCTCTTTTTTTCGCATGGTTAGCTCTTTTTTCACACAGACAGCTCTTTTTTTGTGCAATAACATGATTCTTCACGTGAAGAAAGAATAATTTTGCGCAAAACTGGGAGAACTTTGCGCGAGATTTCACAAATTTTGCACGAAATACCGTGATAGTCATGTTTAAAAATTTTATTTTCGCACTCAAAAATTGCATTTTAATTTGTTCTGATGGATCATTTTGACTTGATACTGATTGTTTCCTTGGTTGTTTCTTGTTATGCATGCAGGAGGTCTTTGGTGACGTTGCATTGAGATCACATTACCCACCATATGGGGAGTTATTGCGGAGTCTCGATGACACTGATCGGGCACACATTGCCCAATTGGGTTTGTCTTCTTTGTGCCAAATTCTAGCCGTGATGGTGAATCACGGTCTTCTCACTACATTGGTTGAGCATTTCCATTCAAAGACGAACACCTTCCACTTGCCAATGGGTGAGATGACCATCACACTAGAGGATATATGGAGGATCTTGTAGATTCCTTTTCATGGTGCCCAAGTTGTCTATGATACAGTGCCCCAAGTAGGGTCAGAGGCACTATCCGTTGTATTTGGATGAGAGCAACTGAGGGGCAAGGCCATTAGCTAGGATGAGCTTATGCACACTTATGGACTGACACACAGGCTGGCAGCTATGTTGGCTATATTTTTGAGTTGTTTCCTATGTCCTGACAAAGGACAGCATGGTTTGGAGTGCAGGTGGTCACTCATGCTCCACAGGATGTTAGAGGCACTTGAGATCTTTGGGTGGGGTCAATGCATGTTGGCTCATCTTTTCCATGAGATGCACGAGGTCATCTTCCACGAGAAGAAGACCATGGCAGCCGGAGTATATGTTTTGCAGATTTGGGCCTAGGAGCATCTTCCCATATGTAGACTGATTTTTGAGGATACCAGAGAGCTCATGGAGCCATAGATATGCAGATATCAAGGGCATATTACCCAGGTCCACCTGGGTAAGACAGAGCAGTAGAGGATACATCTTGATGACCTAGTGTTTGTTGTATGGTGACCCTAGCGAGAGACAGAGGACTAGGATGATGCACCCAGAGAGTTACCATGGATGTTTAGTTCTCGACCTCTGGCAAGCAAAACAACATCTGTTATAGAGAGATTCATGATCTCACGAGTGTGTTTGTAGTATGGCCAACCACAAGACATTTTTGCTGAGTACTGCGCCTATGCCAGGTTGCAAAAGGACATTGAGCAGGGATGGCCAGCATGGATGGATCCAAGGCAATCCATGATAGACATTCGCAACTTAGCTATAGTTCAGTGGGACTACCTACCAAAGGTAGGATCGTAGGAGATGCAGGGATGACGCTTGCATATCAGGCATTTTTTATTAGCCATCTATTCCCACATTTTACAGATCTAGTGGGGATGGTAGGGTAGGTAGAGAGACAGGTGCCCCAATAGCAGCAAGTATAGCCACAGCCACCAGTTTAACCATAGTAGCAATCACAGGTCCGGCACTGGGTACAGCAGATGCAGATTCCCCCACATCAGATGGGATCAGACCTAGGTGCCGGAGGTAATGGGACTGGAGGAGGCTCCATAGCAATAGGTGCCACCACAACCATAGGCACCACCATAGTAGCAGGCACCACCATAGTGGCAAGCACCTGAGATGCTTGATGAGGACATGTCAAATTAGCTTATAGCTGGGGTGCAAGATGCAGTACAGTGGTACTGAGAGTGGATCCATCAAGCCTCCCAATAGTTGGGGGACCTGTAGATTGCAGTGGCAGTCCGGGATGCACACCTGGTGGAGTGACAGTGGGATGCAGATCTTTGGAGAGAGCACTGAGACTGTGGAGCAAAGATTAGAGCATGCACAGGATGAGATCCACTGCTAGTCAGCTCGGGCAGCATACTATTATGCTGCATATATGAGTGCAGTACCTGATGAGACACTTCAAGTGCAATGCTTTTCTCAGTATGCCTGAGAATCTGGAGGTGCATGACCTCCTGCTAGACCAGATATGCTATTGCCACCTCCACCACCTTTTGTTCCTACTCCTCTTGGAGGTGAGGGTGCATGACAGAGTTAGATGTTTTGTGCCTGATATCTGATTTTGATCCCTAGCTATGTATCGACTGGTGTGCTAGCACCACATGTATCATTTTTTATTGATTGCACTCAAGTAACACCCATTTTTGTACTAATCCATTCTTTTGATATATATATGAGATCTTGAGTTGAGTATTCCTATGTACATGTCATTGTTTTTTTTGCTTTACTTTTATGTACATGAGATGTATGTTGTACTTGGATAGAATGCATATGTATGGACTGACATTTCACATAGTGTTGCATGTTTTTGCTTGATAGTGACAGGGATTCCATTGTGGAGCATGAATCAATGAACCAAATGCTTGTGCAGCCATGGAGGAATCTAATACATGTGGAGATGCCCCCCAATCATTCATTACAAAGGGTAAGGATAGAATGACCATTGAATTGCGTGCTTATGCAAATGAAGTTTGTAATGCAAGACTATGTTAAATGCAACCCTAGGTCTGGTTACCAAGCCTTGATATTTAATCATCACCGGATATAGAACAAAGCTCGTAGGTCATACAATTCCCACTGACATTGCAATCATGGAAGTATGAATATAACATATGTTATTGGTTTTTCAGGATTAAATGTAAGCATTCGAGGCACAAGAAGCTAGAATGACCAGAATATTTGTCCCTTTTAATGTAGCAAGTTAACATAAGCATCAGAGCATAAATGCTAGGATGACCTGAATGTTTCTTGCATAACAGACACACCAAACACACGGGAGATCCATCTTATGCTAAGCATTTAGTATTTATTATGTCCACAACGACCCTTGTGTTCATAACCTGAGATAGAAGTGCGCTAGATATACTTGCAGTGACTAGTACGTTCACTTAGCAGGACGAGTATCAGTATTTACTATAGCATGAAGAGTTTACTCCAACAAACAAGGAGAAGAACCAACGTTATTGGCATATTCATATAAAAGGAGTTGAGGTACACATGGCCATCCAATACAAGATGGAGGCTCTTATAGTGGACACCCCTCTTATAGGAATAGATCAACTTATTAAAACTAAATCACAAACAAAAAGCAAAGAAAAGATCATGCCCCCAATCATTACTTCTCTAGTTGAAGATGACATCATCGAGTTGCTTGAGGGGATATGATAAAGAAAAACAAAGAAAACAAAGAAAATGCTCAGCATATCCAAACAAGTATATCATTTTTGAGTTGAATGTTTTGGGATTGATGTCAAGTGTCAGTGTCTAGAACATATTTGAAAGAAATCTCTTCAGTAGGGTGATGACAATAGGTAGACACAGTCAGAATGACTAGTGACTGAGGTCAAAGAGGAATCTTCATGATGAAGAACCTAAGAAGGACTGAGCGACATTAGACAGACACAGCTAGGACGACTGGTGACTGATGCAAGAGATTTTCCATAAAGGAATCTGGAGACATGACCTTAGCAATAGTAGGCAGACACAGTTGAAACAACTGGTGATTGTTGTGAAAGAGATTCTATGAGGAGAATCTTGAAAAGAGTGACACTAGCAACAGTAGGAAGACGTAGTGAGGACCACTAGTGACTATCGTGAAGGATATTCTATGAGGAGAATCTCAAAAGGAGTGATACTAAGGGGGAATGCCCCGAAGTTGTAACAAGACTCAATCCATGGATACATGAGCGGAAAGCAGGAAAAGTAGTAAAGCAGAAGCATGAAAGAAATTGTGCAAAATAGCTAGAAGATGTGCTGCAAGATGGAGTGTTGGGGACAAGAGGCACCTATTTACCAAGTTTTCACCCTCTTGATAGGATTTTTCTTTTTTTGCTACCATGATGCTTATTTCCAGGTTTTCCCCAATGGCACTTTTTTTGTTTTTCAATTATTTTGGTATTTTACTTTTTTTTTTCTTTTTTTGTATTTTTGAGATTTTTCACTTTTTTGGTGTTACCAAAGCGCCTATTGCTAGGTTTTCCCAGGGTAAAAAAAATTTTCAGGACTTTTTCAATTTTTAGATATTTTCAAATTTTTAGAACTTTGTTAGAGATTACTAGCTCTCTCAAGAAGGATTACCTTGATTTTGTTCTAGTGTCTAGCAAGGTGCAAGACAAAATGTAGTAGCAAGTTGGTGGATAAGTGGAGATGGATAGGCAAGGAGTATGGAGTGGTGAATGTTACCCTCAAGGAAAGCCTTCACAAGATTACCCAAGCCAGGGAAAAGGATATAACAATATAAGCTCATGGTGTAATGAAGGGTATTGTGTAAGTAATCCAAGAAAATGACCATGTCAAGAGATTGCTAAGAACTGAGTTTTCTTCTTTCATTCATTGATTAAGACCAAAGGTTAACTGAATAGGATAGAAAAGTTTGTTATAGAGGTTATGAGTGAATGACTTTGGGAATGAGGACATCTAAAGGATAAGCAAGATCATGATAGGATGTCATGGATGGAAGAATTATGCATGACGCCTGTTTACCAAGTTTTCATCTTGGTACTTATCCAAGGTGCCACAAGAAGTGGTTTTCACCATAGGATGGATTTATTTATCTTTACTTTTGCTACCAAGGTGCCTATTTCCAAGTTTTCAGCGAGGCACTTCTTTTTTCTTTTTCTCTTTTTAATTCTTTTTTTAGATTTTTAGATTTTTTGGAAAGAATTCAAGCCTTTCTCAAGTTAAATTATATAGCATTCCTATAAGAAAGATAAGTTATGATAAGCCAAATCCATAGCAAGGTACACTCAAAGATACTGATAAGGTAATGGAAGGGAGATATTAAAAAAGATATATGGAGGATAAGGTTTTAGGCTATGGATGAGATAAATGGGATGGAAGGATAAAAGGTGGAGGATAGAAGGTGGAGTTGATAGGGTATTGAAAGGGATGTGCAAAGGTAGAACAAAAAGTGGGCAAGATCAACATTGACACGCACCTTGAAGGGTAGTGGAATGATGGAGGAAATATGGATGAAATAGTTTGAGGCCTAGATATATGAGGTAGCAAAGCCATTTTCAAGAGGGGTGGAATAGAAGGTTTTGAAACCTTTTTAGGAAGATGTTGTGAAAGAGATGGAGTGGAAACCTTTGGAAGCTTGAATGTCAACTTTGATTTGTTTTCAATATTCAAGTCCTTCAAAAGAGACTTGGGAATCCATATAGCTTTTGATTTTTCATTAGATGCTTTGGAACACATTTCTTCCATAATAGATTTAAGAACCCACACTTTCCTCGATTGAGCTCTTTGAATAGTGGACCTTCGTGGTCTCTTTTGCATATTTTCCTTCTTGACATTCACATGTCGATTAGAGGAGATATAGTGAACTTTTGAGGATGGATTCATGCACTTGTGTTTGAGTTGATCATCCAAATTTCTTCCAAAGGACTTGGGATTTATGGATGAATTAGGCCAATATGACTGGTTTAGATGGAAAGGTGGATGTGAAGAGTTCAAGTATGTGCATATTTGTTGATCTTGGGGTAGGGTACGAGGAATGTATAATGAGCTAAGAGTGGAAGTAGGAGATAGAGGAACATAAGTTCCCAATATGGATGGAAGACTTAAAGGTTTTAGCTTAGATGGGTAGGGACCAAGGATAGATTTAGAAGATGTGAACAGACCATGAGTATGGATATCAGCATCTTTAGAGTGAGAAATATGACCAAAGCCATCAATAGATTTATGAGTAACTGTTAGAATAGCAATACCTTTGACAGGAGTATTTAAGGCTTGAGAATAGTTTTGAAGTGAATGTAGTGAGGTAGAACAAGAGAGTGAGGGAACACTTTCTTCAAAAGGAATCTTAGGTAGTAGAGGAAAAGTATCCTTCTCTTGGTCTTTAATAGTCTCCTTAGGGATGGTGGAAGGAACATCATGATCTTGCCTAGTAGATGGGTATGATATGGGGGATGGAGGACTGAGATGGAGGGATGACATCTTGAGGGATATGTGAGGGCTCTTGATCTTGATCTTTAGATTTTTTAAAATCCTCTTGACATGGATCCACTTCTAAGGACAAGGGAGGATGCAAAGTTTGCATGATAGGATCTTGAAGAGATAGTAAAGTGCTAGTTGGAGTGGGAATAATGGGAGTAGCAATGAATGAAGGTTTTGGATCTTTATTCTGAGTATTATGGGAGAGGCTTGTACCGAAGTCAATATTATCTTGGGTTTCTTTTAGAGGTAGCCCTTGAAGGTAAACATAGTCAATAACAAAAGAATTGGGTGTTTTGTTTGGTGGAGGTATGTTGGAAAGCTTAGATGCTTTAGAAGGTGATGGCATGTTGGCAAAAGTAGAAGTTGCATTTGAACCATTGCTAGACATGGTTTCATGATGTTGATCCTTCTTGAGAGTAGAATCTATAGTAGATGAGAGCTTATACTTTTGAATTCTGCCATTATCAAAGAGATGTTGGATCTTATTTTTTAGCTCCTTACAATGTGAAGTTTTATGTAAATTATGTCTATGATAGGCACAATAGTTACTCATAAAAGAAACTCCTACCAAAGCGACCTTAGGTAATACAATGAGTTTCTTTTGAAGAAGTTCTTCTAATGTTGATTCATAAGATCTTCCCAAAGGGGGGAAATCATGCTTTGGTTTAGGTTCCCAAGGTTTTTCTTCAAAAATATTTCTAGATTTCTTTGGTGTTTACAGATTTTTTTGAGATGGCTTGGACTCAACATTATAGGAAGGTAAATAATCTTGCAAGGAGAATTTTTTCGATGATGTGTCATCTTCCTGCTTCAGTCTTTAAAGTTGAGTGCTCATTGATTGGATTTGTTGCTTCATGTTTGCAATAAGTATCTCTTCTTCCTCACTAGGAATATTGGATTTAAAGCATTTGTTGTTAGCCATTGTGATGTCTTAGGTTTAAGTGAACAACCACACATAAAAGGTTTGATAGGTTTAGACTAAGACCATACCTAAAATGTCATCTCTATGTAGATTTTGGACTTTGAGTACTCAAGCACACCAAACACATCAACAATCCTATCAAGACTTTCAACTAGGATATACAAAGATCAATGATAAGGTGTCCTCTAAATACACAAGGTACGTGAGGCCCAAATATGTAGATGAAAGAAAATAATGCCACACAGCCGGGAGGAGACAGTAACCCAAATCTCCACCTTCATTTTCCAAAGGTATAAAGTTCTTTGGGGCTTAGCTAAGAGTGACAAGATTATACTTCCAAGAGAGGTGTCTTTCGATTCACCTCCTGATATTTATTCTCCACCAGAACACAGGAGTTGAGGTCGTCCCAAGGGGTGATGAAATCCCCAAGTAGGCCTCATAAAAAAAATAAAACAAGTCCACTTATTTCTTATGCACTCAAGATCACTCAAAGGTGCGAGAGGAGTGAATACATAAGTGGCCTTGGGGTTTAAAAGACACTTGTTCTTTCCCAATGAATCTTTAGATTTTGTATTCTACTCTTGAAGACACTCATGTTTAGCATGCATGGTTCTTTCCAACTTACAGCGTCATCAACATAATAAATCGAGAGTTCTTCAACAAAAGTAAATCGAGCGTCGTCAACATAAGAAATCGATAGGGAAAAGATTCAATTCCTCTATGCATTCAAAATTGGATGTATTCATTTTAAGCACCAAATTCTAAATATTTCATTGCAATGGTTCTTTGATCCTTAAGCACTCAAGAGTGTGTTACTAACATGCATTCCTATGAAAATGTGTTCTCTTTAAGGCACTCAAGATTGTATTATAGCATTCATTCCAATGAAAAACATGCATATTTTAATCCATGAAATTCAAGATTGATTTTTTTAGCACATTCATTCAAATGAAAGATTTGTCAATTTATTAAGACATTCAAGATTGAATTTGATTGTTTTAGATTTGAAGGCATTCAAGAGTGTGTTTGGATTTTAATTTTAGTTGCAATATTCATTCAAGGAAAAATGATTAGTCATTCAAGTTCATTCCTTTCTAAATTAAAATCCTCCAGTGTCCTTCATTGTCGCTTTCCACATACTTGCAATAAAAAAGTTTGATTAAAACTCAAGGATTTGCATCATGAATTAATGTTTTTATGAAAAAAAAACATTTAAAAAAAAGATTTAAAACAAATTTATAATCAAAAAAATTTTAAAAAATTTACTGTGAGCTCTTGAAAGTGTCCCAAATTGGAAATAAAAATTTCAGATCAAAATGTTGAGATTTATCTCATAAATTAATTTTTTTTATGGAAAACCATAAAAGAATTAATAAAAATACATTTTAAATCTGAAAAAATCTAATTTTTTTATTAAAATATGTGGACATCATGTTAAACTTTCAGTAAAAATTTTAGATTTTAATTCGATGATTTGGTGTGTAAATTAAGTTTTCAATGAAAAAATTATTAATGAATTACTAAAAATCTAATATTGACCCAAAAATTCTGCAATTTTTACTATGCACGCCAGTCATTGTCGCAAATCTTTAGAAAAAAAGTTAGATCAATATGTGTTATTTGACCAGCTCAAATAATTTTCATATGACAAAATTATTAAAAAATATATAAAATAAAGCTTTAATCAAAAAAATCTAAAATTTTGCATGTGATTTTTCCCTATTGTCTAGAACCTTCAATAAAAATTTCAGACTAAAATTCATCAAGTTGGTCTACTTTTTATTATTTTTATGAAAAATCATAAAAAATATTTAAAAAAGAATTTTGATCATTTTTTTTATTTAAAACTTTAGAACATGAGAAGGAAGAAAAAGAAGAAGAAGAAGAGAAATAGAAAAAGATTAAGAGGAGAAGAGGAAGAGGTTTCTCAAATGCTCATTTTCTCATCATTGTTGGATGCCTTCTCGAAGTGTCTTTAAACCTACAACAAGTCAAACCTGCAAAACAAGATATAAACAAAAAACTAAAATGCCAAACAAAAAGAATGAGGCCAGAAAATTGATTTTTCGGCCCCATGGTGGGTGCCAGAAATATATATGTGAAAACACGACCTATGCTAACACACACACTTCAACATGGTCCTTACTTGCAGATTCATCCCGGAATGAACATTAGATTGTTCATCCAAGAATCAACCTGCAAGGCGACCAGTTGCCTTCTATCTAGAGGGATTTGCTTGTTAGATATCCTCATATTTGAGGTGTTAAGCAACCAGACCCTCTACGAATGAAGGATTTAAAAGAAAATGCGACTAATCTATATGAGAATGCAAATTAATCTAGAATGGAGTATGCACGTTTAATCTAAGAACATGTAAAAGAAGATTATGCTAAAATGATGCATATTATGCTAAATGAGATTAAACTAGAAAATGAATATTTTATGAAAGTAATGAGCTCAAATGAATTCACAATCCAACAGCAATTCGATGCAAATTCTCATTCAACCTCTCAAAATGAAGAGATGAAGGTCTCTTAAATAGACTTTCCTAGAATCCATCAACGGTCGAGATTGATTTCAATCAACGATCATGATTGAAGATGAAGTTCAGTCATAAAGGAAGATTCCCAAATTAACTGGAGTTAACTAACTCAGATCTGAGTGTAAGAGTCAGTCAACTCAGATAGACTTTAGTATAAAAGCAAGCGATCTGGGTCACTTCTAATTTGATCAGCAGTGAACTGGGAATTTCCTTTTTTGAACTGAAGAGAGATTTTGGTGAGATATTTAATTTAATAAAATGAGATATGCTCTTATAATTACCTTTTCTATTTAATTAAATAATTCTATTTAATTAATTAGAGACACTTTTCTTATTTAATTAAATAACTTCATTTAATTAATTAGGAATTTCTTCCCATTTAATTAAATAATTTTGTTTAATTAATTAGATGTAAGTTCTCCATTTAATTAAATAATTTTGTTTAATTAATTAAAATAGGCACATTTATTAAATTAAATAAATTTAATTCCATATTACATTAGCCTTAGGATATAATTTAATTTAATTAAAGTTTAAATATTTAGCAATTAAATTAAATATTAATCAATAGGTTTAATGTGACTAATATAAGCAAATACTATAGGAATTAATTAATTAGCATGACGAATGCAGATTAGGGTTTTCTGCATCTGACAATTAAGTCAAGTAACGAGTAGCCAAATAAGAATTTTCCTAATGGAATAGGACTTTAGGATTGGTCAGAAACAGACCAGAATTGGTATCATGGCAATGAGCCAATTTTGGGGTATTACACCAATCAGGGTTCATTATTAACTTAGGGGTTAGTGTGAGGATGGGGGTACTCAAAATGTGTGTGGAATTGAGGTGTGATAAATAGAAACATATGAAATAGGTAATATGTATGCAATTTTCTATTGAATGGATGAAATAGAGGCCCTCATAGATATTAATGATATTGAATCAATAGAGGGATAAATATTTAATTTTTTGTTATACATAATAAATTTTGATAATACATATTATAATGAGCATGCACTAAAATGAATTTGGATTTTAATGTTTGTCAAACAAGTCAAATAACTGGGGGGTGATTTAGTTATATCGAAATATTTTTGTTATCTTTTATTAATATGGTAAATGCTTTTAATAAAATTAAATAGAAACTTATAACAAATATGAACATGAAACATCAACATTGTGAGCTCCAAAATTTATGTGGAAACCCAAGATGGGAGAAACCAAAGAGAACTTGATTCTCATGAAATGAACAAAAAAGATTTAATATGACATCACAAATCACTTAATTTTATGATGATGTTGGTTAGTTTTCATAATGAATGACATGAAATGCCTTAAATTCTTGATGTGATTCATTTTTTAATTGCTCCTTGGATGCTTGAGATTGGATTATCTTTGATATGATAATTCATATGTTCGAGATGGATATATAGATCTCATAATGAGGAACGTAGCCTTGTGGTGATACCTCATCTAGCCAACTTGGAGTATTAAACTCAAAGGAGGAAAACACAAAACTATAATCCCACCTAAAATAGATCTTTTGATTAAATTAAAGTCATATTTTCCATGCAAGGGGAACCTCCTAATGTAAAAGATGAGTTAGGTCACCCCATACACTTTGAGCTTACCTATACAATCCAATCACGGTTGATTATTAACTTAGGTGTTAGTGTGAGGATGGGGGTACTCAAAATGTGTGTGGAATTGCGGTGTGATAAATAGAAACATATGAAATAGGTAATATGTATGCAATTGTCTATTGAATGGATGAAATAGAGGCCCTCATAGATATTAATGATATTGAATCAATAGAGGGATAAATATTTTATTTTTTGTTATACATAATAAATTTTGATAGTACATATTATAATGAGCATGCACTAAAATGAATTTGGATTTTAAGGTTTGTTAAACAAGTCAAATAACTAGGGGGGTGATTTAGTTATATCGAAATATTTTTGTTATCTTTCATTAATATGGTAAATGCTTTTAATAAAAGTAAATAGAAACTTATAACAAATATGAACATGAAACATCAACGTTGTGAACACCAAAATTTATGTGGAAACCCAAGATGGGAGAAACCAAAGAGAACTTGATTCTCATTAAATGAACAAAAATGATTTAATAGGACATCACAAATGACTTAATTTTATGATGATGTTGGTTAGTTGTCATAATGAATGACATGAAATGCCTTAAATTCTTGATGTGATTCAATTTTTAATTGCTCCTTGGATGCTTGAGATTGGATTATCTTTGATATGAGAATTCATATGTTCGAGATGGATATATGAATCTCATAATGAGGGATGTAGCCTTGTGGTGATACCTCATCTAGCCAACTTGGAGTATTAAACTCAAAGGAGGAAAACACAAAACTATAATCCCACCTAAAATAGATCTTTTGATTAAATTAAAGTCATATTTTCCATGCAAGGGGAACCTCCTAATGTAAAAGATGAGTTAGGTCATCCCATACACTTTGGGCTTACCTATACAATCCAATCACAGTTGATTATTAACTTAGGGGTTAGTGTGAGGATGGGGGTACTCAAAATGTGTGTGGAATTGAGGTGTGATAAATAGAAACATATGAAATAGGTAATATGTAGGCAATTGTCTATTAAATGGATGAAATAGAGGCCCTCATAGATATTAATGATATTGAATCAATAGAGGGATAAATATTTAATTTTTTGTTATACATAATAAATTTTGATAGTACATATTATAATGAACATGGACTAAAATGAATTTGGATTTTAATGTTTGTTGAACAAGTCAAATAACTAGGGGGGGGGTGATTTAGTTATATTGAAATATTTTTGTTATCTTCTATTAATATGGTAAATGCTTTTAATAAAAGTAAATAGAAACTTATAACAAATATGAACATGAAACATCAACATTGTGAACACCAAAATTTATGTGGAAACCCAAGATGGGAGAAACCAAAGAGAACTTGATTCTCATGAAATGAACACTAATTTAGGCTACCCCAACAAAGTTGATTTTTACATAGGGTTCACTATTGTTTGGCTCACTACTAGTAGGATAACTACCCAAAAAATGAGAAAGGATAAGTGTTAGTGCAAACGGCTAACTTCTAATACAAATAGAATTACTACTAGAATATAAGAAGTGAAAATTGAATCCACCACTAGAGTCATTATCACCAATACTAATCAAAATTTTAAATGTTATATTAGTTAACTATCAATTGAGATAAATTGGATAACCATGATCTGCCCTTGTTATAAATTTTCATTCACTTGGCATATTACTTTCCTTCAAGAATACATAACAAATCAAAATATATCTCTCTTATACCATTGTGTGTCAACAACTAGGTTGGTCTAATCCAATATAAAATAGGTTGTGCCAAATCGTTCCCATGACAGTGGGGAATAAAGTGTGGACCACCTCACTCAATAAAACACATCAGATACATAAAAAATATACTACGTCATCACTGAGATCTTCAAAAAAATGAATAGGAACAATATATCACAATGAAAGTACATCAATAAAATAAAAAAAACCACTTCCAAGATAGTGTTAATTAAAGGTAGGAAAGATTAAGTACTAAAAGGGAAGGATGAATCAATTCTTGTGAACTCCTCTCTTGAAAAGTCAATCTTGTGAATCAACTCCAAGGTTTTGGATGATCTTGTGACCTACTAGAATCCACTTAGTTGAAGATAAATGAGAATGTTCATGAGGAGGCCTTTTTCGGTTTGTTTTGATCTCGGATGAGATGGAGAATCTGCACTTTGCTTCAAAATAAAACATGCAAAAAAGAACTATGTTTTTGTATTTTTATGTTTTTTTATGAATTCAATCAAACAATGCAACTAGTATGAAGTCCTATTCTAACAAGGGGGTTAATAAAGAAAATAACAAAAAAATTAATGAAAATAATATGAAATTTAAATCCTAACAGACATAAGCTATGGAAAACAATATGTCTATGACTTAAGCTTTCACAGAAATCAGTGGGTAACCAATGAAAGTAGGAGCAGTGCTTCCTCAATTCCACTAATGCAATTGCTGGTGAGAAACTTACTAATCATATGATATTTCACTCTTCATCAAATCGCAAGGCCAAAGAAAGTGCACTCATGCGAGACAAAGAGTTATGCAGGCACAATTCGATGATTTCTTCTCAAGCTAGTTACTTCAACGGAATTTGTCAAAATCATAGCAAACACCAAAATTGTGGAATCACACAACTAGAAACAAAGAAATAAACTTTTGGCTCAATAACAACTCCATGAACAAAATTCAAAAAAATATGACACATTTAGGCAAGAATCACTACACTCCAAATGTGAGCACCAAAAGAATAATTTTATTGCAAAATAACGGCGGCCCTGATTACAGATTACAATCCTGTATTTATAAGAAACCATATCCTCAATTTTTGTTGAGAGTGAGATATATCTTCATGCAATAAAATGCTTTTAATTTGGTAAAACAAACTAATTATATACAAACTAACAATCTAACTGGTGCTTAGTAGGACTCCATCCATTTTATATTCATTAGTTGGATACATGAGCCTTTACATGTCATAGAATAAAGAATTTATTAGAGAAAAAGAATAAGAAAGACTTTAGTTAAAGTAGAAGTGTCTAGAAGTGTCAAAAATGGAAGTTGATTCTTCACTGGGCATCTGTCAAAGTTAAACTACTATCACAATTTGTTTATGATGCATGGAATCCTCTATTTTTAGAACTAGCAATTAATTGTTAGTACACATGCAGGCCTGCACACCTGTGCATCTCTTAATTCGTCAAATCTTTGCGAACATTGAAAATGCACACCTACACACCTATGCACCTCGATGAAATTTGTGCAAGGTGCTTAAATCACCAAAAAATCAAAGTTCTCAGTTTTGAAAATGGTTTCTGGGTTTTGCTCAAATGGGGTTTGAGATCACTTTTGTGTACTTACTGTGATCCTTTTGATGATTTATACCCTCTTTATAGCCAACAACTTTCATAGAACCAAACTCCTTCTACTTCTAAAATCCCAAGGCACCTATGCTGAATCTTGCCATTAATAGTTGCATAAGATGAAGAACCTATTCTGTTCACATATCTAACCTCTATATCTTTGATCTTCAGTGTAAATTGCTTGATTCTTTCTTCTCTCCGACTGCATGATCCTTCCCGATCACAGACCAAGTGATCTAGATTATCCAAAATGATCAAATGTTTGAAAAAAATTTGTACTTTTTTACAAGTTTTTCTAAGTCCTTTTAACTAGTTTTTTTGAAGGTCTTCTACTCAAAATATCAAGTTGAAGCTTTCATTGGTCCCTGAAACTGGGCAACTAATGGCTCATTGTTTTAGGGATTGAAATTAGATCTTCAATTCTTCTTTCCAACAGTGTAAATACTTTTGAATTTTGAGCTCTAGGTTAAAAGTTATGACCCTGACAAGTTAAGGATGTCTTTCTATCTGCACAAAGAAGCAAACATTAATCTAGAGAGTTTAAAATACTTAATTAATCTAAACCCTAATGATGACACAAACAAAACCCAAAAAACCTAGTTTCCTGAAAACACCCAAAAACCTAATTTTATGCCCTAGAATGCAAACAGTATGCACCTAGCACACCTCTGAGTTGCGCCTAGTGCATATTTTCCCTTTCAAAAAGTGTGGTGCACACCCTATATTTACCTAAGTTTGGGCGAATGTTTTGTTTTAAACTATGCGTAGTAGCGCACCTAATTAGGTGCATTATTGCACACCTTAATTAAAATTGTTTTATGTCTTTATGTAGTTAGGATGGGGTGGGAAGGCATAGTTATGCTGGTGCGGTGCTACAGTTTGGCGTAGTTGTAGGAGGCGCATAGCTACACACTTCCCCACAATATGCATTTCTCCTTTGAATTTGGCGCAATAGCAGACCTAGGGAGGTGCATTGGGGAAATGTTTTTTCTTTGTTGCAAAAAATGACTTATCCTCTCCTATGATGATTTCTAGAATCTTGGTTTTCAAACTGGGACCCGGATCTGACCAAAGACACTAGGCAAAACCCTAGAAAAGACTTAGACCCTAGACTAGGGATCTGGAAAGCTAAAAAATAAAGTAGGGGATCCCCATTTCTAGGAAAAATGGAGTGTGCATTATGAAACCACAACAAATAGCCCCGAAAAAAGAAGGAAGAAATGATAAAGGCATTTCTTCATCAGCAAACATTCATCTGATATGTGTCAAACACCAATTGAATCCTAAATATTCCAAGCATAATTTGAGTCACTTTACAGTCAAAACCTCAGAAACTTGAATCTCCAAGTTCAGTGTGTGTTCAAGGTATCCATTTCCTTCGACATCTTAGGATGTAGTCTACCAAAAAAATTAACAACTTGGGAACAATCTTCCACCCCTTCTGGTCCATTCATCAGGAATCTTCACGAAAGCATTTAATCAATCATTTGTTTGACCAAATGATAGAATCAATTTTGAGGGCTCTTAATGGGTTGTCACTTTTCATTTGAAGTCCTAGTTAATCTTTTGAATAGTAGCTTCTCATAGCTTGCAATGTCACCATTTTGATTCTTCGATGAAGCAATTTTTTGGAAACTAGATAGCTTTTTGGAGAGCCTATCCCCATAATCAGATTATCATTCTCAGACTTTGTAGAATCTTTCATTCTTAACACCTTTCTTTCTTCTTCTCTTTTTATTTTCTTTCAATATCCTGACCACAATTAGACTATGTGGCCAAGACATCAATGCCATTTCTCAGATTCAATCTTTAGCAAACATCCCTTGCATTCCTCTTTTAAGAACTTTTTAAAAACTCTCACGCCAAACAATGACCTTAGCAATTCCTTTGAGAAGACCCTTTTGTTTGAACTGGTAGGGTTTGGACTATCCATTGCTGCCATCAACCTTGGTTCGAAAACACCTAAGGTAGTTGATCTTTAAATTTGCAAATTGTTAAGAACTTTTCAATCTACAATTCTAAATTCAAGACTGAAAGTACCCTATTATTGTGAGTAACATTTATTCCTCGGTTGGTATAAGAAACAAAATCATTAAAACATTTTGACAAAGAAATACCTCTTGCTAAAAGTCAAAACCACAACGAGTGATTTATGAAATGCATCAAGAATGACTCTTGATTGCACCTAACCCCTAGACTGACATGACTAAAAAAAGAAAAGGAAGCAAATAGAAATAAAACCCAAACAAAAAGACTAGATTCAAAGCAAACTAACTCCTAACTTTTCTAAAAAAACTAAAAAAGACCAAGAAAAACCAAAAACAAAAACTTATATATAGAAAACCTCAAATAAAAAGAATGTGGGGTAGTTGTCAGTAGGTTTCTCATTGTGTGCAATTGTAATGAACCACCTCATATAGTTATCAAAAATGTTGACTTGTCTTTGTACTTAGAAAAATAAAGTTTGGACAATCTTGGTTCAAATTTTGGGCACAAATCACACAAAATCAGAAGTTGTGGTAACTCTTTATGACCATGATTAAACGACAAACAAGTTATCTTACATTTAGCATCATATTCAAATTAAAAATCATCAAATTGAGAGGGATAATGGAAAGATATCACCTGATCTAGTGAGTCCCCTAGCATAGGGGTACACTCACACATTGTAATTTCTCTTTCTAGAGGTCTTATCTCATGGTACACAACTTCACACCCACATGGAAACACTTTAGGTTCCTTCATACTAGAAAAATCAATCATCAACCCTCCTTTTGAATTACATGATTCATTAATACCATCGATCAAGATGTTTTCTACCTCATATCCCAAAGATACCTATTCAAAATCATACTTTCCCTCCATTGCAATCTCCCAAGCTAATAGGAAATTAGGACAAATTTTTTTTGAATGGAGCCCAAATGGATGGATTCTAAATGACTTAGTTATTGCATGGTTTAATATATGTGTAGAATACCCACAAATAGACATTTTATCAGTTAAGCTTGAGACTAAATTGAGCACTCTATCCATCTCTTCTAATGACATATCTTGTTTTAAAGGAGGTATCTTATCATTATTCAATAGGAAATCAATATCACAATAGGAAACATTGGTATCTTCTTCTTGATGACCTCCTAATTCAAAAATCTCACCAACCTTAGGATCTTCTATAATTCCATAACTTTTTGCAAGTTTGAGAATTTTTGTAACTCCATGGAGCTTTGGAACTTTAGATTTTTGTGTGCCCTCAAATTTTCTTGGCATATCGACACTTATTGAAACATTAAAACTTGGAAGAATTTCTTCATTGAATGGGAACACAAACTCCTTTTGATCATCTTCATCATTTTGTCCTTCTATAGATTTATCATATGATTCAAACATCATTGCACTAAACTGCAAAGGTTGCTCCTCCATGATTTGGGGAGGCTGATCCAAAACATCATTGTACCCATATCCATTTTCACTTAGTCTCATACCTCTAATACCATTATTCTCATTGTTGATATTATTGTAAAGGCCAATATTTCCACTCTAATTTTGAGAATAATTGTTTTGGGTAGAAAGTTGTCTTGGATGATTGCCTTGGTTTCTTGAGGAATTCAACTTTACTCTCAAAAGTTCACTAGATAAAAGAGACATCGTCTCCTTCATGGCCTTAAACTCTCTAGCCATATTGTTTTCTATTTCAGCAGATGTAGCTACCTTATGCTCAAAGAAAGTAGTCATTTGAGGCTCATACCCTAAGTATGTAATTATTGGCATTGAAGCAACAGTAACCTGCTTCATGCATGCAATAGCCTCTTGGAAGACCTTTTCAATGGTATCAATGTCTTTGGGTGGGAGCCTTCTTAGAAAAATAGAAGTTAATGAATCCATTGTTCTAAAATAGATCTGGATGGCAACTCTTGTGGTATAGTGTATGGAAACTCCATTCTTTGATACATCCTATAGCGATGATTAAACTGTGAAATAGTCTTGCGAGGATCCCTCTTGATTGAGATGAATTGATGATGTAGGATAGTTGGATCAATATAGATCTTGAATTGTTCTAGAAACTTGCTCTCAAAAGAGTTCCAATCCCTTATTGATGCTAGTGGAAGATTGAGGTACCAACTGAATTATGTTTCCCCCAAATTGTAAGGAAAAAGGTGGCATACCATGTCCATATGCTGAATTAGGTTTCGATTATAGATCTCCTTGAAAATTTTAATATGATCTTTTGTTGTTCGTGATTCTCCATAGATGAACCATGGGAAAAAAATTTCAAGATTTTTTTGCAAGTCATGTAATGAACCAGTTAGATTCAAAGGTGAACTTTGGGCATTGAAGAAAGATATGGTGCATAATGATGGGAATGTGTGAAGTAGAATGTAAAAAGAATGATGATTTTGGAATGTATAATGTGAATGGGTGGAGTTCTTGATATCCCTTTATCATTTTGATGCTTGTGAAAGTGATTGAGTTCTAGGAACTTGTGTTTATTCTAGAAAACCACACCTCTAAAGAAGCACACTTTGTCAAAATAGCACACCAGCGCACCTTGGTTAGAATTTTCCAGAGTTAGAATTTTTTTCAACTTTAGAATTTTCTAGAGTTAGAATTTTTTTCAACTTCAAAATTTTCTAGAGTTATAATTTTTTTCAACTTTAGATTTTTTAGAATTAGATTTTTTTCAACTTCAGAATTTTCCAGAGTTAGATTTTTTTCAACTTCAGAATTTTCTAGAGTTGATTTGTTTTCAACTTCAAAATTTTCTAGAGTTAGTTTTTTTTTTTTCAAAATTGTATAATTTTCAAATAGAAGCTTGGGTTTTTTGAGCCGAATCATTTTGAGGCCCTCCTAGTGCCACTTCTATTGAGCTGTCGTTATGCATGATGCTAAACAACAAAAATTCTTGCATACTCCTCTCTTGAAAAGTCAATCTTGTGAATCAACTTCAAGGTTCCAGGAAATCTTGCAACCTACTAGAATCCACTTAGTTGAAGATAAATGTGAATTTTTATGAGGAGGCCTTTGCTGGTTCATTTTGATCTCGGATGAGATGAAGAATCTACACTCTACTTCAAAATAAAATACACAACAAAGAACTATGTTTTTTTTGTGAATGCAATCTAACAATGCAACTAGTATGAAGTCCTATTCTAACAAGACAGTTAATAAAGAAAATAACAAGAACTTTAGAGAAAATAACATGAAATTGAAATCCTAACAGACATAAGCTATGGAAAACAACACGTCTACGAGTTAAGCTTTCAAAGAAATTGGTGGGTAACCAATGAAAGTAGGAGCAACACTTTCTCAATTCCACTGATACAATCATCGGGGAGAAACTTAGTAATCATATGATATTTCACTCTTCATCAAATTGCAAGGCCACAAAAAGTGCATTCATGTGAGACAAAGAGTTATGTAGTCACAATTCGACGATTTCTTCTCAAGCTAGTTATGTCAGTGAAATTTGTCAAAATCGTAGCAAACACCAGAATTAATGAATCACACAACCAAAAACAAAGCAATAAACTTTTGGCTCAATCACAAATCCATGAACAAAGTTCATAAAAATATGACACATTTAGGCAAGAATCACTACACTCCAAATGCGAGCACCAAAAGCATAATTTTATTGCAAAATAACGGTGGCCCTGATTATAGATTACAATTTTACATTTATAAGAAATCATCTTCTCAATTTGTGTTGAGAGTGAGAGATATATTCATGCAATAAAATGCTTTTAATTTAATAAAAAAAACTAATTATATACAAACAAACAATCTAACAGGTGCTTGGTAGGACTCCATCCATTTTATATTCATTAATTGGATGCACGAACCTTTACATGTCATAGAACAAATAATTTATGAGAGAAAAAGAATAAGAAAACCTCCAATTGAAGTAGAAGTTTCTGAAAGTGTCAAAAATGGAAGTTGGTCCTTCACTAGGTGTCTGTCGGAGTTAAACTACTATTAGAATGCATTTCTGATGCATGGAAAGCTCTATTTTTAGAACTAGCAGTTAACTATCAGTGCACTTCTGCAAAAGAGCACCTATGGACCTGTGAACTTGAGCATCTCTAAATTCTTCAAATCTTCCAAAACATTGAAAATTCACACCTGTGCACCTATGCACCTACGCACCTGTGCACCTCAATGAAATTTGTGCAAGGTGTTCAAATCCCCAAAAAATCAAAGTTCTTTGTTTTGAAAATAGTTTCTGGATTTTTCTGAAATAGGTTTTTAGATCACTTTTGTGTACCTACTTTCATCCTTTTGATGATTTATACCCTCTTTATAGCCAAAAACTTTCATAGACCCGAACTCCTTCTGCTTCTAAAATCCCAAGGCACATGTGTTGAATCTTGTCATTAATAGTTGCATAAGATGTAGAACCTATTCTGGTTCACATATCCGACCTCTGTATCTGTGATCTTCAGTGTAAATTGCTTGATTCTTTCTTCTCTTTGACTACCTGATCATTCCCAATCAAAGACCAAGTGATCTAGTTTATCCAAAACAATCAAGTATTTGAAACTTTTTCATACTTTTATACAAGTTTTTCTAGGTCCTTTTAACTGGCTTTTTCAGAGGTCTTCTACTCAAAATATCAAGTTGAAACTTTCATCAGTCCCTAAAATTGGGCAACCGAATGCTCATTGTTTTAGGGATTGAAATTAAATCTTCATTTCTTCTTTCCAATAATGTAAACAGTTTTGAATTTCAAGCTCTAGGTCAAAAGTTACGACCCCAACAAGTTAAGGATGTCTTTTTATCTACACAAAGAAACAAATATTAATCAAGAGAGTTGAAAATACTTAATTAATCTAAACCCAAATGATGAGACAAACAAAACCCAAAAAACCTAGTTGTTTGAAAACACCCAAAAAACTAATTTTATGCCCTAGAATGCAAACAATATGCACACCTAGCACACCTGTGAGGTGTGCCTAGTGCACATTTTCCCTTTCAAAAAATGTCGAGTTCATTAGTGCACCTCGTGGGGTGCATTGATGCACACCCTATATTTACTTGAGTTTGGGTAAATGTTTTGTTTTAAAGTATGTGCAGCAGCGCACCTAATTAGGTGCACTACTATGCACCTTAATTAACATTTTTTTATGTCTTTGTGTAGTTAGGATGGGGTGGGAAGGCACTGCTACACTAGTGTAGTGTTGTGTCTTGACATAACTGTGGGAGGTGTACAATTGCATACTTCCCCACAATATGCATTTCTCCTTTGAATTTGGTGCACTAGCACACCTAGGGAGGTGCATTGGGGTTCAATTTTTTTTGTTATTGCAAAAAATGACTTATCCTCTCTAATAACAATTTCTAGAATCTAAGTTTTTGAATTGGGACCTCGATCTAACCAAAGATACTAGGCAAAACCATAGAAAAGACTCGGACCCCAGACTAGGGATCTAGAAAGCTAAAAAATAAAGTAGGGGGTCCCCATTTATAGGAAAATGGGACATGTGTTGTGAAACTGAAACATGGATGTCAAGCTCACTCAGGTGTTGAAGAGAGTTTCTTGTGTCTTCCGAGCATTCTAGTATTCTCCAAGTTCAAAAGGCAGTAACTATTGAGTTTAGTCAGGTGCTAAAGAGAAGTTTGTAGAAGTTGAGTGTTAACCGAGTTCACTCAAGTAACAAAGGAAATTTAGATGGAACCAATGTTAACCGAGCTCACTCAGTTACCAAAGGAAGTTAACAAAGTTGTAGCATTGACCAAGTTCACTTGGTTAACATAGGAAAATTATGTATGAGTTAATGTATACCGAGCAGGGTCAGCTAACGAAGGATTTTCTTGTTTTGGCATATTGAGCTCAATAGATTTGTTTGTTGGTTCTAACTAACTAAGTAGATGAATATTAATTACTCTACATTATATTCAAGCCAACTTGACAATGGATATGATATAAGGTAAAGTTGAGGATTGAAGGTGTGCATGTGTATGGAAGAATGGGTATGTGCAGGATCATGGTGTGCCAAAAAGTGGCGATGTGAAAAAAAAAGAGTTTGAAGATGCCTAAAAGCGCTTCAAAATCCGCTCTGACTTTTTTTTACCTATCCAGGAACCAAACCTGGAAGGTTAAGCCGAGCCTTATCAGATATCTGATATCATATCGGATATCCGATTTGATATCGGATATCCGATTTGATATCGGATATCCGATTTTAAATCCAATATCCGACTAATAATTAAAATCATATAATAGTATGATATATGATTTAATATTATTATTATTGATATAAAATAATAATAATAATATTAAATAATATATCATACTATTATATTATAATAATATTATTATTATAATAATTATTATACTATAATATAATAATATTATTATTATTATATTATAATCGTATAATATTATACTATAATAATAATATTATAATAACATATTATATTATAATAATATAATATAATATTTCATATATTATAATATATAGTAATGTAATATAATATATATATATAATATAATATAATAATAAAAAGTAATATCTTATAATATAATATATAATAAAAAAGTATAATATATTATAAATTATAATAATATAGTATAATAATAATATTTTATATTATAATATATAGTAAATTAATATAATAAATATAAAATATAATATAAAAATATATAAAATGTAATATATATGTTATATTATATATATTATAATATCGGATATCCGATATAATATCGGATATCTGATACCTGTGCATGGATTAAAGACAAAATCACAAACCCGCGGCCCTTATTTTCACGCGAATTTGGGCCAGTCAAATCGGATATCAGATAATAAATCAGATATCAGATAGCAAATCGGATATCAGATATCAGGTATGTTTCCCCCCTCCCTTGACTCATTTTTAACCTAAATTTAATAGATTTTAACAAGATTTTGTTTGTTTTAGTTGAATCTAGGTTTTTTTTGACAAAAATGGTTAAAATTTAGATTTTTTTTAATATATATTACGTTTTTCAATTCAATAGGAATGGCTGATCAAAATGATGACACTGAGGCAGGGAATAATATTCCTCGCAACCCACCACCAAACGATCCAGTATCCCCACAAAACCGTCCACCAAATGATCCTCTACCTCCTCAAAACCCTCCTCAAATCGAGGATTTGATAAATGAAAATCTCACTGAGTTGAGAGGTTTGCATAGAACATACAATAATGTACTTGCACTGGCTCCTATGTTATTCACGTTAAACACCATAGTGGATAACATTGAAACTCTTACAAACCAACAAAATGCCGCTCTTCATTGGCGTGATGAAATGCACGAGATGTTTGATGATGGTTTGGATTATGATGAGGTCGCGGCCCTCAACATAACCAAAGACGATTTGGCAAGCCTTTTTGCTAACCCAAAAATGGGTATACCAGTTGACCCAAAAAAAACCAAACTATCGATTAAATGGTGCACAAATGATGCCATACGTGCAAATTTTTGGGACCGTTGGTGGATGGTCTTTGATATCCCTCCACATGGAAATTTAGACATACCATTTTATTTCCTTAAAAAATTATATGCTGAATTTGTGTTGAAACTTAAAGTGAACTATTGGAGCATGAAGCCCAACATGGGCTTAGGACTAGGAGCTCCTCAGGATAGACCCTCTTCCCAGTGGAAGAAACTTGGCACTTTTGTCCCCCCCCCCCTGATATCTCCCCCCCTCCTCGAGTGCAGCATCCAGATATTATGGTAGAGGCTAGCTCTCAGACCATCAGAGCCATTCATAGGCTGAGTAGCCTAATGATATCTCAGGCTAGGTCCGTCTTGCCTCCTCGTGTTGATGATGTTGGTGCTAGTTCATCATCGGCTAGCTCATCACACGTTTGTGTGCCTCACACTTGCATTACATGCAAGAATATTTGCCTGGGTCCCATAGGTGATCTTCCTGAGTATCATTTTGTATTAGACGAGGATACACCAGACGCACGTGCAGAGGCTACAGACCCTGATGCGAGAGAGGAGGGGAATGTAGAGGCATGGACTCCTTCGGTGTCGGTACGTGTATACATTTTTTTGTTATGACATATGTGATTTAAAGTTAATTTTTATAATAGAGTAATTTTAATTTTTAAGCCATACTGACTTTTACATGTATGTGATCTTCATTCATGTTTAGTTGATGACCGAGGAGGAGCTCAGACAGATAGATGATGCTACACTCTCGGCCATTTCATTTGGCCTTGAGACATCTATGGTACATTATGTTGTGTTCGCATTTCTTTTTTCTATTTGATATTGTAGCATATATTGTTGCTATTCTTTCTTTTATCTTGCAGATACCACCTGCCCTGGGGGGACAAAGTGCGGGGGGTGAGCCAGCATGCATTGACAAAGGAAAGGTAATTAGATGTTTTCTAATTGATTAAATATTGATGCATTCTTGTAAAATGTTTGTGGTAATCTCATTTAATTACATTATTTATTGTATATAGGGTGTGGCTACTGGCGATGAGCTTGTACAGATTCGGCGTCCTAGATCATCAGGGATTTTCATTCGCACAGAGAGCCCCATTGTATGTATAAGTATCATTTATTTTTTATTTTTTTAATTGATGCAGAGGAAAGTATGATTGTTGTTCTATACATTTTTTATGATTTGTTCCATACCAATAATGATTCATGTCTTGCATATGTTCATTACAACTTAAATAGGCTTATATGCACCTGTCCAACCGACCAAGTTGGTTACAAAGGTTTATTTAATCAAACAAATACCAAATTACTACTTTCCCTCCAAAACTAATATGACCATTTGAATTTGAAATTAAAATTTCAAACTATATTTTTTATGCATTCCCTAACTTTCTAAACTATTCCATTGACTCAAAATTGGTCATATGGATTTATTAAATGCAACTAAGTAAATTTCCAAAAAATTGAAGTTTTTATTATTTTTTCTCCAAACCACCGTACACTCTGATCTCCCCCTTTCAACTGAGATCACATATGACATATATAAAGGTCTACATGACCTTTGGAACAACCATATAGGCATTCCCAACCATAAAACAAACAAACAACCACTTTTTGCTAATACTATTTAGACTCTAAATACCCTATTCTAAGGCCTTTTGGTCCCATGGAGTCACTTGGTTTATAACCACACCAAAATGCTTGTGGGCCTTACATGTGCCTTTATTACAAAACATAGACCAACTTGTAAAATATGGACCAAACCTTTATTCCAACTTCCTAATCTACTTGAATCCTTGCTTTCATGGAGTGGCAAGGTGTCTGGCAACAGAGATACTTGTTCCCCCCTGTCACATAGGTTAGGTGCCCTGCACCACCTTTCCTCTCTCTCATTCTGAACACTAGTCCACCAAGTGAGTGATGTTCCTCTAAGTCTTGTTGTTGCTACTTTTACCTTCTTATCTGCCTCTATGTCTTCAAGATCAAAGTAGTTCTCAAGGGCCTCTATCCACCCTAGCACTTCTTCACTATCCATTTTACCCTGGTATATTGGAAAATCAATATGGTTCTTCCCACCATTACCTTGTACTGCCTTAATGATTCTCATAAATCTCCTTTCTTCAAGATCATCTGTTGTCTCATGCTCTTGCCTTGCATTACCAACCTCTTCTTCTTCATGGTTCTCTCCATGATTTCTTCCTCTAACCTCTTCTCCTCTAGGTTCTTGCCTTTCCTTTTCTAAGGATCCTATCCTTGCAATAAGCTTCAGCCTCTCTCTTCTCGTCTGTCTTTCTTCCCTCACTCTAGATGCTTCAAGTTCTCTCCTCTCTCTTTTCTCTTTTGCCAACTCTTCTCTCAATTCTTCAAGTTCTCTAGCCATTTGATTTTTAGGAGGCATTTTCACAACAAGTTTTCTTCCTTCCCAAGGGCCAACTCACTGATTCTCTTTCTTTCCTCACCAAGAAATCTCTGGACACCACTTATGTACCTTTCAACTCTGGGACACACAAGGAGGAATTAGACACACCAAGGCTTCAACAAAGGGACCAACACACTAAGGATTTTCAAGATTATAGGTCTTGGTCACACTCCTAAACACCCAAACTTCAAAACCCTCCTTAAAATGGCTTAAAAACTAGGGCTTGCTTGTTCAAACCCCAAAACTCAAAACTCAATATAAATTTAGTAGTCTAACTTTGGGTTTTCCTTTTTTGTTTATGTAGGAGGCATCCGATCCACCTAGTGCAGCGAAGAGGCTACATTTTGATCATCCACCAGCACCCTAGGATAGTATAGTTTTCGTAGAATGCATCATGAGACATTTTGAGATGGCATATGCCACATTGTATATAGAAACATTGATATTATACACATTCTGATGGCAGGATCAGCCACATTTTGTATATGGATCTATGTATTTTGATATATATATATTTGAGTACTTTTTCTATGGATACATGATCTTTGATATATATTTGTGTAAAATTTTGTCTATGGATACATGTATTTTGATATATATTTTTATCATTTACGTGCACAATGATATACATATTAATTTAGTATCTAGTATTGTTCAATTTATCGTGGATCATGTGTCATGCCCTAAATTTTACTAGTAAAAACACAACAATTTTTTTTTTTTTTAAGCTTATGAAGTCGCATAAGAAATTGCATATTGTAAAACAAGGTTATCATTGAATAGGAGTTCAAGACTCATGTGAATAGTGTGAAGGTGTTAACATTTTAGTCACAGGTGGTTTTCAAATAGATTGGATGACAGTCTAGTTCAAGTTAGCATCACGAGTCAAACGAGCAAGTTCAAGATACAACACTCCTAAATTAGTGAGGTAATTCATATCCTAACAAGCCTCTGATACTAATATTCTATTAGGGTCTGTCAGTTGTATCATATGGACTAGGTCGTGATTCTAGCATGTAAGGGAAGGGGATCAAAATTACTTATTATCCTCATTACCAATGTACACACATTCATTAATCATTACAATATATATTAATGTGACAATTAGTATGTTACTATATCCTCATTATCTATCAACATTGCTTCCTCACCAAATTATTGAGTGCACAACAAGATTGTAAGCAATCTACTAAGTTTTAAATTTATACAATCAATGGTATCACATAACATCTATGGATTGTTATTATCAACTAGTCATTTACAATACCACAAGGAGAAAACTTTCTTTCACATTTTCAAATGATAACAATGATGTCAAAGCAAATCTGTGACTTGTACCAATGCTTTCATAACATTATAAACTCCAAATGAAACATGCGTATACAACCTTATCAATATTTTCTTCTACACGTACATTAGGTAACAATGATACAATCTCCTTCCATTACAATGGGGCAACATAAGGGACTTTTCAAAATCATAAGGAACATGGACATTGAAAGATATGGACAATGTGTAGCATGAACATTGTCCAACATGATCGTTGAGAACATGAAGAAGCTGGTGAATCCTCCTTCACAAATGAGGGCACAATGTCAAGTTTTCTCATCCAACATCAATCTGCAAGATGATCATTCCAAGCCATTTCCATTGCTCCCTTGGACACAAATCTGCATATGCAACACAACAAAATAACAAGGACCATGGGTGCTTTCCACCCAACCATAGGCCTCAAAGAGACCACCCCCGCGCTAGGGAACAAGGCTCAAATTGGGATACACATACAATCTTTCAATGCATAAACATTACATTTCAAACTTGAACAATTTCCCCCCAAGACTATTTCACAATGGCTTCACAGATGGAACCATAAACATAGGGTGAAGGTGTGTTCTAAAATGGAGACTTGCCATACCAAACCATATTTGCTATAAACAATTTTCATGCCCTCTCGGGGCTATCATAATTCACCAAATTTCATGCCCTCTCGGGGCTATCATAAATGAACCATTTAATGCCCTCTCGAGGCCTCCACATTTCCTCCTCCAAACCCACTACCATTAGCTATAACTCCTCAAACTTCCTTTCTACAC
This sequence comes from Cupressus sempervirens, assembly GCA_028749045.1. Lineage (NCBI taxonomy): Eukaryota > Viridiplantae > Streptophyta > Pinopsida > Cupressales > Cupressaceae > Cupressus > Cupressus sempervirens. The sequence continues at coordinate 374,117,167 of CM053783.1, forward strand.
CATACTTTCCTTATCACCCCCAGCAAGATATGAAATGTTATGGCATACAATGGAGCCCATACTCCAAGGTTCTCAATACATTTTTCGAACCCAACTTAAGCCCTTCACCCTGGACTTCTCTTCCCTTCCCACAAGGGTGAGTGTAAGTCCCAATCTGATAACAATACTCAAGCACAAAACAAGAAAACAAAACCAAGTAGAAATAAAACAAGAAATTTTGGCAAACACCCCACTAGTTTGGCCAAGACCCTCTAATAGAGCCTTCCCACTAACTTATTTTAGCAAAAACACTAAGCCATTCCATCCTTACGAACTTGTCTCCTCTAACGGTTCATCGATAGCCCTCATGAGCTATGAGTTATGACCCTCGAAGGATCGACCTCAAAATGCACTTAGAGCACCTTGAAGACTCCTCGGTATGGGGTGGCCGCAAATGATGGATGGTCTTCGTGGCCAGAACTAGAGCTCTCTTCACACATGCCCCTGCTCCATCATGTTCCCCTTTTCCATGGCCGGACTCAAAAAAACTCCAAATATGAGGCACCCCTCTCTCTACGTGCATCCTACACAACCAATAAAACATGCGAGCATTCTTGAATTGACCTGTACAGTTATCTGACTAAATGATATGTCTATCCATAGCAATTGCATGCTCGTGTAAGAAATAAAAAAAATTCTCGAAACAATGTTGCACAAACTCGTGAGAGTGATATCTATCATCACTCATATAAAAATGATACTCTCTAATAATCTTTCAATTATCTTCCGCACTATCAGGGGCATGTCTATATGTTATGTGAACAAAAATTGCAATCTGAATAGAGTTGTAATATTGAGATTGTGTCTCATTTTGAGGTTGCAATGTGTAGTTCTCAGCAAAATCAACAACTGATATAATAGTGCCAATGGGAAAAGTCTCCTTACACGTTCTAAATTGTTGATCCAACCACTGAGACCTGTGACTATGTCTTGCATACTTGTAAAAAAGATTTGTCTTGAAATCTGAAATAAATTTAGCCACAATTATATCTTTTCCAACCAAGTCACATCTAGAGCTCTCACTCCCACTCTTCAATGTGTATTTCACCATTTCATAGACCCTTTTTTTTCACTATTGTCTTTCCAAGATCTTGTTCACACCCCTCATGGAAACATGTGTCAAACTTGGATAAGCCACCACATTCTGAACACTTCTCATTTAAGCAAGCATTTTTATAAAAGGAACAACCATCAACTCTACGACATAAGAGTTGATCTAACAAGTCTCTTGATGATTTTGGAAGCCCACTAGCCCCACAATCCTCCAACATTTCTTTACTATGCAAAGTAGAACGGATGGAGCATAATAGTTCATGGTGCATAGAAAACTCAACATGATATTTGCAACAACATGTATTTCAAATTTTGAGTGGCACACAATAAAATGGCTTCAAAGATTCAAAAGCCCTTTGTGATATATGAACACTTGGATGACTCTCTAAATTGTTTGAACAACATAGTTTGACTTACCTCCAAATAGTGTTTAGGATGTGGCGTGCGGTCTCTGATGCCAATTCTCAACTTTAAGACATCTTTAGCATTGGGTGATACTTGTGAGTTAGAGTGCCAAAATTGTATAATTTCTTCCTTCACATCGTCGGATAGTTTCTTATCAAAACGTGGAAGTCTCCCACCAAATGCCCATGTTTCATTTTGAAGAGGATCATCAATTTTCTCTCGTCGACTAAGTGCTCTTCTCAAAGTAGTACGATTTAGATTCAAATCAATACAAGTTTGTCTCATATATCTACCCTTTCTCAAATGATGACTTACCAAAGAGGTTGTAATAACCCTTCGAGCAACTCTATTATCCTTCTCTCTACTATTTTTCCCAACACTATTGAGAGCACTGAAAAGATTCTTCACAATAATGACATTTCTTTCCAACTTTTTATTGACATGAATTTTCAATTTGGAAAGCATAGGTCTCATCTTTTGCATCTTTAATAAGTGCATGAAAAGCTGACATTGCTCTATCACTATCTTGTTGCCGAAAAACATCTGATATAGTCTTGAAGCCCATAACCGAATGGTTCTTTCTGATTTTTTTCCTTCCAAACTAGTCATAATCGTTTCATCAATTTCAATTATCCATTTTGGTGTTTTAGAACCTTCATGTCGATTATAATTAGGAGATATGTAAGGTTCTTGTGCATTAAGTTCTTGTGCATTGTCATCTTCGACATGGTCAATTATGCAATTTGGATTATGACTTGGTGGCATTTCTTCTTCAAAATTTTCAATCTCTACATTTTCAATTTTCGCATTATCATTCTCAATAGGTACATTTTCATTCCCCAACTGTACATTTTCATTATCTGACTCTATGATTTCACCTTCTATTAATTCATCGTCAACTTGATTGATATTTAGCATACCTTGTCTTTTTTTTCGGTGTTTCATTTTGTCCTTTTCCCTATATGTTGCAATGTCTTCATTGGATATCTTCCTTTTACGTTTATTCTTTCGACGACTGCTGCTCCCCATTCAGATGACAAATTCGAACACCTAAGGTTATATTTTCGAATTCTTTTCGATTGGTTGGGCCCCAAAACACGACTTTTTACAAATCTCGTGAAAAAAGAGGTAAAAAAGTAATGTTGTCGGGTCTGTAGGGACAGTCAAATATTTGAAATTGATGCCAGTATAATCGGATATCCGATATAGGAAAAAGACTTTTGGGGGGAAAACTTGCTAAGGTTTCCCTCCTTTGCCACAATAATATTAATATTATGAAAATATTTGGAGGCAAACGACTTTAATTTATAACTAAGTTATTAGTATATTAGTATTAGTATAAAATATCAATAATATTAATATAAAATAGTATTAATATACCTATAGTATCAATATTATTATTATACCTATAATAGTAATAATATTATTAATATAGATATAATAGTGTAAATATATAGTGTTTACTTATATTAAGCTACAATATATAGTATTAATATATATTATTATTATAGCTATAATAGTATTATTATTATTACTATACATATAATAATATTAATATTTAATGTTTATTTATATTATAATTATTATCCTAAAATAGTATAAATAGTATATCCTAAAATATTACATTATATATACTAAAATATTACGTTATTATATAGATATATTAATAACATATATATTAATATAATAATATTTATAATATATATTATATTTAATAAAAATATTTATAATATATATTATATTTAATAAAAATATTACGTTGTTATATATATATTATATTATTATACATATTAATATAATAATATATAATACAAAGACGGTCGTCATTTAATGGGACAAAGGGGGTCATAGGTCACCCTATGACCCCCTTTGACCCATATGAATGACTCGACTATGTCCCTAGGGGTCCTAGGACCCCTAGGGACATACGTCGTTGTTTAATGGATCAAAGGGAGTCATAGGTCACCCTATGACCCCCTTTGACTCATATGAATGATTCAAATATGTCCCTAGGGGTCCTAGGACCCCTAGGGACATATGTCGTTATTTAATGGGTCAAAGACAGTCATAGGTCACCCTATGACTCCCTTTCACCCATATTACCCATTCGAATATGTCCCTTGGGGTCCAAGGACCCCTAGGGACATATGTCGTCGTTTAATGGGTCAAAGAGGGTCATAGGTCACCCTATGACTCCCTTTGACCCATAATACCCATTCGAATATGTCCCTAGGGGTCCTAGGACCCATAGCGACATATGTCGTCATTTAATGGGTCAAAGGGGGTCATAGGTCACCCTATCACCCCCTTTGACCCATATTACCCATTTGAATATGTCCCTAGGGGTCCTAAGACCCCTAGCGACATATCTCATCGTTTAATGGGTCAGAGAGGGTCATAGGTCACCCTATGACCCCCTTTGACCCATATTACCCATTCGAATATGTCCCTAGGCGTCCTCGAAACCCTAGAGACATATATCGTCGTTTAATGGGTCAAAGAGGGTCATAGGTCACCCTACGACCCCCTTTGACCCATATTACCCATTCAAATATGTCCCTAGGGGTCCTAGGACCCCTAGAGACATATCTCATCGTTTAATGGGTCAGAGAGGGTCATCGGTCACCCTATGACCCCCTTTGACCCATATTACCCATTCGAATATGTCCCTAGGGGTCCTCGGACCCCTAGAGACATATATCATCGTTTAATGGGACAAAGAGGGTCATAGGTCACCCTATGACCCCCTTTGACTTATATTACCCATTCAAATATGTCCCTAGGGGTCCTAGGACCCCTTGGGACATATGTCATCGTTTAATGGGTTAAAGAGGGTCATAGGTCACCCTATGACCCACTTTGACCCATATTACCCATTCGAATATGTCCCTAGGGGTCCTAGGACCCCTAGAGACATATATCGACATTTAATGGGTCAAGAGGGTCATAGGTCATCCTATGACCCCCTTTGACCCATATGAATGATTCGAATATGTCCCTAGGGGTCCTAGGACCCCTAGAGACATATATCATCATTTAATGGGTCAAAGAGGGTCATAGGTCACCCTATGACCCCCTTTGACCCATATTACCCATTCGAATATGTCCCTAGGGGTCCTAAGACCCCTAGAGACATATATAGTCGTTTAATGGCTCAAGAGGGTCATAGGTCACCCTATGACCCCCTTTGACCCATATGTACGATTTGAATATGTCCCTAGGGGTCCTAGGACCCCTAGAGACATATGTCGTTATTTAAAGAGTCAAAGAGGGTCATAGGTTACCCTATGACCCCATTTGACCCATATTACCCATTCAAATATGTCCCTGGACCCCTAGGAACATATGTCGTCGTTTAATGCATCAAAGGGGGTCATAGGGTGCCCTATGACCCCCTTTGACTCATATAAATGACTCAAATATGTCCCTAGGGGTCCTAGGACCCCTAGGGACATATGTTGTCATTTAATGGGTCAAATGGTGTCATAGGTCACCCTATCACCCCCTTTGACCCATATGAACGATTGGAATATGTCCCTAGGGTCCTAGGACCCCTAGGGACATATGTCGTCGTTTAATGGGTCAAATAGTGTCATAGGTCACGCTATGACCCCATTTGACCCATATTACCCATTCGAATATGTCCCTTACGGTCCGAGGACCCCTAGGGACATATGTTGTCATTTAATGGGTCAAAGAGGGTCATAGGGTGACCTATGACCCCCTTTGATCCATATTACCCATTCGAATATGTCCCTATGGGTCTGAGGACCCCTAGCGACATATATCATCGTTTAATGGGTCAAGAGAGTCATAGGTCACCCTATGACCCCCTTTGACCCATATGAACGATTTGAATATGTCCCTAGGGGTACTAGGACCCCTAGAGACATATGTCATCGTTTAATGGGTCAAAGAGGGTCATAGGTTACCCTATGACCCCATTTGACCCATATTACCCATTCGAATATGTCCCTAGGGGTCCTAAGACCCCTAGGGACAGATGTCGTCGTTTAATGGGTCAAAGGGGGTCATAGGTCACCCTATGACCCCCTTCGACTCATATGAACGATTCAAATATGTCCCTACAGGTCTTAGGACCCCTAGGGACATATGTCATCGTTTAATGGGTCAAAGGGGGTCATAGGTCACCCTATGACCCCTTTTGACCCATATGAACTATTCGAATATGTCCCTAGGGTACTAGGACCCCTAGGGACATATGTCGTCGTTTAATGGGTCAAAGGCAGTCATAGGTCACCCTATGACCTCCTTTGACTCATATGAACAATTCAAATATGTCCCTAGGGGTCCTAGGACCCCTATGGACATATGTCGTTATTTAATGGGTCAAAAGGGGTCATAGGTCACCCTATGACCCCCTTTGACCCATATGAACCATTCGAATATGTCCCTAGGGTCCTAGGACCCCTAGGGACATATGTCTTCGTTTAATGGGTCAAAGAGGGTCATAGGTCACCCTATGACCCCCTTTCACCCATATTACCCATTTGAATATGTCCCTAGGGGTCCTAGGACCCCTTGGGACATATGTCGTCGTTTAATGGGTCAAAGAGGGTCATAGGTCACCCTATGACCCACTTTGACCCATATTACCCATTCGAATATGTCCCTAGGGGTAAAAGGACCCCTAGAGACATATATCGTCATTTAATGGGTCAAGAGGGTCATAGGTCACCCTATGACCCCCTTTGACCCATATAAATGATTCGAATATATCCCTAGGGGTCCTAGGACCCCTAGAGACATATGTCGTCACTTAATGGGTCAAAGAGGGTCATAGGTTACCCTATAACCCCATTTGATCCATATTACCCATTCGAATATGTGCCTAGGGTTCCTAGGACCCCTAGGGACATATGTCGACGTTTCACGGGTCAAAGGGGGTCATAGGTCACCCTATGACCCCCTTTGACTCATATGAACGATTCAAATATGTCCCTAGGGGTCTTAGGACCCCTAGGGATATATGTCGTCGTTTCATAAGTCAAAGGGGGTCATAGGTCACCCTATGACCCCCTTTGACCCATATGAACGATTCGAATATGTCCCTACGGTCCTAGGACCCCTAGGGACATATGTCGTCGTTTAATGGGTCAAAGAGGGTCATAGGTCACCCTATGACCCCCTTTGACTCATATTACCCATTCGAATATGTCCCTTGGGGTCCGAGGACCCCTAGGGACATATGTCATCGTTTAGTGGGTCAAAGAGGGTCATAGGTCACCCTATGACCACCTTTGACCTATATTACCCATTCGAATATGTCCCTAGGGGTCCTAGGACCCCTAGAGACATATATCGTCGTTTAATGGGTCAAGAGGGTCATAGGTCACCCTATGACTCCCTTTGACCCATATGAACGATTCGAATATGTCCCTAGGTGTCCTAGGACCCCTAGGGACATATGTCGTCGTTTAATGCATCAAAGGGGGTCATAGGTCACCCTATGACCCCCTTTGACTCATATAAACGATTCAAATATGTCCCTAGGGGTCTTAAGACCCCTAGGGACATATGTTGTCATTTAATGGGTCAAAGGGGGTCATAGGTCACCCTATGACCCCGTTTGACCCATATGAACGATTGGAATATGTCCTTAGGGTCATAGGACCCCTAGGGACATATGTCGTCGTTTAATGAGTCAAATAGCATCATAGGCCACCCTATGATTTATTTGACCCATATTACCCATTCGAATATGTCCCTTGGGATCCGAGGACCCCTAGGGACATATGTTGTTGTTTAATGGGTCAAAGAGGGTCATAGGTCACCCTATGACCCCCTTTGACCAATATTACCCATTCAAATATGTCCCTAGGGGTCCGAGGACCCCTAGAGACATATATCATCGTTTAATGGGTCAAGAGAGTCATAGGTCACCCTATGACCCCCTTTGACCCATTTGAACGATTCGAATGTCCCTAGGGGTTCTAGGACCCCTAGAGACATATATTGTCGTTTAATGGGTCAAAGAGGGTCATAGGTTACCCTATGACCCCATTTAACCCATATTACCCATTCGAATATGTCCCTAGGGGTCCTAAGACCCTAAGGGACATATGTTGTCGTATAATGGGTCAAAGGGGGTCATAGGTCACCCTATGACCCCCTTTGACTCATATGAATGATTCAAATATGTCCCTACGCGTCTTAGGACCCCTAGGGACATATGTCGTTGTTTAATAGGTCAAAGGGGGTCATAGGTCACCCTATGACCCCTTTTGACCCATATGAACCATTTGAATATGTCCCTAGGGTCCTAGGACCCCTAGGGACATATGTCGTCATTTAATGGGTCAAATGGAGGTCATAGACCCTATGAACCCCTTTGACTCATATGAACGATTCAAATATGTCCCTAAGGGTCCTAGGACCCCTAGGGACATATGTCATCGTTTAATGGGTCAAAGGGGGTGATAGGTCACCCTATGACCCCCTTTGACCCATATGAACCATTCGAATATGTCCCTAAGGTCCTAGGACCCCTAGGGATATATGTCTTCGTTTAATGGGTCAAAGAGGGTCACAGGTCACCCTATGACCCCCTTTGACCCATATTACCCATTTGAATATGTCCCTAGGGGTCCTAGGACCCCTTGGGACATATGTCGTCGTTTAATGCGTCAAAGAGGGTCACAGGTCACCCTATGACCCACTTTGACCCATATTACCCATTCGAATATGTCCCTAGGGGTGCTAGGACCCCTAGAGACATATATCGTCATTTAATGGGTCAAGAGGGTCATAGGTCACCCTATGACCCCCATTGACCCATATGAACGATTCGAATATATCCCTAGGGGTCTTAGGACCCCTAGAGACATATGTCGTCATTTAATGGGTCAAAGAGGGTCATAGGTTACCCTATGACCCCATTTGATTCATATTACCCATTCGAATATGTCCCTAGGGGTCCTAGGACCCCTAGGGACATATTTCGTCGTTTCACGGGTCAAACGGGGTCATAGGTCACCCTATGACCCCCTTTGACTCATATGAACGATTCAAATATGTCCCTAGGGGTCCGAGGACCCCTAAAGACATATATCATCGTTTAATGGGTCAAGAGAGTCATAGGTCACCCTATCACCCCCTTTGACCCATATGAACGATTCGAATGTCCCTAGGGGTCCTAGGACCCCTAGAGACATATGTCGTCGTTTAATGGGTCAAAGATGGTCATAGGTTACCCTATCACCCCATTTGACCCATATTACCCATTCGAATATGTCCCTAGGGGTCCTAAGACCCCTAAGGACATATGTCGTCGTTTAATGGGTCAAAGGGGGTCATAGGTCACCCTATGACCCCCTTTGACTCATATGAATGATTCAAATATGTCCCTACGGGTCTTAGGACCCCTAGGGACATATGTCGTCGTTTAATGGGTCAAAGGGGGTCATAGGGACCTATGACCCCTTTTGACCCATATGAACCATTCGAATATGTCCATAGGGTCCTAGGACCCCTAGGGACATATGTCATTGTTTAATGGGTCAAAGAGGGTCATAGGTTACCCTATGACCCACTTTGACCCATATTACCCATTCGAATATGTCCCTAGGGGTCTTAGGACCCCTAGAGACATATACCGTCATTTAATGGGTCAAGAGGGTCATATGTCACCCTATGACCCCCTTTGACCGATATGAACGATTGGAATATGTCCCTAGGGGTCCTAGGACCCCTAGAGACATATGTCATCATTTAATGGGTCAAAGAGGGTCATAGGTTACCCTATGACCCCATTTGACCCATATTACCCATTCGAATATGTCCCTATTGGTCCTAGGACCCCTAGGGACATATGTCATCGTTTAACGGGTCAAAGGGGGTCATAGGTCACCCTACGACCTCCTTTGACTCATATGAACGATTTAAATATGTCCCTAAGGGTCTTAGGACCCCTAGGTATATATGTCGTCATTTCATAAGTCAAAGGTGCCCTATGACCCCCTTTGACCCATATGAACGATTCGAATATGTCCCTAGGGTCCTAGGACCCCTAGGGACATATGTCGTCGTTTAATGGGTCAAAGAGGGTCATAGGTCACCCTATGACCCCCTTTGACTCATATTACCCATTCGAATATGTCATTTGGGGTTCGAGGACCCCTAGGGACATATGTCATCGTTTAGTGGGTCAAAGAGGGTCATAGGTCACCCTATGACCACCTTTGACCTATATTACCCATTCGAATATGTCCCTAGGGGTCCTAGGACCCCTAGAGACATATATCGTCGTTTAATGGGTCAAGAGGGTCATAGGTCACCCTATGACCCCCTTTGACCCATATGAACGATTCGAATATGTCCCTAAGTGTCTTAAGACCCCTAGGGACATATGTCGTCGTTTAATGGGTCAAAGGGGGTCATATGTCACCCTACGACCCCCTTTGACTCATATGAACGATTCAAATATGTCCCTAGGGGTCCTCGGACCCCTAGGCACATATGTCATCGTTTAATGAGTCAAAGGGTGTTATAGGTCACCCTATAACCCCTTTTACACATATGAATGATTCGAATATGTCCTTAGGGTCCTAGGACCCCTAGGGACATATGTCGTCGTTTAATGGGTCTAAGGCGGTCATAGGTCACCCTATGACCCCATTTGACCCATATGTACGATTCGAATATGTCCCTAGGGGTCCTAGGACCCCTAGGGACATATGTCATCGTTTAATGGGTCAAAGAGGGTCATAGATCACCCTATGACCCCCTTCGACCCATATGAACGATTTGAATCTGTACCTAGGGGTCCGAGGACCCCTCGAGACATATGTCATCATTTAATGGGTCAAAGAGGGTCATAGGGTGACCTATGACCCTCTTTCAGCCATATGAACAATTTGAATATGTCCTTAGGGGTCTGAGGACCCCTAGGGACACATGTCATCGTTTAATGGGTAAAAGAGGGTCATATGTTACCCTATGACCCCATTTGACACATATTACCCATTCGAATATGTCCTTAGGGGTCCTAGGACCCCTAGGGACATATGTCGTCAATTAATGGGTCAAAAGGGGTCATAGGTCACCCTATGACCCCCTTTGACTCATATGAACAATTCGAATATGTCCCTAGGTGTCCAAGGACCCCTAGAGAAATATGTCATCGTTTAATGAGTCAGAGAGGGACATAGGTCACCCTATGACCCGCTTTGACCCATATTACCTATTCGAATATGTCCGTAGGGGTCCTAGGACCCCTAGAGACATATATCGTCGTTTAATGGGTCAAAAAGGGTCATAGGTCACCCTATGACCCCCTTTGACCCATATGAACGATTGAAATATGTCCCTTGGGGTCATAGGACCCGTAGAGACATATGTCATCTTTTAATGGGTCAAAGAGGGTCATAGGTCACCCTATGACCCCATTTGACCCATATTACGCATTCGAATATGTCCTTTGGGGTATGAGGACCCCTATGGACATATGTCATCGTTTAAAGGGTCAAAGAGGGTCATAGGTCACCCTATGACCCCCTTTGACCCATAATACTCATTCGAATATGTACCTAGGGGTCCTAGGACCCCTAGAGACATATGTCATCGTTTAATGGGTCAAAGGGGGTCATAGGTCACCCTATGACCCCCTTTGACCCATATTACCCATTCGAATATGTCCCTAGGGATCCTAGGACCACTAGCGACATATCTCGTCATTTAATGTGTCAGAGAGGGTCATAGGTCACCCTATGACTCCCTTTGACCCATATTACCCATTCGAATATGTCCCTAGGGGTTTTAGGACCCCTAGAGACATATATCATCGTTTAATGGGTCAAAGAGGTTCATAGGTCAACCTATGACCCCCTTTGACTCATATGTACGATTCGAATATGTCCCTAGGGGTCCTAGGATCCCTAGAGACATATGTCATCGTTTAATGAGTCAAAGAGTGTCATAGGTTACCTTATGACCCCATTTGACCCACATTACCCATTCGAATATGTCCCCAGGGGTCCTAGGATCCTTAAAGACATATGTCATCATTTAATAGGTCAAAGAGGGTCATAGGTCACCCTATGACTCCATTTGACCCATATTACCCATTCGAATATGTTCTTAGGGATCCTAGGACCCCTTGAGACATATATCATCGTTTAATGGGTCAAGAGGGTCATAGGTCACCCTATGACCCCCTTTGACCCATATGAACGATTCGAATATGTCCCTAGGCGTCCTAGGACCCCTAGAGACATATGTCATCATTTAATGGATCAAAGAGGGTCATAGGTTACCCTATGTCCCCATTACACCCATATTACCCATTCGAAATTTTCCCTAGGGGTCCTAGGACCCCTAGGGACATATGTCGTTGTTTAATGCGTTAAAGGGGGTCATAGGTCACCCTTAGACCCCCTTTGACTCATATGAACGATTCAAATATGTCCCTAGGGGTCCTAGGACCCCTAGGGACATATGTCGTCATTTGATGAGTCAAAGGGGGTCATAGGTCACCCTATGACCCCCTTTGACCCATATGAACGATTCGAGTATGTCCCTAGTGTCCTAAGACCCTTAGGGACATATGTCGTCATTTAATGGGTCAAAGAGGGTCATAGGTCACCTTATGACCCCATTTGAACCATATTACCCATTCGAATATGTCCCTTGGTGTCCAAGGTCCCCTAGGGACATATGTCGTCGTTTAATGGGTAAAAGAGGGTCATAGGTCAGCCTATGACCCCCTTTGACCCATATTACCCATTCGAATATGTCCCTATGGGTCCTAGGACTGCTATACACATATATCTTCGTTTAATGGGTCAAGAGGGTCATAGGTCACATGACCCCCTTTGACCCATATGAACGATTTGAATATGTCCCTAGCGTCCTAGGACCCCTAGGGACATATGTCATCATTTAATGGGTCAAAGAGGGTCATAGGTCACCCTATGACCACCTTTGACCTATATTACCCATTCGAATATGTCCCTAGGGGTCCTACGACCCCTAGGGACATATGTCGTCGTTTAATGGGTCAAAGAGGGTCATAGGTCACCCTATGACCCCATTTGACCCATATTACCCATTCGAATATGTCCTTTTAGGTCTGAGGACCCCTTGGGACATATGTCGTCGTTTAATGGGTCAAAGAGGGTCGGACCTATGACCCCCTTTGACCCATAATACCCATTCGAATATGTCCCTAGGGGTCCTAGGACCCCTAGGGACATATGTCGTCGTTTAATGGGTCAAAGGGGGTCATAGGTCCCTATGAACCCCTTTGACCCATATTACCCATTTTAATATGTCCCTATGGGTCCTAGGACCCCTAGCGACATATCTCGTCGTTTAATGGGTCAGAGAGGGTCATAGGTCACCCTATGACTCCCTTTGACCCATATTACCCATTCGAATATGTCCCTAGGGGTCCTAGGACCCCTAGAGACATATATTTTTGTTTAATGGGTCAAAGAGGGTTATAGGTCACCCTATGACCCCCTTTGACCCATATGTACGATTCGAATATGTCCCTAGGGGTCCTAGGACCCCTAGAGACATATGTCGTCATTTAAAGGGTCAAAGACCTATGACCCCATTTGACCCATATTACCCATTCAAATATGTCCCTAAGGGTCCTAGGACCCATAAGGACATATGTCATCGTTTAATGCATCAAAAGGGGTCATAGGTCACCCTATGACAACCTTTGACTCATATGAACGATTCAAATATGTCCGTAGGGGTCCTAGGACACCTAGGGACATATCTTATCATTTAATAGGTCAAAGGGGGTCATAGGTCACCCTATGGCCCCCTTTGACTCATATGAATGATTGGAATATGTCCCTAGGGTCCAAGGACCCCTAGGGACATATGTCGTCATATAATTGGTCAAAGAGGGTCATAGGTCACTCTATGACCCCATTTGATCCATATTACCCATTCAAATATGTCCCTTAGGGTCCGAGGACACCTAGGGACATATGTCATCGATTAATGGGTCAAAGACAGTCATAGGTCACCCTATGACCCACTTTGACCTATATTACCCTTTCGAATATGTCCCTAGGGGTCCGACGACCCCTAGAGACATATATCATCGTTTAATGCGTCAAGAGGGTCATAGGTCACCCTATGACCGCCTTTGACCCATATGAACGATTCGAATATGTCCGTAGGGGTCCTAGGAGCCCTAGAGACATATGTCATCATTTAATGGGTCAAATAGGGTCATAGGTTACCCTATGACCCCATTTGACCCATATTACCCATTCGAATATGTCCCTAGGGGTACTAAGATCCTTAGGGACATATGTCGTCATTTAATGGGTCAAAGAGGGTCATAGATCACCCTATGACCCCCTTTGACCCATATTACCCATTCGAATATGTCCGTAGGGGTTCGAGGACCCCTAGAGACATATATCATCGTTTAATGGGTCAAGAGGGTCATAGGTCACCCTATGACCCCCTTTGACACATATAGGTCACCCTATGACCCTCTTTGACCCATATGAACGATTCGAATATGTCCCTAAGGGTCTTGAGACCCCTAGAGACATATGTCGTCATTTAATGGGTCAAAGAGGGCCATAGGTTACCCTATGACCCAATTTGACCCATATTACCCATTCGAATATGTCCCTAGGGGTCCTAGGACCCCTAGTGACATATGTCATTATTTAATGGGTCAAAGGGGGTCATAGGTCACCCTATGACCCCCTTTGACTCATATGAACGATTCAAATATGTCCCTAGGGGTCCTAGGACCCCTAGGGACATATGTTATCGTTTAATGGGTCCAAGGGGGTCATAGGTCACCCTATGACCCCCTTTGACCCATATGAACCATTCGAATATGTCCCTAGGGTCCTAGGACCCTTAAGGATATATGTCGTCGTTTAATGGGTCAAAGGGGATCATAGGTCACCCTATGACCGCCTTTGACTCATATGAACGATTCAAATATATCCTTAGGGGTCCTAGGACCCCTAGGGACACATGTCGTCGTTTAATGGGTCAAAGGGGTCATAGGTCACCCTATAACCCCATTTGACCCATATGAACCATTCGAATATGTCCCTAGGGTCCTAGGACCCATATGGACATATGTCTTCATTTAATGGGTCAAAGAGGGTCATAGGTAATCCGATGACCCCCTTTGACAAATATTACCCATTCGAATATGTCCCTAGGGGTCCTAGGACCCCTAGGGACATATGTCGTCGTTTAATGGGTCAAAGAGGGTCATAGGTTACCCTATGACCCCCTTTGACCCATATTACCCATTCGAATATGTCCCTAGGGATCCTAGGACCCCTAGAGACATATATCATCGTTTAATGGGTCAAGAGGATCATAGGTCACCCTATGACCCCATTTGACTCATATGAATGATTCAAATATGTCCCTAGGGGTCCTAAGACCCCTAGGGACATATCTTGTCGTTTAATGGGTCAAAGGGGGTCATAGGTCACCCTATGACCCCCTTTGACCCATATGAATGATTTGAATATGTCCATAGGGTCCTAAGACCCCTAGGGACATATGTCGTCGTTTAATGGGTCAAAGAGGGTCATAAGTCACCCTATGACCCCATTTGACCCATATTACCAATTCGAATATGTCCCTTAGGGTCCGAGGACCCCTAGGGACATATGTCATCGATTAATGGGTCAAAGACAGTCATAGATCACAATATGACCAACTTTGAACCATATTACCCTTTCGAATATGTCCCTAGGGGTCCTAGGACCCCTAGAGACATATCGTCTTTTAATGCGTCAAGAGTGTCATAGGGTGACCTATGACCCCCTTTGACCCATATGAACGATTCGAATATGTCCCTAGGAGTCTTAGGACCCCTAGAAATATATGTCATCGTTTAATGGGTCAAAGAGGGTCATATGTTACCCTATGGCCCCATTTGATCCATATTACCCATTCGAATATGTCCCTAGGGGTCCTAAGATCCTTATGGACATATGCCATCATTTAATGAGTCAAAGAGGGTCATAGGTCACCCTATGACCCCCTTTGACCCATATTACCCATTCGAATATGTCCCTAGAGGTCCGAGGACCCCTAGAGTCATATATCATCGTTTAATGGGTCAAGAGGGTCATAGGTCACCCTATGACCCCATTTGACCCATATGAACGATTCGAATATGTCCCTAGGGGTCTTGAGACCCCTAGAAACATATGTCGTCTTTTAATGGGTCAAAGGGGGTCATAGGTCACCCTATGACCCCCTTTGACTCATATGAACGATTCAAATATGTCCCTAGGGGTTGTAGGACCCCTAGGGACATATGTCGTCATTTAATGGGTCAAAGGGGGTCATAGGTCACCCTATGACCCCCTTTGACCCATATGAACTATTCGAATAGGTCCCTAGGGTCCTAGGACCCCTAGGGACATATGTCGTCGTTTAATGGGTCAAAGGGGGTCATAGGTCACGCTATGACCCCCTTTGACTCATATGATCGATTCAAATATGTCCTTAGGGGTCTTAGGACCCCTAGGGACACATGTCGTCATTTAATGGGTCAAAGGGGGTCATAGGTCACCCTATGACCCCATTTGACCAATATGAACCATTCGAATATGTCCCTAGGGTCCTATGACCCATAGGGACATATGTCTTCATTTAATGGGTCAAAGAGGGTTTGACCCATATTACCCATTCGAATATGTCCTTAGGGGTCCTAGGACCCCTAGGGACATATGTCGTCGTTTAATGGGTCAAAGACCTATGACCCCCTTTGACCCATATTACCCATTCGAATATGTCCCTAGGGATCCTAGGACCCTTAGAGACATATATCGTCGTTTAATGGGTTGACCCATATGAACGATTCGAATGTCTCTAGGGGTCCATATGTCGTCATTTTATGGGTCAAAGAGGGTCATAGGTTACCCTATGTCCCCATTTGACCCATATTACCCATTCGAATATGTCCCTAGGGGTCCTAGGACCCCTAGGGACATATGTCGTCGTTTAATGGGTCAAAGTGGGTCATAGGTCACCCTACGAACCCCTTTGACTCATATGAACGATTCAAATATGTCCATATGTCATCATTTAATGAGTCTAAGGGGGTCATAGGTCACCATATGACCCCCTTTGACCCATATGAACGATTCGAATATGTCCCTAGGGTCCTAGGACGCCTAGGGACATATGTCGTCGTTTAATGTGTCAACTATGACTCCCTTTGACCCATATTACCCATTCGAATATGTCCCTTTGGGGTTTGAGGACCCCTAGGGACATATGTCATCGTTTAATTGGTCAAAAAGGGTCATAGGTCACCCTATGACCCCCTTTGACCGATATTACCCATTCGAATAAGTCCCTATGGGTCCTAGGACCCCTAGACACATATATCTTCGTTTAATGGGTCAAGAGGGTCATAGGTCACCTTATGACCCCCTTTGACCCGTATGAACGATTCGAATATGTCCCTAGGGGTGCTAGGACCTCTAGAGACATATGTCATCGTTTAATGGGTCAAAGAGGGTCATAGGTTACCCTATGACCCCATTTGACCCACATTACCCATTCGAATATGTCCCCAGGGGTCCTCGGATCCTTAAAGACATATGTCGTCATTTAATAGGTTAAAGAGGGTCATAGGTCACCCTATGACTCCATTTGACCCATATTACCCATTCGAATATGTCCCTAGGGATCCTAGGACCCCTTGAGACATATATCATCGTTTAATGGGTCAAGAGGGTCATAGGTCACCCTATGACCCCCTTTGACCCATATGAACGATTCGAATATGTCCCTAGGCGTCCTAGGACCCTTAGAGACATATGTCGTCATTTAATGGATCAAAGAGGGTCATAGGTTACCCTATGTCCCCATTACACCCATATTACCCATTCAAAATTTTCCCTAGGGGTCCTAAGACCCCTAGGGACATATGTCGTTGTTTAATGCGTTAAAGGGGGTCATAGGTCACACTATGACCCCCTTTGACCCATATGAACGATTTGAATATGTCCCTAGCGTCCTAGGACCCCTAGGGACATATATCATCATTTAATGGGTCAAAGAGGGTCATAGGTCACCCTATGACCACCTTTGACCTATATTACCCATTCGAATATGTCCCTAGGGGTCCTACGACCCCTAGGGACATATGTCGTCGTTTAATGGGTCAAAGAGGGTCATAGGTCACCCTATGACCCCATTTGACCCATATTACCCATTCGAATATGTCCTTTTAGGTCTGAGGACCCCTTGGGACATATGTCGTCGTTTAATGGGTCAAAGAGGGTCGGACCTATGACCCCCTTTGACCCATAATACCCATTCGAATATGTCCCTAGGGGTCCTAGGACCCCTAGGGACATATGTCGTCGTTTAATGGGTCAAAGGGGGTCATAGGTCCCTATGAACCCCTTTGACCCATATTACCCATTTGAAAATGTCCCTAGGGGTCCTAGGACCCCTAGCGACATATCTCGTCGTTTAATGGGTCAGAGAGGGTCATAGGTCACCCTATGACTCCCTTTGACCCATATTACCCATTCGAATATGTCCCTAGGGGTCCTAGGACCCCTAGAGACATATATTTTTGTTTAATGGGTCAAAGAGGGTTATAGGTCACCCTATGACCCCCTTTGACCCATATGTACGATTCGAATATATCCCTAGGGGTCCTAGGACCCCTAGAGACATATGTCGTCATTTAAAGGGTCAAAGACCTATGACCCCATTTGACCCATATTACCCATTCAAATATGTCCCTAAGGGTCCTAGGACCCATAAGGACATATGTCATCGTTTAATGCATCAAAAGGGGTCATAGGTCACCCTATGACAACGTTTAACTCATATGAACGATTCAAATATGTCCGTAGGGGTCCTAGGACACCTAGGGACATATCTTATCATTTAATAGGTCAAAGGGGGTCATAGGTCACCCTATGGCCCCCTTTGACTCATATGAATGATTGGAATATGTCCCTAGGGTCCTAGAACCCCTAGGGACATATGTCGTCATATAATTGGTCAAAGAGGGTCATAGGTCACTCTATGACCCCATTTGATCCATATTACCCATTCAAATATGTCCCTTAGGGTCCGAGGACACCTAGGGCCATATGTCATCGATTAATGGGTCAAAGACAGTCATAGGTCACCCTATGACCCACTTTGACCCATATTACCCTTTCGAATATGTCCCTAGGGGTCCTACGACCCCTAGAGACATATATCATCGTTTAATGCGTCAAGAGGGTCATAGGTCACCCTATGACCGCCTTTGACCCATATGAACGATTCGAATATGTCCGTAGGGGTCCTAGGAGCCCTAGAGACATATGTCATCATTTAATGGGTCAAATAGGGTCATAGGTTACCCTATGACCCCATTTGACCCATATTACCCATTCGAATATGTCCCTAGGGGTACTAAGATCCTTAGGGACATATGTCGTCATTTAATGGGTCAAAGAGGGTCATAGATCACCCTATGACCCCCTTTGACCCATATTACCCATTCGAATATGTCCGTAGGGGTCCGAGGACCCCTAGAGACATATATCATCGTTTAATGGGTCAAGAGGGTCATAGGTCACCCTATGACCCCCTTTGACACATATAGGTCACCCTATGACCCTCTTTGACCCATATGAACGATTCGAATATGTCCCTAGGGGTCTTGAGACCCCTAGAGACATATGTCGTCATTTAATGGGTCAAAGAGGGCCATAGGTTACCCTATGACCCAATTTGACCCATATTACCCATTCGAATATGTCCCTAGGGGTCCTAGGACCCCTAGTGACATATGTCATCATTTAATAGGTCAAAGGGGGTCATAGGTCACCCTATGACCCCCTTTGACTCATATGAACGATTCAAATATGTCCCTAGGGGTCCTAGGACCCCTAGGGACATATGTTATCGTTTAATGGGTCCAAGGGGGTCATAGGTCACCCTATGACCCCCTTTGACCCATATGAACCATTCGAATATGTCCCTAGGGTCCTAGGACCCTTAAGGATATATGTCGTCGTTTAATGGGTCAAAGGGGATCATAGGTCACCCTATGACCGCCTTTGACTCATATGAACGATTCAAATATATCCTTAGGGGTCCTAGGACCCCTAGGGACACATGTCGTCGTTTAATGGGTCAAAGGGGTCATAGGTCACCCTATAACCCCATTTGACCCATATGAACCATTCGAATATGTCCCTAGGGTCCTAGGACCCATATGGACATATGTCTTCGTTTAATGGGTCAAAGAGGGTCATAGGTAATCCGATGACCCCCTTTGACAAATATTACCCATTCGAATATGTCCCTAGGGGTCCTAGGACCCCTAAGGACATATGTCGTCGTTTAATGGGTCAAAGAGGGTCATAGGTTACCCTATGACCCCCTTTGACCCATATTACCCATTCGAATATGTCCCTAGGGATCCTAGGACCCCTAGAGACATATATCATCGTTTAATGGGTCAAGAGGATCATAGGTCACCCTATGACCCCATTTGACTCATATGAATGATTCAAATATGTCCCTAGGGGTCCTAAGACCCCTAGGGACATATCTTGTCGTTTAATGGGTCAAAGGGGGTCATAGGTCACGCTATGACCCCCTTTGACCCATATGAATGATTTGAATATGTCCATAGGGTCCTAGGACCCCTAAGGACATATGTCGTCGTTTAATGGGTCAAAGAGGGTCATAAGTCACCCTATGACCCCATTTGACCCATATTACCAATTCGAATATGTCCCTTAGGGTCCGAGGACCCCTAGGGACATATGTCATCGATTAATGGGTCAAAGACAGTCATAGATCACCCTATGACCAACTTTGAACCATATTACCCTTTCGAATATGTCCCTAGGGGTCCTAGGACCCCTAGAGACATATCGTCTTTTAATGCGTCAAGAGTGTCATAGGGTGACCTATGACCCCCTTTGACCCATATGAACGATTCGAATATGTCCCTAGGGGTCTTAGGACCCCTAGAGATATATGTCATCGTTTAATGGGTCAAAGAGGGTCATATGTTACCCTATGGCCCCATTTGATCCATATTACCCATTCGAATATGTCCCTAGGGGTCCTAAGATCCTTATGGACATATGCCATCATTTAATGAGTCAAAGAGGGTCATAGGTCACCCTATGACCCCCTTTGACCCATATTACCCATTCGAATATGTCCCTAGAGGTCCGAGGACCCCTAGAGTCATATATCATCGTTTAATGGGTCAAGAGGGTCATAGGTCACCCTATGACCCCATTTGACCCATATGAACGATTCGAATATGTCCCTCGGGGTCTTGAGACCCCTAGAAACATATGTCGTCTTTTAATGGGTCAAAGGGGGTCATAGGTCACCCTATGACCCCCTTTGACTCATATGAACGATTCAAATATGTCCCTAGGGGTTGTAGGACCCCTAGGGACATATGTCGTCATTTAATGGGTCAAAGGGGGTCATAGGTCACCCTATGACCCCCTTTGACCCATATGAACTATTCGAATAGGTCCCTAGGGTCCTAGGACCCCTAGGGACATATGTCGTCGTTTAATGGGTCAAAGGGGGTCATAGGTCACGCTATGACCCCCTTTGACTCATATGATCGATTCAAATATGTCCTTAGGGGTCTTAGGACCCCTAGGGACACATGTCGTCATTTAATGGGTCAAAGGGGGTCATAGGTCACCCTATGACCCCATTTGACCCATATGAACCATTCGAATATGTCCCTAGGGTCCTATGAGCCATAGGGACATATGTCTTCATTTAATGGGTCAAAGAGGGTTTGACCCATATTACCCATTCGAATATGTCCTTAGGGGTCCTAGGACCCCTAGGGACATATGTCGTCGTTTAATGGGTCAAAGACCTATGACCCCCTTTGACCCATATTACCCATTCGAATATGTCCCTAGGGATCCTAGGACCCTTAGAGACATATATCGTCGTTTAATGGGTTGACCCATATGAACGATTCGAATATGTCTCTAGGGGTCCATATGTCGTCATTTTATGGGTCAAAGAGGGTCATAGGTTACCCTATGTCCCCATTTGACCCATATTACCCATTCGAATATGTCCCTAGGGGTCCTAGGACCCCTAGGGACATATGTCGTCGTTTAATGGGTCAAAGTGGGTCATAGGTCACCCTACGAACCCCTTTGACTCATATGAACGATTCAAATATGTCCATATGTCATCGTTTAATGAGTCAAAGGGGGTCATAGGTCACCATATGACCCCCTTTGACCCATATGAACGATTCGAATATGTCCCTAGGGTCCTAGGACGCCTAGGGACATATGTCGTCGTTTAATGTGTCAACTATGACTCCCTTTGACCCATATTACCCATTCGAATATGTCCCTTTGGGGTTTGAGGACCCCTAGGGACATATGTCATCGTTTAATTGGTCAAAAAGGGTCATAGGTCACCCTATGACCCCCTTTGACCGATATTACCCATTCGAATAAGTCCCTATGGGTCCTAGGACCCCTAGACACATATATCTTCGTTTAATGGGTCAAGAGGGTCATAGGTCACCTTATGACCCCCTTTGACCCGTATGAACGATTCGAATATGTCCCTAGGGGTGCTAGGACCTCTAGAGACATATGTCATCGTTTAATGGGTCAAAGAGGGTCATAGGTTACCCTATGACCCCATTTGACCCACATTACCCATTCGAATATGTCCCCAGGGGTCCTCGGATCCTTAAAGACATATGTCGTCATTTAATAGGTCAAAGAGGGTCATAGGTCACCCTATGACTCCATTTGACCCATATTACCCATTCGAATATGTCCCTAGGGATCCTAGGACCCCTTGAGACATATATCATCGTTTAATGGGTCAAGAGGGTCATAGGTCACCCTATGACCCCCTTTGACCCATATGAACGATTCGAATATGTCCCTAGGCGTCCTAGGACCCTTAGAGACATATGTCGTCATTTAATGGATCAAAGAGGGTCATAGGTTACCCTATGTCCCCATTACACCCATATTACCCATTCGAAATTTTCCCTAGGGGTCCTAGGACCCCTAGGGACATATGTCGTTGTTTAATGCGTTAAAGGGGGTCATAGGTCACCCTTAGACCGCCTTTGACTCATATGAACGATTCAAATATGTCCCTAGGGGTCCTAGGACCCCTAGGGACATATGTCGTCATTTAATGAGTCAAAGGGGGTCATAGGTCACACTATGACCCCCTTTGACCCATATGAACGATTTGAATATGTCCCTAGCGTCCTAGGACCCCTAGGGACATATATCATCATTTAATGGGTCAAAGAGGGTCATAGGTCACCCTATGACCACCTTTGACCTATATTACCCATTCGAATATGTCCCTAGGGGTCCTACGACCCCTAGGGACATATGTCGTCGTTTAATGGGTCAAAGAGGGTCATAGGTCACCCTATGACCCCATTTGACCCATATTACCCATTCGAATATGTCCTTTTAGGTCTGAGGACCCCTTGGGACATATGTCGTCGTTTAATGGGTCAAAGAGGGTCGGACCTATAACCCCCTTTGACCCATAATACCCATTCGAATATGTCCCTAGGGGTCCTAGGACCCCTAGGGACATATGTCGTCGTTTAATGGGTCAAAGGGGGTCATAGGTCCCTATGAACCCCTTTGACCCATATTACCCATTTGAATATGTCCCTAGGGGTCCTAGGACCCCTAGCGACATATCTCGTCGTTTAATGGGTCAGAGAGGGTCATAGGTCACCCTATGACTCCCTTTGACCCATATTACCCATTCGAATATGTCCCTAGGGGTCCTAGGACCCCTAGAGACATATATTTTTGTTTAATGGGTCAAAGAGGGTTATAGGTCACCCTATGACCCCCTTTGACCCATATGTACGATTCGAATATGTCCCTAGGGGTCCTAGGACCCCTAGAGACATATGTCGTCATTTAAAGGGTCAAAGACCTATGACCCCATTTGACCCATATTACCCATTCAAATATGTCCCTAAGGGTCCTAGGACCCATAAGGACATATGTCATCGTTTAATGCATCAAAAGGGGTCATAGGTCACCCTATGACAACGTTTAACTCATATGAACGATTCAAATATGTCCGTAGGGGTCCTAGGACACCTAGGGACATATCTTATCATTTAATAGGTCAAAGGGGGTCATAGGTCACCCTATGGCCCCCTTTGACTCATATGAATGATTGGAATATGTCCCTAGGGTCCTAGAACCCCTAGGGACATATGTCGTCATATAATTGGTCAAAGAGGGTCATAGGTCACTCTATGACCCCATTTGATCCATATTACCCATTCAAATATGTCCCTTAGGGTCCGAGGACACCTAGGGCCATATGTCATCGATTAATGGGTCAAAGACAGTCATAGGTCACCCTATGACCCACTTTGACCCATATTACCCTTTCGAATATGTCCCTAGGGGTCCTACGACCCCTAGAGACATATATCATCGTTTAATGCGTCAAGAGGGTCATAGGTCACCCTATGACCGCCTTTGACCCATATGAACGATTCGAATATGTCCGTAGGGGTCCTAGGAGCCCTAGAGACATATGTCATCATTTAATGGGTCAAATAGGGTCATAGGTTACCCTATGACCCCATTTGACCCATATTACCCATTCGAATATGTCCCTAGGGGTACTAAGATCCTTAGGGACATATGTCGTCATTTAATGGGTCAAAGAGGGTCATAGATCACCCTATGACCCCCTTTGACCCATATTACCCATTCGAATATGTCCGTAGGGGTCCGAGGACCCCTAGAGACATATATCATCGTTTAATGGGTCAAGAGGGTCATAGGTCACCCTATGACCCCCTTTGACACATATAAGTCACCCTATGACCCTCTTTGACCCATATGAACGATTCGAATATGTCCCTAGGGGTCTTGAGACCCCTAGAGACATATGTCGTCATTTAATGGGTCAAAGAGGGCCATAGGTTACCCTATGACCCAATTTGACCCATATTACCCATTCGAATATGTCCCTAGGGGTCCTAGGACCCCTAGTGACATATGTCATCATTTAATAGGTCAAAGGGGGTCATAGGTCACCCTATGACCCCCTTTGACTCATATGAACGATTCAAATATGTCCCTAGGGGTCCTAGGACCCCTAGGGACATATGTTATCGTTTAATGGGTCCAAGGGGGTCATAGGTCACCCTATGACCCCCTTTGACCCATATGAACCATTCGAATATGTCCCTAGGGTCCTAGGACCCTTAAGGATATATGTCGTCGTTTAATGGGTCAAAGGGGATCATAGGTCACCCTATGACCGCCTTTGACTCATATGAACGATTCAAATATATCCTTAGGGGTCCTAGGACCCCTAGGGACACATGTCGTCGTTTAATGGGTCAAAGGGGTCATAGGTCACCCTATAACCCCATTTGACCCATATGAACCATTCGAATATGTCCCTAGGGTCCTAGGACCCATATGGACATATGTCTTCGTTTAATGGGTCAAAGAGGGTCATAGGTAATCCGATGACCCCCTTTGACAAATATTACCCATTCGAATATGTCCCTAGGGGTCCTAGGACCCCTAAGGACATATGTCGTCGTTTAATGGGTCAAAGAGGGTCATAGGTTACCCTATGACCCCCTTTGACCCATATTACCCATTCGAATATGTCCCTAGGGATCCTAGGACCCCTAGAGACATATATCATCGTTTAATGGGTCAAGAGGATCATAGGTCACCCTATGACCCCATTTGACTCATATGAATGATTCAAATATGTCCCTAGGGGTCCTAAGACCCCTAGGGACATATCTTGTCGTTTAATGGGTCAAAGGGGGTCATAGGTCACGCTATGACCCCCTTTGACCCATATGAATGATTTGAATATGTCCATAGGGTCCTAGGACCCCTAAGGACATATGTCGTCGTTTAATGGGTCAAAGAGGGTCATAAGTCACCCTATGACCCCATTTGACCCATATTACCAATTCGAATATGTCCCTTAGGGTCCGAGGACCCCTAGGGACATATGTCATCGATTAATGGGTCAAAGACAGTCATAGATCACCCTATGACCAACTTTGAACCATATTACCCTTTCGAATATGTCCCTAGGGGTCCTAGGACCCCTAGAGACATATCGTCTTTTAATGCGTCAAGAGTGTCATAGGGTGACCTATGACCCCCTTTGACCCATATGAACGATTCGAATATGTCCCTAGGGGTCTTAGGACCCCTAGAGATATATGTCATCGTTTAATGGGTCAAAGAGGGTCATATGTTACCCTATGGCCCCATTTGATCCATATTACCCATTCGAATATGTCCCTAGGGGTCCTAAGATCCTTATGGACATATGCCATCATTTAATGAGTCAAAGAGGGTCATAGGTCACCCTATGACCCCCTTTGACCCATATTACCCATTCGAATATGTCCCTAGAGGTCCGAGGACCCCTAGAGTCATATATCATCGTTTAATGGGTCAAGAGGGTCATAGGTCACCCTATGACCCCATTTGACCCATATGAACGATTTGAATATGTCCCTCGGGGTCTTGAGACCCCTAGAAACATATGTCGTCTTTTAATGGGTCAAAGGGGGTCATAGGTCACCCTATGACCCCCTTTGACTCATATGAACGATTCAAATATGTCCCTAGGGGTTGTAGGACCCCTAGGGACATATGTCGTCATTTAATGGGTCAAAGGGGGTCATAGGTCACCCTATGACCCCCTTTGACCCATATGAACTATTCGAATAGGTCCCTAGGGTCCTAGGACCCCTAGGGACATATGTCGTCGTTTAATGGGTCAAAGGGGGTCATAGGTCACGCTATGACCCCCTTTGACTCATATGATCGATTCAAATATGTCCTTAGGGGTCTTAGGACCCCTAGGGACACATGTCGTCATTTAATGGGTCAAAGGGGGTCATAGGTCACCCTATGACCCCATTTGACCCATATGAACCATTCGAATATGTCCCTAGGGTCCTATGACCCATAGGGACATATGTCTTCATTTAATGGGTCAAAGAGGGTTTGACCCATATTACCCATTCGAATATGTCCTTAGGGGTCCTAGGACCCCTAGGGACATATGTCGTCGTTTAATGGGTCAAAGACCTATGACCCCCTTTGACCCATATTACCCATTCGAATATGTCCCTAGGGATCCTAGGACCCTTAGAGACATATATCGTCGTTTAATGGGTTGACCCATATGAACGATTCGAATATGTCTCTAGGGGTCCATATGTCGTCATTTTATGGGTCAAAGAGGGTCATAGGTTACCCTATGTCCCCATTTGACCCATATTACCCATTCGAATATGTCCCTAGGGGTCCTAGGACCCCTAGGGACATATGTCGTCGTTTAATGGGTCAAAGTGGGTCATAGGTCACCCTACGAACCCCTTTGACTCATATGAACGATTCAAATATGTCCATATGTCATCGTTTAATGAGTCAAAGGGGGTCATAGGTCACCATATGACCCCCTTTGACCCATATGAACGATTCGAATATGTCCCTAGGGTCCTAGGACGCCTAGGGACATATGTCGTCGTTTAATGTGTCAACTATGACTCCCTTTGACCCATATTACCCATTCGAATATGTCCCTTTGGGGTTTGAGGACCCCTAGGGACATATGTCATCGTTTAATTGGTCAAAAAGGGTCATAGGTCACCCTATGACCCCCTTTGACCGATATTACCCATTCGAATAAGTCCCTATGGGTCCTAGGACCCCTAGACACATATATCTTCGTTTAATGGGTCAAGAGGGTCATAGGTCACCTTATGACCCCCTTTGACCCGTATGAACGATTCGAATATGTCCCTAGGGGTGCTAGGACCTCTAGAGACATATGTCATCGTTTAATGGGTCAAAGAGGGTCATAGGTTACCCTATGACCCCATTTGACCCACATTACCCATTCGAATATGTCCCCAGGGGTCCTCGGATCCTTAAAGACATATGTCGTCATTTAATAGGTCAAAGAGGGTCATAGGTCACCCTATGACTCCATTTGACCCATATTACCCATTCGAATATGTCCCTAGGGATCCTAGGACCCCTTGAGACATATATCATCGTTTAATGGGTCAAGAGGGTCATAGGTCACCCTATGACCCCCTTTGACCCATATGAACGATTCGAATATGTCCCTAGGCGTCCTAGGACCCTTAGAGACATATGTCGTCATTTAATGGATCAAAGAGGGTCATAGGTTACCCTATGTCCCCATTACACCCATATTACCCATTCGAAATTTTCCCTAGGGGTCCTAGGACCCCTAGGGACATATGTCGTTGTTTAATGCGTTAAAGGGGGTCATAGGTCACCCTTAGACCGCCTTTGACTCATATGAACGATTCAAATATGTCCCTAGGGGTCCTAGGACCCTTAGGGACATATGTCGTCATTTAATGAGTCAAAGGGGGTCATAGGTCACACTATGACCCCCTTTGACCCATATGAACGATTTGAATATGTCCCTAGCGTCCTAGGACCCCTAGGGACATATATCATCATTTAATGGGTCAAAGAGGGTCATAGGTCACCCTATGACCACCTTTGACCTATATTACCCATTCGAATATGTCCCTAGGGGTCCTACGACCCCTAGGGACATATGTCGTCGTTTAATGGGTCAAAGAGGGTCATAGGTCACCCTATGACCCCATTTGACCCATATTACCCATTCGAATATGTCCTTTTAGGTCTGAGGACCCCTTGGGACATATGTCGTCGTTTAATGGGTCAAAGAGGGTCGGACCTATGACCCCCTTTGACCCATAATACCCATTCGAATATGTCCCTAGGGGTCCTAGGACCCCTAGGGACATATGTCGTTGTTTAATGGGTCAAAGGGGGTCATAGGTCCCTATGAACCCCTTTGACCCATATTACCCATTTGAATATGTCCCTAGGGGTCCTAGGACCCCTAGCGACATATCTCGTCGTTTAATGGGTCAGAGAGGGTCATAGGTCACCCTATGACTCCCTTTGACCCATATTACCCATTCGAATATGTCCCTAGGGGTCCTAGGACCCCTAGAGACATATATTTTTGTTTAATGGGTCAAAGAGGGTTATAGGTCACCCTATGACCCCCTTTGACCCATATGTACGATTCGAATATGTCCCTAGGGGTCCTAGGACCCCTAGAGACATATGTCGTCATTTAAAGGGTCAAAGACCTATGACCCCATTTGACCCATATTACCCATTCAAATATGTCCCTAAGGGTCCTAGGACCCATAAGGACATATGTCATCGTTTAATGCATCAAAAGGGGTCATAGGTCACCCTATGACAACGTTTAACTCATATGAACGATTCAAATATGTCCGTAGGGGTCCTAGGACACCTAGGGACATATCTTATCATTTAATAGGTCAAAGGGGGTCATAGGTCACCCTATGGCCCCCTTTGACTCATATGAATGATTGGAATATGTCCCTAGGGTCCTAGAACCCCTAGGGACATATGTCGTCATATAATTGGTCAAAGAGGGTCATAGGTCACTCTATGACCCCATTTGATCCATATTACCCATTCAAATATGTCCCTTAGGGTCCGAGGACACCTAGGGCCATATGTCATCGATTAATGGGTCAAAGACAGTCATAGGTCACCCTATGACCCACTTTGACCCATATTACCCTTTCGAATATGTCCCTAGGGGTCCTACGACCCCTAGAGACATATATCATCGTTTAATGTGTCAAGAGGGTCATAGGTCACCCTATGACCGCCTTTGACCCATATGAACGATTCGAATATGTCCGTAGGGGTCCTAGGAGCCCTAGAGACATATGTCATCATTTAATGGGTCAAATAGGGTCATAGGTTACCCTATGACCCCATTTGACCCATATTACCCATTCGAATATGTCCCTAGGGGTACTAAGATCCTTAGGGACATATGTCGTCATTTAATGGGTCAAAGAGGGTCATAGATCACCCTATGACCCCCTTTGACCCATATTACCCATTCGAATATGTCCGTAGGGGTCCGAGGACCCCTAGAGACATATATCATCGTTTAATGGGTCAAGAGGGTCATAGGTCACCCTATGACCCCCTTTGACACATATAGGTCACCCTATGACCCTCTTTGACCCATATGAACGATTCGAATATGTCCCTAGGGGTCTTGAGACCCCTAGAGACATATGTCGTCATTTAATGGGTCAAAGAGGGCCATAGGTTACCCTATGACCCAATTTGACCCATATTACCCATTCGAATATGTCCCTAGGTGTCCTAGGACCCCTAGTGACATATGTCATCATTTAATAGGTCAAAGGGGGTCATAGGTCACCCTATGACCCCCTTTGACTCATATGAACGATTCAAATATGTCCCTAGGGGTCCTAGGACCCCTAGGGACATATGTTATCGTTTAATGGGTCCAAGGGGGTCATAGGTCACCCTATGACCCCCTTTGACCCATATGAACCATTCGAATATGTCCCTAGGGTCCTAGGACCCTTAAGGATATATGTCATTGTTTAATGGGTCAAAGGGGATCATAGGTCACCCTATGACCGCCTTTGACTCATATGAACGATTCAAATATATCCTTAGGGGTCCTAGGACTCCTAGGGACACATGTCATCGTTTAATGGGTCAAAGGGGTCATAGGTCACCCTATAACCCCATTTGACCCATATGAACCATTCGAATATGTCCCTAGTGTCCTAGGACCCATATGGACATATGTCTTCGTTTAATGGGTCAAAGAGGGTCATAGGTAATCCGATGACCCCCTTTGACAAATATTACCCATTCGAATATGTCCCTAGGGGTCCTAGGACCCCTAAGGACATATGTCGTCGTTTAATGGGTCAAAGAGGGTCATAGGTTACCCTATGACCCCCTTTGACCCATATTACCCATTCGAATATGTCCCTAGGGATCCTAGGACCCCTAGAGACATATATCATCGTTTAATGGGTCAAGAGGATCATAGGTCACCCTATGACCCCATTTGACTCATATGAATGATTCAAATATGTCCCTAGGGGTCCTAAGACCCCTAGGGACATATCTTGTCGTTTAATGGGTCAAAGGGGGTCATAGGTCACGCTATGACCCCCTTTGACCCATATGAATGATTTGAATATGTCCATAGGGTCCTAGGACCCCTAAGGACATATGTCGTCGTTTAATGGGTCAAAGAGGGTCATAAGTCACCCTATGACCCCATTTGACCCATATTACCAATTCGAATATGTCCCTTAGGGTCCGAGGACCCCTAGGGACATATGTCATCGATTAATGGGTCAAAGACAGTCATAGATCACCCTATGACCAACTTTGAACCATATTACCCTTTCGAATATGTCCCTAGGGGTCCTAGGACCCCTAGAGACATATCGTCTTTTAATGCGTCAAGAGTGTCATAGGGTGACCTATGACCCCCTTTGACCCATATGAACGATTCGAATATGTCCCTAGGGGTCTTAGGACCCCTAGAGATATATGTCATCGTTTAATGGGTCAAAGAGGGTCATATGTTACCCTATGGCCCCATTTGATCCATATTACCCATTCGAATATGTCCCTAGGGGTCCTAAGATCCTTATGGACATATGCCATCATTTAATGAGTCAAAGAGGGTCATAGGTCACCCTATGACCCCCTTTGACCCATATTACCCATTCGAATATGTCCCTAGAGGTCCGAGGACCCCTAGAGTCATATATCATCGTTTAATGGGTCAAGAGGGTCATAGGTCACCCTATGACCCCATTTGACCCATATGAACGATTCGAATATGTCCCTCAGGGTCTTGAGACCCCTAGAAACATATGTCGTCTTTTAATAGGTCAAAGGGGGTCATAGGTCACCCTATGACCCCCTTTGACTCATATGAACGATTCAAATATGTCCCTAGGGGTTGTAGGACCCCTAGGGACATATGTCGTCATTTAATGGGTCAAAGGGGGTCATAGGTCACCCTATGACCCCCCTTGACCCATATGAACTATTCGAATAGGTCCCTAGGGTGCTAGGACCCCTAGGGACATATGTCATCGTTTAATGGGTCAAAGGGGGTCATAGGTCACGCTATGACCCCCTTTGACTCATATGATCGATTCAAATATGTCCTTAGGGGTCTTAGGACCCCTAGGGACACATGTCGTCATTTAATGGGTCAAAGGGGGTCATAGGTCACCCTATGACCCCATTTGACCCATATGAACCATTCGAATATGTCCCTAGGGTCCTATGACCCATAGGGACATATGTCTTCATTTAATGGGTCAAAGAGGGTTTGACCCATATTACCCATTCGAATATGTCCTTAGGGGTCCTAGGACCCCTAGGGACATATGTCGTCGTTTAATGGGTCAAAGACCTATGACCCCCTTTGACCCATATTACCCATTCGAATATGTCCCTAGGGATCCTAGGACCCTTAGAGACATATATCGTCGTTTAATGGGTTGACCCATATGAACGATTCGAATATGTCTCTAGGGGTCCATATGTCGTCATTTTATGGGTCAAAGAGGGTCATAGGTTACCCTATGTCCCCATTTGACCCATATTACCCATTCGAATATGTCCCTAGGGGTCCTAGGA
Source organism: Cupressus sempervirens (assembly GCA_028749045.1). NCBI lineage: Eukaryota > Viridiplantae > Streptophyta > Pinopsida > Cupressales > Cupressaceae > Cupressus > Cupressus sempervirens. Next base: position 374,149,269 of record CM053783.1, read on the forward strand.
CCCCTAGGGACATATGTTGTCGTTTAATGGGTCAAAGTGGGTCATAGGTCACCCTACGAACCCCTTTGACTCATATGAACGATTCAAATATGTCCATATGTCATCGTTTAATGAGTCAAAGGGGGTCATAGGTCACCCTATGACCCCCTTTGACCCATATGAACGATTCGAATATGTCCCTAGGGTCCTAGGACGCCTAGGGACATATGTCGTCGTTTAATGTGTCAACTATGACTCCCTTTGACCCATATTACCCATTCGAATATGTCCCTTTGGGGTTTGAGGACCCCTAGGGACATATGTCATCGTTTAATTGGTCAAAAAGGGTCATAGGTCACCCTATGACCCCCTTTGACCGATATTACCCATTCGAATATGTCCCTATGGGTCCTAGGACCCCTAGACACATATATCTTCGTTTAATGGGTCAAGAGGGTCATAGGTCACCTTATGACCCCCTTTGACCCGTATGAACGATTCGAATATGTCCCTAGGGGTGCTAGGACCTCTAGAGACATATGTCATCGTTTAATGGGTCAAAGAGGGTCATAGGTTACCCTATGACCCCATTTGACCCACATTACCCATTCGAATATGTCCCCAGGGGTCCTCGGATCCTTAAAGACATATGTCGTCATTTAATAGGTCAAAGAGGGTCATAGGTCACCCTATGACTCCATTTGACCCATATTACCCATTCGAATATGTCCCTAGGGATCCTAGGACCCCTTGAGACATATATCATCGTTTAATGGGTCAAGAGGGTCATAGGTCACCCTATGACCCCCTTTGACCCATATGAACGATTCGAATATGTCCCTAGGCGTCCTAGGACCCCTAGAGACATATGTCGTCATTTAATGGATCAAAGAGGGTCATAGGTTACCCTATGTCCCCATTACACCCATATTACCCATTCGAAATTTTCCCTAGGGGTCTTAGGACCCCTAGGGACATATGTCGTTGTTTAATGCGTTAAAGGGGGTCATAGGTCACCCTTAGACCCCCTTTGACTCATATGAACGATTCAAATATGTTCCTAGGGGTCCTAGGACCCCTAGGGACATATGTCGTCATTTAATGAGTCAAAGGGGGTCATAGGTCATACTATGACCCCCTTTGACCCATATGAACGATTTGAATATGTCCCTAGCGTCCTAGGACCCCTAGGGACATATATCATCATTTAATGGGTCAAAGAGGGTCATAGGTCACCCTATGACCACCTTTGACCTATATTACCCATTCGAATATGTCCCTAGGGGTCCTACGACCCCTAGGGACATATGTCGTCGTTTAATGGGTCAAAGAGGGTCATAGGTCACCCTATGACCCCATTTGACCCATATTACCCATTCGAATATGTCCTTTTAGGTCTGAGGACCCCTTGGGACATATGTCATCTTTTAATGGGTCAAAGAGGGTCGGACCTATGACCCCCTTTGACCCATAATACCCATTCGAATATGTCCCTAGGGGTCCTAGGACCCCTAGGGACATATGTCGTCGTTTAATGGGTCAAAGGGGGTCATAGGTCCCTATGAACCCCTTTGACCCATATTTCCCATTTGAATATGTCCCTAGGGGTCTTAGGACCCCTAGCGACATATCTCGTCGTTTAATGGGTCAGAGAGGGTCATAGGTCACCCTATGACTCCCTTTGACCCATATTACCCATTCGAATATGTCCCTAGGGGTCCTAGGACCCCTAGAGACATATATTTTTGTTTAATGGGTCAAAGAGGGTTATAGGTCACCCTATGACCCCCTTTGACCCATATGTACGATTCGAATATGTCCCTAGGGGTCCTAGGACCCCTAGAGACATATGTCGTCATTTAAAGGGTCAAAGACCTATGACCCCATTTGACCCATATTACCCATTCAAATATGTCCCTAAGGGTCCTAGGACCCATAAGGACATATGTCATCGTTTAATGCATCAAAAGGGGTCATAGGTCACCCTATGACAACGTTTAACTCATATGAACGATTCAAATATGTCCGTAGGGGTCCTAGGACACCTAGGGACATATCTTATCATTTAATAGGTCAAAGGGGGTCATAGGTCACCCTATGGCCCGCTTTGACTCATATGAATGATTGGAATATGTCCCGAGGGTCCTAGGACCCCTAGGGACATATGTCGTCATATAATTGGTCAAAGAGGGTCATAGGTCACTCTATGACCCCATTTGATCCATATTACCCATTCAAATATGTCCCTTAGGGTCCGAGGACACCTAGGGACATATGTCATCGATTAATGGGTCAAAGACAGTCATAGGTCACCCTATGACCCACTTTGACCCATATTACCCTTTCGAATATGTCCCTAGGGGTCCTACGACCCCTAGAGACATATATCATCGTTTAATGCGTCAAGAGGGTCATAGGTCACCCTATGACCGCCTTTGACCCATATGAACGATTCGAATATGTCCGTAGGGGTCCTAGGAGCCCTAGAGACATATGTCATCATTTAATGGGTCAAATAGGATCATAGGTTACCCTATGACCCCATTTGACCCATATTACCCATTCGAATATGTCCCTAGGGGTACTAAGATCCTTAGGGACATATGTCGTCATTTAATGGGTCAAAGAGGGTCATAGATCACCCTATGACCCCCTTTGACCCATATTACCCATTCGAATATGTCCGTAGGGGTCCGAGGACCCCTAGAGACATATATCATCGTTTAATGGGTCAAGAGGGTCATAGGTCACCCTATGACCCCCTTTGACACATATAGGTCACCCTATGACCCTCTTTGACCCATATGAACGATTCGAATATGTCCCTAGGGGTCTTGAGACCCCTAGAGACATATGTCGTCATTTAATGGGTCAAAGAGGGCCATAGGTTACCCTATGACCCAATTTGACCCATATTACCCATTCGAATATGTCCCTAGGGGTCCTAGGACCCCTAGTGACATATGTCATCATTTAATGGGTCAAAGGGGGTCATAGGTCACCCTATGACCCCCTTTGACTCATATGATCGATTCAAATATGTCCCTAGGGGTCCTAGGACCCCTAGGGACATATGTTATCATTTAATGGGTCCAAGGGGGTCATAGGTCACCCTATGACCCCCTTTGACCCATATGAACCATTCGAATATGTCCCTAGGGTCCTAGGACCCTTAAGGATATATGTCGTCGTTTAATGGGTCAAAGGGGATCATAGGTCACCCTATGACCGCCTTTGACTCATATGAACGATTCAAATATATCCTTAGGGGTCCTAGGACCCCTAGGGACACATGTCGTCGTTTAATGGGTCAAAGGGGTCATAGGTCACCCTATAACCCCATTTGACCCATATGAACCATTCGAATATGTCCCTAGGGTCCTAGGACCCATATGGACATATGTCTTCGTTTAATGGGTCAAAGAGGGTCATAGGTAATCCTATGACCCCCTTTGACAAATATTACCCATTCGAATATGTCCCTAGGGGTCCTAGGACCCCTAGGGACATATGTCGTCGTTTAATGGGTCAAAGAGGGTCATAGGTTACCCTATGACCCCCTTTGACCCATATTACCCATTCGAATATTTCCCTAGGGATCCTAGGACCCCTAGAGACATATATCATCGTTTAATGGGTCAAGAGGATCATAGGTCACCCTATGACCCCATTTGACTCATATGAATGATTCAAATATGTCCATATCTTGTCGTTTAATGGGTCAAAGGGGGTCATAGGGCCTTTGACCCATATGAATGATTTGAATATGTCCATAGGGTCCTAGGACCCCTAGGGACATATGTCGTCGTTTAATGGGTCAAAGAGGGTCATAAGTCACCCTATGACCCCATTTGACCCATATTACCAATTCGAATATGTCCCTTAGGGTCCGAGGACCCCTAGGGACATATGTCATCGATTAATGGGTCAAAGACAGTCATAGATCACCCTATGACCAACTTTGAACCATATTACCCTTTCGAATATGTCCCTAGGGGTCCTAGGACCCCTAGAGACATATCGTCTTTTAATGCGTCAAGAGTGTCATAGGGTGACCTATGACCCCCTTTGACCCATATGAACGATTCGAATATGTCCCTAGGGTTCTTAGGACCCCTAGAAATATATGTCATCGTTTAATGGGTCAAAGAGGGTCATATGTTACCCTATGGCCCCATTTGATCCATATTACCCATTCGAATATGTCCCTAGGGGTCCTAAGATCCTTATGGACATATGCCATCATGTAATGAGTCAAAGAGGGTCATAGGTCACCCTATGACCCCCTTTGACCCATATTACCCATTCGAATATGTCCCTAGAGGTCCGAGGACCCCTAGAGTCATATATCATCGTTTAATGGGTCAAGAGGGTCATAGGTCACCCTATGACCCCATTTGACCCATATGAACGATTCGAATATGTCCCTAGGGGTCTTGAGACCCCTAGAAACATATGTCGTCTTTTAATGGGTCAAAGGGGGTCATAGGTCACCCTATGACCCCCTTTGACTCATATGAACGATTCAAATATGTCCCTAGGAGTTGTAGGACCCCTAGGGACATATGTCGTCATTTAATGGGTCAAAGGGGGTCATAGGTCACCCTATGACCCCCTTTGACCCATATGAACTATTCGAATAGGTCCCTAGGGTCCTAGGACCCCTAGGGACATATGTCGTCGTTTAATGGGTCAAAGGGGGTCATAGGTCACGCTATGACCCCCTTTGACTCATATGATCGATTCAAATATGTCCTTAGGGGTCTTAGGACCCCTAGGGACACATGTCGTCATTTAATGGGTCAAAGGGGGTCATAGGTCACCCTATGACCCCATTTGACCCATATGAACCATTCGAATATGTCCCTAGGGTCCTATGACCCATAGGGACATATGTCTTCATTTAATGGGTCAAAGAGGGTTTGACCCATATTACCCATTCGAATATGTCCTTAGGGGTCCTAGGACCCCTAGGGACATATGTCGTCGTTTAATGGGTCAAAGACCTATGACCCCCTTTGACCCATATTACCCATTCGAATATGTCCCTAGGGATCCTAGGACCCTTAGAGACATATATCGTCGTTTAATGGGTTGACCCATATGAACGATTCAAATATGTCTCTAGGGGTCCATATGTCGTCATTTTATGGGTCAAAGAGGGTCATAGGTTACCCTATGTCCCCATTTGACCCATATTACCCATTCGAATATGTCCTTAGGGGTCCTAGGACCCCTAGGGACATATGTCGTCGTTTAATGGGTCAAAGTGGGTCATAGGTCACCCTACGAACCCCTTTGACTCATATGAACGATTCAAATATGTCCATATGTCATCGTTTAATGAGTCAAAGGGGGTCATAGGTCACCCTATGACCCCCTTTGACCCATATGAACGATTCGAATATGTCCCTAGGGTCCTAGGACGCCTAGGGACATATGTCGTCGTTTAATGTGTCAACTATGACCCCCTTTGACCCATATTACCCATTCAAATATGTCCCTTTGGGGTTTGAGGACCCCTAGGGACATATGTCATCGTTTAATTGGTCAAAAAGGGTCATAGGTCACCCTATGACCCCCTTTGACCGATATTACCCATTCGAATATGTCCCTATGGGTCCTAGGACCCCTAGACACATATATCTTCGTTTAATGGGTCAAGAGGGTCATAGGTCACCTTATGACCCCCTTTGACCCGTATGAACGATTCGAATATGTCCCTAGGGGTGCTAGGACCTCTAGAGACATATGTCATCGTTTAATGGGTCAAAGAGGGTCATAGGTTACCCTATGACCCCATTTGACCCACATTACCCATTCGAATATGTCCCCAGGGGTCCTCGGATCCTTAAAGACATATGTCGTCATTTAATAGGTCAAAGAGGGTCATAGGTCACCCTATGCCTCCATTTGACCCATATTACCCATTCGAATATGTCCCTAGGGATCCTAGGACCCCTTGAGACATATATCATCGTTTAATGGGTCAAGAGGGTCATAGGTCACCCTATTACCCCCTTTGACCCATATGAACGATTCGAATATGTCCCTAGGCGTCCTAGGACCCCTAGAGACATATGTCATCATTTAATAGATCAAAGAGGGTCATAGGTTACCCTATGTCCCCATTACACCCATATTACCCATTCGAAATTTTCCCTAGGGGTCCTAGGACCCCTAGGGACATATGTCGTTGTTTAATGCGTTAAAGGGGGTCATAGGTCACCCTTAGACCCCCTTTGACTCATATGAACGATTCAAATATGTCCCTAGGGGTCCTAGGACCCCTAGGGACATATGTCGTCATTTAATGAGTCAAAGGGGGTCATAGGTCACACTATGACCCCCTTTGACCCATATGAACGATTCGAGTATGTCCCTAGTGTCCTAAGACCCTTAGGGACATATGTCATCATTTAATGGGTCAAAGAGGGTCATAGGTCACCTTATGACCCCATTTGAACCATATTACCCATTCGAATATGTCCCTTGGTGTCCGAGGACCCCTAGGGACATATGTCATCGTTTAATGGGTAAAAGAGGGTCATAGGTCAGCCTATGACCCCCTTTGACCCATATTACCCATTCGAATATGTCCCTATGGGTCCTAGGACTGCTATACACATATATCTTCGTTTAATGGGTCAAGAGGGTCATAGGTCACATGACCCCCTTTGACCCATATGAACGATTCGAATATGTCCCTAGCCTCCTAGGACCCCTAGGGACATATGTCGTCATTTAATGGGTCAAAGAGGGTCATAGGTCACCCTATGACCACCTTTGACCTATATTACCCATTCGAATATGTCCCTAGGGGTCCTACGACCCCTAGGGACATATGTCGTCGTTTAATGGGTCAAAGAGGGTCATAGGTCACCCTATGACCCCATTTGACCCATATTACCCATTCGAATATGTCCTTTTAGGTCTGAGGACCCCTTGGGACATATGTTGTCGTTTAATGGGTCAAAGAGGGTCGGACCTATGACCCCCTTTGACCCATAATACCCATTCGAATATGTCCCTAGGGGTCCTAGGACCCCTAGCGACATATGTCGTCGTTTAATGGGTCAAAGGGGGTCATAGGTCCCTATGAACCCCTTTGAGCCATATTACCCATTTGAATATGTCCCTAGGGGTCCTAGGACCCCTAGCGACATATCTCGTCGTTTAATGGGTCACCGAGGGTCATAGGTCACCCTATGACTCCCTTTGACCCATATTACCCTTTCGAATATGTCCCTAGGGGTCCTAGGACCCCTGGAGACATATATTTTTGTTTAATGGGTCAAAGAGGGTCATAGGTCACCCTATGACCCCCTTTGACCCATATGTACGATTCGAATATGTCCCTAGGGGTCCTAGGACCCCTAGAGACATATGTCGTCATTTAAAGGGTCAAAGACCTATAACCCCATTTGACCCATATTACCCATTCAAATATGTCCCTAAGGGTCCTAGGACCCATAAGGACATATGTCATCGTTTAATGCATCAAAAGGGGTCATAGGTCACCCTATGACAACCTTTGACTCATATGAACGATTCAAATATGTCCCTAGGGGTCCTAGGACACCTAGGGACATATCTTATCATTTAATAGGTCAAAGGGGGTCATAGGTCACCCTATGACCCCCTTTGACTCATATGAATGATTGGAATATGTCCCTAGGGTCCTAGGACCCCTAGGGACTTATGTCGTCATATAATAGGTCAAAGAGGGTCATAGGTCACTCTATGACCCCATTTGACCCATATTACCCATTCAAATATGTCCCTTAGGGTCCGAGGACACCTAGGGACATATGTCATCGATTAATGGGTCAAAGACAGTCATAGGTCACCCTATGACCCACTTTGACCCATAGTACCCTTTCGAATATGTCCCTAGGGGTCCTACGACCCCTAGAGACATATATCATCATTTAACGCGTCAAGAGGGTCATAGGTCACCCTATGACCGCCTTTGACCCATATGAACGATTCGAATATGTCCGTAGGGGTCCTAGGAGCCCTAGAGACATATGTCATCATTTAATGGGTCAAATAGGGTCATAGGTTACCCTATGACCCCATTTGACCCATATTACCCATTCGAATATGTCCCTAGGGGTACTAAGATCCTTAGGGACATATGTCGTCATTTAATGGGTCAAAGAGGGTCATAGGTCATCCTATGACCCCCTTTGACCCATATTACCCATTCGAATATGTCCGTAGGGGTCCGAGGACCCTTAGAGACATATATCATCGTTTAATGGGTCAAGAGGGTCATAGGTCACCCTATGACCCCCTTTGACACATATAGGTCACCCTATGACCCTCTTTGACCCATATGAATGATTCGAATATGTCCCTAGGGGTCTTGAGACCCCTAGAGACATATGTCATCATTTAATGGGTCAAAGAGGGCCATAGGTTACCCTATGACCCAATTTGACCCATATTACCCATTCGAATATGTCCCTAGGGGTCCTAGGACCCCTACTGACATATGTCATCATTTAATGGGTCAAAGGGGGTCATAGGTCACCCTATGACCCCCTTTGACTCATATGAACGATTCAAATATGTCCCTAGGGGTCCTAAGACCCCTAAGGACATATGTTATCGTTTAATGGGTCCAAGGGGGTCATAGGTCACCCTATGACCCCCTTTGACCCATATGAAGCATTCGAATATGTCCCTAGGGTCCTAGGACCCTTAAGGATATATGTCGTCGTTTAATGGGTCAAAGGGGATCATAGGTCACCCTATGACCGCCTTTGACTCATATGAACGATTCAAATATATCCTTAGGGGTCCTAGGACCCCTAGGGACACATGTCGTCGTTTAATAGGTCAAAGGGGTCATAGGTCACCCTATAACCCCATTTGACCCATATGAACCATTCGAATATGTCCCTAGGGTCCTAGGACCCATATGGACATATGTCTTCATTTAATAGGTCAAAGAGGGTCATAGGTAATCCGATGACCCCCTTTGACAAATATTACCCATTCGAATATGTCCCTAGGGGTCCTAGGACCCCTAGGGACATATGTCGTCGTTTAATGGGTCAAAGAGGGTCATAGGTTACCCTATGACCCCCTTTGACCCATATTACCCATTCGAATATGTCCCTAGGGATCCTAGGACCCCTAGAGACATATATCATCGTTTAATGAGTCAAGAGGATCATAGGTCACCCTATGACCCCATTTGACTCATATGAATGATTCAAATATGTCCCTAGGGGTCCTAAGACCCCTAGGGACATATCTTGTCGTTTAATGGGTCAAAGGGGGTCATAGGTCACCCTATGACCCCCTTTGACCCATATGAATGATTTGAATATGTCCATAGGGTCCTAAGACCCCTAGGGACATATGTCGTCGTTTAATGGGTCAAAGAGGGTCATAAGTCACCCTATGACCCCATTTGACCCATATTACCAATTCGAATATGTCCCTTAGGGTCCGAGGACCCCTAGAGACATATGTCATCGATTAATGGGTCAAAGACAGTCATAGATCACCCTATGACCAACTTTGAACCATATTACCCTTTCGAATATGTCCCTAGGGGTCCTAGGACCCCTAGAGACATATCGTCTTTTAATGCGTCAAGAGTGTCATAGGGTGACCTATGACCCCCTTTGACCCATATGAACGATTCGAATATGTCCCTAGGGGTCTTAGGACCCCTAGAAATATATGTCATCGTTTAATGGGTCAAAGAGGGTCATATGTTACCCTATGGCCCCATTTGATCCATATTACCCATTCGAATATGTCCCTAGGGGTCCTAAGATCCTTATGGACATATGCCATCATTTAATGAGTCAAAGAGGGTCATAGGTCACCCTATGACCCCCTTTGACCCATATTACCCATTCGAATATGTCCCTAGAGGTCCGAGGACCCCTAGAGTCATATATCATCGTTTAATGGGTCAAGAGGGTCATAGGTCACCCTATGACCCCATTTGACCCATATGAACGATTCGAATATGTCCCTAGGGGTCTTGAGACCCCTAGAAACATATGTTGTCTTTTAATGGGTCAAAGGGGGTCATAGGTCACCCTATGACCCCCTTTGACTCATATGAACGATTCAAATATGTCCCTAGGGGTTGTAGGACCCCTAGGGACATATGTCGTCATTTAATGGGTCAAAGGGGGTCATAGGTCACCCTATGACCCCCTTTGACCCATATGAACTATTCGAATAGGTCCCTAAGGTCCTAGGACCCCTAGGGACATATGTCGTCGTTTAATGGGTCAAAGGGGGTCATAGGTCACGCTATGACCCCCTTTGACTCATATGATCGATTCAAATATGTCCTTAGGGGTCTTAGGACCCCTAGGGACACATGTCGTCATTTAATGGGTCAAAGGGGGTCATAGGTCACCCTATGACCCCATTTGACCCATATGAACCATTCGAATATGTCCCTAGGGTCCTATGACCCATAGGGACATATGTCTTCATTTAATGGGTCAAAGAGGGTTTGACCCATATTACCCATTCGAATATGTCCTTAGGGGTCCTAGGACCCCTAGGGACATATGTCGTCGTTTAATGGGTCAAAGACCTATGACCCCCTTTGACCCATATTACCCATTCGAATATGTCCCTAGGGATCCTAGGACCCTTAGAGACATATATCGTCGTTTAATGGGTTGACCCATATGAACGATTCGAATATGTCTCTAGGGGTCCATATGTCGTCATTTTATGGGTCAAAGAGGGTCATAGGTCACCCTATGACTCCATTTGACCCATATTACCCATTCGAATATGTCCCTAGGGATCCTAGGACCCCTTGAGACATATATCGTCGTTTAATGGGTCAAAGTGGGTCATAGGTCACCCTACGAACCCCTTTGACTCATATGAATGATTCAAATATGTCCATATGTCATCATTTAATGAGTCAAAGGGGGTCATAGGTCACCCTATGACCCCCTTTGACCCATATGAACGATTCGAATATGTCCCTAGGGTCCTAGGACGCCTAGGGACATATGTCGTCGTTTAATGTGTCAACTATGACTCCCTTTGACCCATATTACCCATTCGAATATGTCCCTTTGGGGTTTGAGGACCCCTAGGGACATATGTCATCGTTTAATTGGTCAAAAAGGGTCATAGGTCACCCTATGACCCCCTTTGACCGATATTACCCATTCGAATAAGTCCCTATGGGTCCTAGGACCCCTAGACACATATATCTTCGTTTAATGGGTCAAGAGGGTCATAGGTCACCTTATGACCCCCTTTGACCCGTATGAACGATTCGAATATGTCCCTAGGGGTGCTAGGACCTCTAGAGACATATGTCATCGTTTAATGGGTCAAAGAGGGTCATAGGTTACCCTATGACCCCATTTGACCCACATTACCCATTCGAATATGTCCCCAGGGGTCCTCGGATCCTTAAAGACATATGTCGTCATTTAATAGGTCAAAGAGGGTCATAGGTCACCCTATGACTCCATTTGACCCATATTACCCATTCGAATATGTCCCTAGGGATCCTAGGACGCCTTGAGACATATATCATCGTTTAATGGGTCAAGAGGGTCATAGGTCACCCTATGACCCCCTTTGACCCATATGAACGATTCGAATATGTCCCTAGGCGTCCTAGGACCCCTAGAGACATATGTCGTCATTTAATGGATCAAAGAGGGTCATAGGTTACCCTATGTCCATATGTCGTCGTTTAATGACTCAAAGGGGGTCATAGGTCACCCTATGACCCCCTTTGACCCATATGAACGATTCGAATATGTCCCTAGGGTCCTACGACGCCTAGGGACATATGTCGTCGTTTAATGTGTCAACTATGACCCCCTTTGACCCATATTACCCATTCGAATATGTCCCTTTGGGGTTCGAGGACCCCTAGGGACATATGTCATCGTTTAATTGGTCAAAAAGGGTCATAGGTCACCCTATGACCCCCTTTGACCGATATTACCCATTCGAATATGTCCCTATGGGTCCTAGGACCCCTAGACACATATATCTTCGTTTAATGGGTCAAGAGGGTCATAGGTCACCCTATGACCCCCTTTGACCCGTATGAACGATTCAAATATGTCCCTAGGGGTGCTAGGACCTCTAGAGACATATGTCATCGTTTAATGGGTCAAAGAGGGTCATAGGTTACCCTATGACCCCATTTGACTCATATTACCCATTCGAATATGTCCCTAGGTGTCCTAGGACCCATAGGGACATATATTGTCGTTTAATGGGTCAAAGGGGGTCATAGGTCACCCTATGAGCCCTTTTGACCCATATGAAAAATTCAAATATGTCCCTAGGGGTCCTAGGACCACTAGGGACATATGTCATCGTTTAATGGGTCAAAGGGGGTCATAGGTCACCCTATGAGCCCTTTTGACCCATATGAAAAATTCGAATATGTCCCTAGGGTCCTAGGACCCCTAGGGACATATGTCATTGTTTAATGGGTCAAAGGGGGTTATAGGTCACCCTATGACCCCCTTTGACCCATATATACGATTCGAATATATGTTGTCGTTTAATGGGTCAAAGAGGGTCATAGGTCACCCTACGACCCCCTTTGACCCATATTACCCATTCGAATATGTCCCTAGGGGTCCTAGGACCCCTAGAGACATATATCGCTGTTTAATGGGTCAAAGATGGTGATAGGTTACCCTATGACCCCATTTGAACCATATTACCCATTCGAATATGTCCCTAGGGATCCTAGGACCCCTAGGGACAGCTGTCGTCGTTTAATGGGTCAAAGGGGGTCATAGGTCACCCTATGAACCCCTTTGACCCATATGAACAATTAGAATATGACCCTAGGGTCCTAGGACCCCTAGGGACATATGTCGTCGTTTAATGGGTGAAAGAGGGTCATAGGTCACCCTATGACCCCCTTTGAACCATATTACCCTTTCTAATATGTCTCTTGGGGTCCAAGGACCCCTAGGGACATATGTCATCATTTAATGGGTCAAAGAGGGTCATAGGTCACCCTATGACCCCCTTTGACCCATAATACCCATTTGAATATGTCTCTAGGGGTCCAAGGACCCCTAGAGACATATGTCATCGTTTAATGGGTCAAAGGGGGTCATAGGTCACCCTATGACCCTCTTTGACCCATATGAACGATTACATATGTCATCATTTAATGGGTCAAAGAGGGTCATAGGTTACCCTATGACCCCATTTGACCCATATTACCCATTCGAATATATCCGTAGGGGTCCTAGGACCCCTAGGGACATATGTCATTGTTTAATGGGTCAAAGGGGGTCATAGGTCACCCTATGACCCCCTTTGTCCCATATGAACAATTCGAATATGTCCCTAGGGGTCCAAGGACACCTAGAGAAATATGTCGTCATTTAATGAGTCAGAGAGGGTCATAGGTCACCCTATGACCCCCTTTGACCCATATTACCCATTCGAATATGTTCCTAGGGGTCCTAGGACCCCTAGAGACATATATCGTCGTTTAATGGGTCAAAGAGGGTCATAGGTCACCCTATGACCCCCTTTGACTCATATGAACGGACATATGTCGTTGTTTAATGGGTCAAAGAGGGTGACCTATGACCCCCTTTGACCCATATTACCCATTCGAATATGTCCCTAGAGGTCCTAAGACCCCTAGGGACATATGTCGTCGTTTAATGGGTCAAAGGGGGTCATAGGTCACCCTATGACCCCCTTTGACCCATATGAATGATTCGACTATGTCCTTGGGGGTCCTATGACCCCTAGGGACATATGTCATCATTTAATGGGTCAAAGGGGGTCATAGATCACCTTATGACCCCCTTTGACCCATATGAATGATTCGACTATGTCCCTAGGGGTCCTAGGACCCCTAGGGACATATGTCATCGTTTAATGGGTCAAAGAGGGTCATAGGTCACCCTATGACCCCCTTTGACCCATAATACCTATTCAAATATGTACCTAAGGGTCCTAGGACCCCTAGAGACATATGTCATCGTTTAATGGGTCAAAGAGGGTCATAGGTCACCCTATGACCCCCTTTGACCGATATGAACGATTCGGCTATGTCCCTGGGGGTCATAGGGACATATGTCATCATTTAATGGGTCAAAGGGACCCTCTTTGACCCATTAAAGGATGACATATGTCCCTATGGGTCCTAGGACCCCTAGAGACATATATCGTCATTTAATGGGTCAAAGAGGGTTTTAGGTCACCCTATGACCCCCTTTGACTCTTATATATTAATAATATACATATATATTAATAATATACATATCAATATAATTATATATATATATATATATATATATATATATATATATATATATATATATATATATATATATATATATATATATATATATATATATATATACACATATACATATTACATTATTATATTTAATAAAAATATTACGTTATTATATAAATATGTTAATAACATACATATTAATACAATAATATTTATAATATATATTATATTTAATAAAAATATTACGTTTTTATACAAATATTATATTATTATACATATTAATATAATAATATATAATACGTATTTTATATATATATAAATTACGTTATTATATTTAGTAAAAATAATAATAATATAGATTATATTTATAGATTGTAATAAGATTAACATAAGATATTATTATATATTACTAGATTATATCTTGTATGTTTACATTACATTATTATATATATATATATAATATTAAAATATGCCTTTACATATTAATATAAGTGAAATAATTTAAAAATAAAAAACTATAACGTTTAAATCGAATTTTCTTCCAAAATTTGAAGATTTTTGGAATTTGACTACCGAGTCATATCGGATATCCGATGTCATATCGGATATCCGATCAGGCTCGGTATTTACCAAGCCTGCCCGGTCAACCCCAAAGACGTGTTTATAGAGAGTTTTAGTGATACTCAGACTTCGGGTAGCTGTTTGACAATGTTATTTTGATCGAAATTGAATGAAACGAAATGAGTTTTTTAATATTGCTCTCTAGATTCCATCAATATAATTTCTGTCAAATTCTGAGTTCGATAAGTATTTATTAGTTAATTATCAATGAAGATTATTGTAAAGTGCTGATTGACATATTGAATGAAAAATAGCTATAACTTTCAAACGGTATAACATTTTTTAAATCTAAAAGTTGCGTCACATTCTATAGTTCGCCTAGTATAAGAAAAAAATAAAAAAATAAAAATTTGATCAAATTTTCTATTAGTTAGGGTGGTCAGACATGAGACTTTTTTTAATCCGAAAAAGTTTTGGTAGAAAATTCATATTTAATTATTTATTTGGAATAAAAATATCAAAAAATATGCGTCACATCCGGGCATGAGTCTAGTTTTCATATCTATAATTATATTATGAAAATATTATGATTTGATTTTGATTAAAGTGGTTAGACATACACCTACTTGTTATTTTCGCCCTGAAATTTTCTTAGTACTGCATTAAAATTCAAACTTTTGACCAATCAATTATTTTTTTCTCCTGATAAGGCCTAGTAGTTTAGAAACTAAATTCAATTTTCTACAAATTATTTTCTTACAAATTTTTGATATAAAGTCCATAACCACTTCAAAATTATGTGTCAAGTTGACATAAACCTGATTTGCTGATTTTTCACTGCCACTTAAGGCCATAGTTTGGTACACCATGATCTTGCACATACCCGAATAGAAGATGATAAGAGGAAGTGAATTAGAAGGAAAAACATAATATCCTTGAGGATCTGCAAAGATAGATTCAATCAGGAAGAATCAAGTATTCAAGCCAGAATTGAGATCTATAATCAACAACTTGGTTGCACTGGAAATCAGGTCTTCTCATTGTTACTCTCTAACCATTGTAGCAATGAACTAAATCTCTTAATAGAGTTGGCCTAACAACTATTTGTAAATCATCTAATAAGATGGAATTTATAGATTGAAGTTCCTAAAGACCTCCAACAAGGCCACTCCAAATAGGGTGATTAAATCCTCTAACAAGGTCACACCTAATAGTGTATTTTATAACCTTTAACAATGTTGGCTCCTAACAGGGATCACTTTAGAAGAGTGAAAATCAATAACTAGTTGCAATTGGTGGTTTTCCCAAATTTGGTTTCCACATTAAATCTTGGTGTCACTTGTATTCATGCTATTTCTTTCATGTGTTTTCAATTAAGTTAATTAAGCTTAATCATAGAAAATATCTTAAGATTTTCATGTTAAGCATTTACCAAGTTACAACATATTATCAATATTAATCAAGTACCTATGCATTTTTTGAGCAACATTATTTTACAATGAAATCTATGTTCTGTCATGACATCTAAGGGATCTAGGATTTATTTTAGTAGTAACTTATTCACTCCTCCCCTCTTAGTTACTCCTCTTATATTTCTAACAATTGGTATGAGAACTTGTGGTGCTTGCAAAAAAGGTTTCAAGTACCTAAGCTAAAGATTGGGATGTCTTATCGAAGAGAGATTCACAAGCTAAACAAAGATAACTTCAAGGCATGGTAAGAACTCACGAGACTGCATTTGGAAATCATTGGAGATTTAGGCCTAATGTACCTAGACACCAAATATGTGACACCTGTTGCAAATATGATTGTTGAAAAAATTTTAGAGAAGAAGATTCATAACATTATGATGATTGATATTGCTTCATCTCTCAACTATGCCAAATTAGATGAAGTCAAATACTATTGGAACTACTTATGAGGTTTAGATCAAGCTAGAAGCCATCTATGGAGGAGATTATAATGTAAGAAGAGCTAAATCTGAAAGTCTCAGAGGACAATTTGAAGCTAAATCTGAAAGTCTCAGAGGACAATTTGATCAAATAAAGATGAAAGAAGATGAGAACATTGCAAAGAACAGTTACAGAATCAAAGCTAGATTTTGTGCAATCAAAGCTTCAAGAGGAAATATTGAAGATAAGATAGTGGTAAGTAAGTTTCTTAAAACATTTCTTCCTATATATACAATCAGAACATCAAAAATTCAAGAAATGAGATGCAATCCAAAGAATGATATAGCATTGGATGCAGTAGTTGGAAGATTGACAATATTTGAGATAGAAAAATATGATAATTATGTTCTTGGTTCTAGAAATCTTGAGTTTTCATTTGAAGCCAAGCTGTCACTCAAGAAGAAAGCTAAAAGGTCGAAAGGAAAACAATTTGAAAGTGAAGAAGAAGATAGTTCTAACAGTGATCTTGAAACTATTATAGCATTACTTGCAAGAAGGTATTCGAAAGGAAAAGGAAAGTATAAAGGTAAAATTCCTTTAATTTCCTTTTCTTGTGAAGAAGTTGGTCACATTTTTGAAAGGTGTCCAAACAAAGAAGACAAAGATGAAAATAAGAATAGCAAGTTCAAAGGCAAGAAGGATTTCAAGAAATTCAAAGACTACAAAGACAAAGGTAAGAAGTCTTTTTTTATGGCTAAAGAATCATATAGTAGTGGTGATGATGAGATGGTCTATATTATTGTAAAACATGAATCTGATGATGAAGAAGATAAAATGGTACTTATTTCTCATGTTAGCAAAAATGATACATGGATTATTAGTATTTCTTATTCACATCATATGACTCATGACAAAAAAAAGTTTGAACATATGGAACACCATTATGGTGGAAGTGTGAGATTTGGAAACAATGAACCCTGTTGCATAAAGGGAAAATGTTGTATCTCACTAACTAATGAACTTATATGTGATAATGCTTATTGGGTTGAAGGATTAAAGCATAATCTACTGAGTATGACACAATTGAATAACATTGGATTCAAGGTAGAATTCATGAATGGGAAGGCCAAGCTGCTAGATGGAAAGGGGAATCTAGTTGCGATTGGTAACCAAACAAAATTTAACTTATTCTACCTAGATCTTAGCAAAAGTTCATGTTTGATTTTTCAAGTAGAAGAAAGCTCATTATGGGATAAAAGGTTATGTCATGTGAACTTTGATAACCTAATCAAGATAAGAAAGAATAAAAGAGTGAGAGTTATTTCTAGTTTGAAGAAATATGATATGGCCTATGCAAAAATTGTCAAATTGGTAAGATGGGCAAGACAAGTTTCAAAAGTAAGAACTATCATTCTTGAAGAAGAAGTTTACATAGAACAACCTAAAGGTTATGTAGATCTTAAAAAAAAGGATATGGTTTGTAAACTGCATAAAGCATTTAAATATGGTCTCAAGAAAGCTCCTAGAGCTTGGCATGAAAGACTTCATAACTTGATAAAGATTTATTTTCAAAAAACAAATGATAACAACAACCTATATATCAAAGAAGAACAAAACAAGAAGATTGTATTGGCAGAAATATTTGTGGATGACACATTATTTACCAGAAATGATGATTTATGCAAAATCTCTTCAAAATATATGAGTAAAGAATTTGAGATGTCCATGTTTGGAGAGATAAAATTATTTGTTGGATTACATATTCAACAAAAGAAAGATGGTATCTACATTACTCAATCCAAGTATATCAAGAAGAGACTAAAGAAGTTTAGAATGAAAGATTCAAGACTAGTTGGAACACCTATGTCTATTGGACATAAGATTTTCAAGAATTGTGATTCCAAAGAGGTAGATTAGACCACATATAGATCAATGATTGGAAAACTGTAATATGTAGTGCATACAAGGCGTGATATTGCACTAGTAGTTGGTATGGTGGCAATATTTTCAGCTAATTCTAAATAAAGTCATATGATGGAAATCAAGAGAATCATGAGATATCAGAAGGGTACTAAAGACCATGGATTACGGTACAAGAATGGAGGAAATTTAGATTTGAAAGCCTTCACTGATACAGATTGGGCAAGAAGTGTTGATGCCACAACGAGCACTAATGGTGGAGTGTTCTTTCTTGGTAAAAGAATAGTGTCTTGGACATATAAAAAGAAGAATTGCCTTTCTCAGTCTACAACAGAAGTAGTTATTTGTTCCAATATTGTTTGGTTCAAGAAATTTTTGGTAGGTATGAAGGTAAAGATCAAGGATCTAGTGGTTATCTTATGTGATAACACCAATGCAATTAATATATCAAAGAATCTTGTGATGTATACCAAGACCAAGCACATTGTAATAAAATATCATTTTATAAGAGAATTGGTGCAACATAAAGAGGTAAGATTGGAATATGTGAATACTAAAGAAAAAATTATAGACATATTCACTAAACCATTACCTAAGGATACATTTTTGTATCTAAGAAGAAAGTTAGAGGTTATTCCCCTATCTAAAGCTCACTAAATGAATTGTGGTGATACATTAACTAAAGCATGTTGAAGATCATTCAATTGATGTAGTAATGAAAGAATAGATTGCATAGGAATTAGTACATGAGTTACATTGATATTCACTAAATATTTTCTTTGGCATAAGATGTCAAAGAGAAAGAGTTTGTTGTCATATTCATAGAAACTTTATAAAGATGGAGAGTTCTATGATAATGGAAATTTTGTGGAGAGTTTAGTCAAAGATGTCAAAGAGGAAGAACTTGGTCTAAAATATTCAGAGTTGATATCAAATAGGGAATGTTTGCTAGCGGAGGGAGAAATTGAGGGTAGAGGGAGTTTGCACTAATAGAGGGAGTTCTCATAGATGAGAAAAAAATGAAACTAATGATATTATCCTTACTATTATTTTTCTCTAAAATTTCATTGCATTATGACATGTTGTGTTGCCATCAATGCCAAAGAGGGAGATTGTTGAAAAAAATTGGTTAATTGTGTATTGTCTTTGATGTTACACAACATGTCATATCTTAACTAGTTAGTGTATTTTGAGCTCACTTGGATGATGAAGACAATTTCTTATGTCTATCAAGCATTTCAATTTTTTCCAAGTTCAAAATGTAGTAACTACCAAGTTCACTTAGGGATCAAAGAGAATTTCATAGAAGTTGAGTGTTAATCGAGCTCATTCAAGTAACAAAAGAAAGTTGGATGGAACCAATGTTAACCGATCTCACTTGGTTACCAAAGGAAGTTAGCAAAGATGTAGTGTTAACTGAGTTCACTTGGTTAATACATGAAAATCATTTATGAGTTAGTGTCTACCAGGTCATCTCATTGTTACTCTCTAGCTATTGTAGTAGTGAACTAAATCTCTTAACAGAGTTGGCTTAACAACTATTTGTAAATCCTCTAACAAGGTGGCATTTCTAGATTGAAGTGTCTAAAGACCTCTAACAAGGCCACTCATAATAGAGTGATTAAATCCTCTAATAGGGTCACACCTAACAGTGTGTTTTTTAACCTTTAACAAGGTTGGCTCCTAACAATGCTCACTTCAGAAGAGTGAAAATCAGTAACTAGTTGTAATTGGTGGTTTTTCCTAAATTGGGTTTCCACTTTAAATCTTTGTGTCACTTGAGTTCATGCTATTTCTTTCATATGTCTACAGCTAAATTAATTAAGGTTAATCACAAAAAATATCTTAAGATAAGCATGTTAAGCATTTACCAAGTTAAAACATATTATCAGCATTAATCAAGTACCTATGTGTTTTTCGAGCAACATTATCTTTTAGTGAAGTTTATGTTCTATCCTGACATCTAAGGGATTTGGGATTTATTTTAGTGGTAACTGATTCACCCCTCCCCTCATAGTTGATTTTCTTATATTTCCAACAAGTAATCCTTCCACACCAGTAGTAGATTTTCCTTAGTGATACTAATAGTAGATATGCTTATCAAGATCATAATTTTATCTTAGACATTTTTACATTGATCTCAAAAATTTAGTTAACAATATCCATGAAAATGCTAACTAACTCCGTTAGTCTACTCCTTTGGCATTGATGACAAAAACAAAAAATTTGTAACTTGTACTCCCCCATTCATGTTACTTACTATAACTATATCTACTGATATCATTTGTACTCTCCTCTATACTCTTATCTATTGTGACCTTTATCTTTTATCATTATCTCTTAGTCCCCTTTTTTGTTTATAGTAGTCAATGCCAATTTAAACATGACCAAATAGAAAAAAAATATGTAATAAAAATTTCATAATTATCAAACAATTTATTTACAATAGTTTTATATTTGGAATCAAGAAATTCCAACAATGTTTCTCATATTTTCTTTAATGCTTGAATAGTGAGAACAAGTTTTTGAAATTATGCATGCATATTATCTATTCCACCTGTTGTAGTTTCTTTTGGTACCTATATACTTTTCTATTCTTTTGATAGACTTTTCTTCATCACATCAATGTGTAAGATTAA
Organism: Cupressus sempervirens; assembly: GCA_028749045.1. Classification (NCBI taxonomy): domain Eukaryota; kingdom Viridiplantae; phylum Streptophyta; class Pinopsida; order Cupressales; family Cupressaceae; genus Cupressus; species Cupressus sempervirens. Next base: position 374,170,520 of record CM053783.1, read on the forward strand.
CATTAGTTGCAACTCCCAAATGTTTGCAATCGCTCTATCTCATATGGATAAAATTTCTCTATCTTTTCAACTAACTCCTTCAATTTCAATGAATTTTGTACAATATTCATTGACGAGTCTAGTCTTCCAATATGACTTAGTCTTTGATTTTGAACTCCAATAAGATGAGTGTCTAACTCATAATTAAATTTTTCATAACTCCACAAAGTAGCATATTTCCTAATGTTGTGTTGATAATATCATGTAGTGAAACTATGTCTTTCTAGAATTTCCTTTTTAAATTTGTACATTTTTTTAACAAACTCTTTTTTATCTACTCTTTTAACTTTCTCATGGCTTCCTATGCTAGTTGTCTTTCTAGAGTAGTTCCCACTACCTCCATTATATCTGGATAAACTTTCAACTATCTTTGCACTAGTTTTTCATTATCCACAGTAACATCTAGCATAAGCCTTTCAAAAATTTGTAAGGTTTTGTTCAATACTTTCCTTTTGATCCTCTTTGATCATCTTTGATCAATCTCAATTTTCATATCAAATTCTTGCTTGAATATTAATCAATCTTTCTTATTCAAACTAGCACTAGTTGTTTCAGTATATCAAATTAGCGATAGTCATTGGGTGGATCATTATCTTCTTCTTCCTCTTCTTCTTCTTCTTCACATTTCCTTTTTCCTTTAATATCAATTAGTTGTAATCTTTTATCATGATCATTCCTTTTATCTTTATCTTCATCATCATCATCATCATCATTTCCTTTTTTGGTTGACCTCTTTGCTCTAGTAGTTGTAGGATGAGATGCACTTGGTCCTTGAGTATTATTTCTCTCACTCTTCCCTTGGTCTCATTGAGTTTCAAAGTCCTTATATTGACTCCGTAAATCACCATTATCTTTCTACTCATTTGTGATACCTCAATAACCGTTGATGCTTATGGTGTCAGTGTTAAGTGTTGTTGTCTAGAAATTGTAGGAATCATCTCTTACTATCTACTCATGGCATTCAATAACTTCATTATAGATATTAGTGATTGAGTAGTTAGGTCAAGTTGTCATAGACCTACACTACTTGTTAGTATTATAGCATGTTGGTCATATGTAGCCTTATCAGATGTATCTGCTCCTCTTTGTTCAATGCTAATAGCAACCGATGTACTTGTTTCTTACATACTAGCTTGTACTCCTATTAATTTTGTTTGATTATCATGTTCATAAAATAATCCTCCTTGTCTATCCATAATATCTTCAATAGAGACCTACTCATTTGTAGACTTGTTCTTAGTCTCTATGGTGGTAGTTCCAAGTATCTCACTAACAGTAAGTAGATCATTTTCACTTGAAGTTCTTGCCTCTTCATTGGCTTGATTTTTCTCCTTCTGCACCTCCTTAGTCCAAACCTCTCTAATATTCTAAACCAAAATAATTTATTCATCTAATAATACCATAGTAGTCAATACCTTTTTTCTAAACGATTTTTAATATTTATCCATCCAAACTTTTGTATGAATGACTTATAGATCAAGTCATAGCTCCTTAAATATTTTCTTCGTTAATTATTCTACTCTCTAACTTGTTGATTTCCTCTTACTACTAAAGTAGTGTAGAGATCATGAGGAACTTTATCCTTCACATCTCTAGGATATTTCCAATCTTCTTTGAATGATTTATAATTGAATCTTCAATCATTTAATTGTCCTCTTCAATTAAACTAGAAACTGAGTCAAGATCCATCTTCCAAACTATTCCTATTTTAGTGATGTAATTTATTAATTCTTTGGTATCAGAGGGAAGATTATACATTCTCCTTCCCAATTTCTTAACCCATGAACTTACTTCATTTTCTAGTTCAACTTGTGATTCTTTTGATGCTATTGGAGTTTGAACTTGAATAAGAGTGATTCATCTATCTGTAGAAATGGGTTGAGTCTTCCTCCTCTTAAACACTTTACCTTTATTGCTCTTGATAACTCTTTCCTCAGTGGCTTCTCCTATTGTACTCGCTTCTATTTCTTCTCCACTACCTTTTTCCTTATGTTCAGAAATAGTAACAATAAGCTCCTCAGTCGACTGAATATATGTGCCTTTTCCCTTCCTAATTGGTGCTAATAGTTGAAGGGTCAATGTCACTTGTGTGACCTGGTACACTGATATACTTCTTGATACTTCATGTGTTTTTCTCAATATCTTCTTAATATTCTTTTATTTTTTGACTACTATCACCTTAGAAGATTTGCTATCAAAAACTTCATTATAAATCCCAAATTGTGCAACTGATGTGTTCTTCAATTATCTCATTATATATTCAACAAAACTGGCCAACTCCTTTTCTAAAACTTTGTAATCTAGATAAGGAACCCAAGAAGTTCTTGGCTCTACTAGTTGAATCCTACAATTATTAGTGTCAACAACAAGACATAAATATTCTCTATACCTTTTCATTAATGCACTTTGGATCCAACAATTGCTTTCCATTCTCAATTGGGATTCTTTAAAGTAGCTCCACATTATTTTCTTAAAATCCTCTCCTAATGGATCAACATACTCATTAATTTGATAAATAATACATTTTTTCTTACTCCATTATACATTTCCTATACTAGGGAAATATTATTTAACATAGAAATATATACATACAAGTAGATTTCCAAATTTAATTTCTTGTTGTTGGTCCTTCTTCAATCTTTCCATATTTACACTTCATTTATTAATAGCCATACCTAATAGATCATGCGTTTAACCCTATGTGGTGATCATGTGTGTTGTCCATATAAATATTCTTGGTACAGTAGTAGGGCAACTTTATTAATATATTTTGTACCTAATTATCATCACATCAAATCTTGTTCGTTCAAGATTTACTTATCTATCACCATGGTTCTTTTATTTGATGTTCTTTTAGTTATCTATCTCAGCTCATTCATATTGCCAACTCTCAGTGGATATTCCTTTCCTTATGCTAAGAGACCTATGACCTTGTTGACTTTATAGGTTCTTCCATATCTTTCTAAAGTGCTCCATTATGTACTCAACTCAGTACAAATCTTGTCCATTCATTAGCAAAATATTTTTGTATGTACACTTGTGTAAGGTATTGAGCTTCTAGGTGCTTGTAATTGTCTTTCATCTCTACATCTACACATAGTTCATTCTTATATATGTCTCCAATCCTTGGATTACCCAATACCACAATATTTTTATGAATGAAAGTGGTGATTTACTAAATCAATATTACCCACTATAGTAAAGATTAAAGAGCTCAAGCATTATCTCAAATTCTTGAATCGACTAGATAAATTTCAAGTTCTAGCTTCAGTCTTCCATTGATGCTTGCAAAAAAAGGAGTCTTGACCACATCTGTCATTTCTTCTAGAATTTACTTGCTAGATGTATGTAAAACAAATTATTTGCATATTTCAACTCTTAGAGTACAAATTGATCTATTCAAGTTTTTACTTAATAATGTACATAAAAAATTGCTTTAGAATTTATGTTTTTACATGTAGTAACTTTTAAAGGTAAGGTGGAAAATGGATTATCCTTTGCATGAACTTGTAGTTTGAAAAATATGAAAAATGGTTAATTGTAATAATTAATCCATTTACAATAGTAACTTTTCTTCAATAGTCTTCAAACTAATAGAGTTCATCTTTTCTTACCAATAGTATTATACTTCTTACTCATCATGCATATTTACCTTGTTGGGGACATAATAGGATTTTATCATTATTAACTATCCCTAAGTAGTACTCATAGTGTTTTAATTTGAAGATGTTCCTTCTTGGTTTGAATTTTTTGATTTATTAGCAATTATGCTTCTATTTTCCTTCTTGACCCATGCTTGTTTGACATTGTTCTTTGGTGTTTCAATGCTCATAGAGTTCTTGTCCATAGTTTTTTGATATCTACAAGTTTTTTCTATGTGACCATATTTATGAGAAACAAAACATTATTTACCAGTCAATCATGTACTTATGTCCTCACTTTTCACAATTATTTCATTGTACATTCCTTGGCTTCCTTGTTGATAATGTTCCATTCCTACAATGTTCAACTTTTTGACCAAATAGGTTGCAATTATATAAGTGTCCCATAAAGATTCTTTCTTTTGATGTGCTTGATGTTCTCATTGTGCAATCTCTAGCTCAGTGTCCAAATTTGTAATAATTATAGAAGAACCCGCTAAATGATGCTTTCAATGAGACAATTGATGATATGCTTCTATACAAATTAGTTTTATATCTTGTTTTACCACACTTTTAACATGTAGTTTTCTTGTGCTAGTTGTTTCTTGGTTGAAATGTCTTTTCATTGACAGTTTTACATGATTCATCTATTTCAAATTTACTATTATCAGTATAGCCAACTCTAGTTGTGTCACATGATTTCCTTTGCCATTTCTATTGTTCATCAATCTTCTTCATGCCTAGACAAGACTTGGTAAGTTTCTCATTAAGCTCTTGTTCTACCTTTATGAAGGTTGATCTCCTTAATACCAAAAACACATCATAGAAATAAAGAAATAACACTAATTTGCAAGAATAAAATATGGGCATCTTATTATCACTGCAAATGCAGAATTATAGAATTTTGAAATACAATATGAAAGAACACATGCATGCCTTCCTTAAAATAACTTTCAACACAGAGCTACAAACTATAACCTAGAGCTATCCTCGATGATGTATAGGCATTCCTTAAATAGGCATTTTTACACCACCCAAGAAGTTTCTAGACATCAAACCCTAACCCTTCAGATTGACTACCTCTAAAATTACATATAGAATTGACTCAATACACCTTTGACACTTGTTTTTTAAAAATTGGTCAACCCAACTTCAAAAGGTTGTAACTTTCAAATAGTTGCTCTAATTGCCTATTATGATCCCTTTTTAGAATTTGCAACTTTTGATCTACAAGGTATGACACATGCAAGTTGCAGTTGATCCCATTACATAGCCCATCTGGGGGCCTCTAAGGTCTTCAACACTGAGCCTAAAGTTTTCATACCAAAATTGCATGCCAAAAATCCACAATAAATCTATAAGTACACATGATATGGCATTGAGCCTCAACTAGTAGGTTGATATATCTAAGATGAACATCCACCTCTAAAATTAGGATATTTTGAGCTTGTATGAATAGCTTAATAAGGACCAATCCTCCTTAAAACAAAAAAATCTGGACTAAGATAACCCTTATTCAAGAAACAAAAAGATAATATTTTTGGGTGATCCAAGATTTCTCTTACATCTAGGATGCTCCTACTCAGAAACCCGAAGTAATTTGAGAAGTAACCCCATCACATCTTAGGCATTGAGAGGAAAACCAAGATGGTTAACCTCCTCCTTTGCTAGCCATGATGAATCTAATACTGGTCTTCCTTTCCATTTGAAAGAGTACTCTTCATAAGTTATGTTCCTTGTACTTTTTCTAATATGTTTGTCCAATATCTCCTCAAACTTCTTTGTAGCCAAACTAGTTGTTGGAATACTCCATTGTACTTTTGCAACTTCATCACCATCATCTTCTTCATGATACTTTTTTAAATCTAAAAATTTAAATGGTGGTGAAATATTTAATTCAGTGGGCAACTCCACTTTATAGGAATTTCTAGAATCATGCCTCTTCACTATCTTGCATGATCCAAACTTCTTCATTTTCAGCTTATTATATGTACCCACTAGAAAATGATTCCTTCTCAAATGAACCATGAATTCATCTCAAATATAAAATTATTTATACCTCATTTTCACATCTATCTTAGCTTTATACTATGTATTCATCTTAATAATGTGCTTCCTCAACACCTCATGGATATTCTTCAAATGTTCAACAAATTTTTCCACTTGAGCACTACTTATTTATCCTTTATCCAACTATCTTAAATCAAAAGAATTTTTGGGATTTCTCCCATATAAAATATGGAATGGTGATTTACCAATACTCCTATTAACAAAATTAGTATATGTATATTCTACCTATGGTAAAATGAGATCCCATCCTTTTGGTTTATCTCCAACCAAGAATCTCATCAAATTCTCCAAACTTTAGTTCATAACTTCACTTTGTCCATCAGTCTACAGATGATATGATAAACTAAACTTCAAATCTATCTTCAATTTCTTCTACAATGTATGCCATAAATACCCAAAAAAATTGGTATCTTGATTTGAAACTATACTCTTTGGCAGACCATGTAGCCTCACCACTTCTTTGAAAAATAATTATGCCACATGAACAAGATCACTTGTCTTCTTGTAGGGAATGTAATGTGTCATTTTTAAAAATCTTTCAACCACCACAAATATTGAATTGTTCCCTTGTTGTGTACTTGGTAAACCAAATAAAAAATATATGCTAACATCCTCCCATAGCTTCTTTGGTACAAGTAATGGTTGATACAACCCAGTATTCTGCTTCACTCCTTTTGCCATCTGACATACTCTGCAACTCTGCACAAACTTCTTTACATCTTTCTGTAATTGTAGCCAATAATAATTCTTAGAAACCAAAGAAATGATTTTGTCTCTACCAAAGTGTCCATCCAACAATCCACTATGCTTCTCCTTAACGAGATTCTCTCTCATAGAACTTCTGGGAATATAGAATTAACTTCTTTTGAACATCATACCATCTTGGATTATGAAATCCAACCACTTTTTCCTATCAAGTGTAACAAGCTTCCCAAAAATTAGGATCCTTTGGGTAGAAATTCTCGAGTTCCTTGAACCCAACCACCTCAATGTGCATCTGTATTAATAAAAATTTTCTTCTGCTCAGAGCATCTACAAATCTATTAGACTTCCCACAAATGTGTTTCAAAACAAATGAATAACTCCGCAAAAAATTAACAACTTCAAATGCCTTTGGCTCAATTTTCCTTAACTATTCAAATATTAAAAATTTTGATGATCAATATACAAAACAAACTCCTTAGGAAGAATATAGTGTCTCCACTTCTTCAATGCCTAAACTATAGCATAAAATTCCTAATCATAAAAAGAGCATATTCTTTTGGCATCATTCAACTTCTCACTAAAATAACAAATAGGTCTACCTTCTTAGCTCCAAACAACTCCTAGTGCAGTACTAGTAGCATCACATTCTACTTGAAACAACTTGTTAAAATATGGAAGTGCTAAAACATGATGCTCTGTAACTTTTTGTTTCAACAAACTAAAACTCTACTCCTACAATCCACTTATTGTTTCAGTCAAGGGTCCATAAATACTACTAAAACCTCTGATAAACTTTTTGTAAAAACTAGCTAGTCCATTAAAATATCTTACCTCTATTGCACTCCTTGGAATAGGTCATTCAAGCATAGTCTTCACTTTCTCAGGATCCATTTTTAGACCTTCTATTGAAACTAAAAATCCCAAGTACACCAACTCCTTCACAAAACTACACTTATTTAGATTTATTAGGAACTTTTCGTTCCTCAACTTATCAAATAGCTTTTGAATATGCATCAAATGCTCCTCCAATGTCTTGCTAAAGATCAAAATATCATCTAGGTAAACAATGAAATACTTACCTAGAAAATTTCGTGCCTCATTCATGAGCCTCATGAGAGTGCTCGGTGCATTGGTTAGCCCAAAAGGCATGACTAATCACTCATACAATCCTTCCCTTGTCTTGAAGGAAATATTCCACTCATCTCCTTCTCTAATGCAAATATAATGGCACCCACTTTTCAGATCTATCTTTTTGAAATATAGAACTCAACTTAAACAATCCATAATATCATTCATCTGTCATAATGAAAATTGGTATGTATTTTTATTTTTTTTGATAGCTCAAGAATATGTATATATCCTCCATTCTACATTCTTCTTTGGTGCTAATATTATTTGTACACCAAATAGACTTAGACTCTCTCAAATCAACCCTATATGCAATAACTCATGCACTTGACTTTTTGATGGTGTCATTTTGTGTGTGCCCTTATTTGGAAAATTGGCTCCTAAGACAAGGTCAATCTGTTGACTGATCTTCGTCATTAGGGGTAATCCATTATGTACATTATCTGACATAATATTAGGAAACTCACCTAAAAAATATGCAACTTTTGTAGGTATCTTCTTGACTTCTTTACCATATATTGGAATTATATAAAAACAACTATGCTCGCATCCTATACCCTTGAGAAACTCCTTTCCATTAGCAAAACATATTCTAGTAGCACTACATACCTTCTCTTCTTTCTCCATTAATGGCTTCAACTTATGTTTCACTCCATCTTTGGTTAGAGTGTAGGTATTTGCATGCCCATTATGTAAAGCATGCTTGTCAAAATGTCAAGCCTACCCAGTAACATATGACACACCTCATCCTAGTAGCTTCCAATCTTGAACTTCACAAAGCACTACTCATTGACCATGACCTTGTGGTCATTCTACACCTAGGAAATATAGTATGGACACAGGGGTTTCTTACTCATGAGATTTAAGTCTTTCACAAGATTTTATGACACTAGCTTGTCAATGCTTCCACCATCAATGATCACATCACAACACTTATCTTCACATTTTCATCTTGTGCAAAGCAAACTCCTCCTTTGATCAGGTTCATTCTCACCACTCAGTAAGACTATTTTATTAAGTAGAACTTCTCCTCTTTTGGCATCTTTAGAATGAGATTATTTGGCATCTCATCAACATGTGCAACTCTAGCCTAGCCTTCAGTTCTTCTATCTATTCTTCCTTGGCACTAGGAACATTCAAATACTCTATGCCCTTCTTCTTTGTAGTACAAATATTTTCCATGGAAACCTCCTCTTCTAGATCCTTTCCCTCTTCCACTTCCTTTTTGATCTCTATTGTTCTAATCATGGAAATTATTGGAACTATTTTGCCTTTGGTTCTAGCTGCTACTATCAACCTCATCCTTATTCTTCTAATCATCATTTCATCCTCCATAAGACCATCTACTAAATCTTCCATTGTGACCTCTTCCACTATTCATGTTATCAAACTTCTTGTTCATCTTTTCCTCAACTTTGAGAGAAAATTGGTATGCCTCTTTAATATTGTTCATTCAAACCAGACTTCTTTCCTCCCAAATTCTTGGCCTCAACCCATTAAGATAATGTGTGAGTTTCTCCTTGTCATCTTTTGCATTATTGGTTCTGATGAGAACTCAGTCGAACTTCTTGGTATACTCCTAAATAGATCTGCCCACTTGCTTCAACCCTTGCATTTTCTTTAACAATTCAAGCTCATAATCCACAAGAATGCACTGTTACTTTGATTTTTCTATCATCTGATCTCATTTGGTGATTTTTTCCTTCCCTCTTCTATTTTGCTCCAATTGAATCTCATCCCATGAGATCTTCACATGTGCCTTCAGTTTTGCCTTTGTAAAATTGACAATATTAGGATCCTTAATATCTTCATACTCAAAGTATTCCTCCAATTCAATGATCTAAGCAATCAACTCCTTTGGGTAAATATTTCCCAAAAATGTGGGAACCTCAAAATTAGGTCTTTTTCCAATCTTGGAGATGGCCTTGAAAAGTCATCCATCTTCTGGGTTTAGAACTGCCTCTTCTTCAACATTTTCTTATTCTTCACCTTCATCCATGTGTGTGAATTTGCCACCATGCTTACATTTTCCTCTAGAGGGATCTAAAACCCTCAAGTGTAATAGCTACAATTCTCCCATGACACTCTCTTCATGGAGGCATTTTTATGCTTTTATTGAAACCCTAGTCCAAGCTTCCTCACAACAAGTGTTTTGTGTACATGCTTAGCCCAACAGCCCAAACCACAATCTTAGTGCAATTGCCTCACAGTCAACGATCTATTTACACACTTGAGAACTTTTTCTATGATACCACTTGATTAAGGGTGCTACCCTTACTAACACAAACAAATCACAGAAACAAAGAACTAACACCAATTTGCAATAACAAAATATGGGCTTCATATTATCACCATAAATGTAGAATTATAGAATTTTGAAATACAATATACAAACCCACATGGGTGCCTTCCTTGCAATATTTGCAACATAGAGATGTGAACTATCACTCAAAGTTCTAGATAATGTACAGGAACTCTTTAAATATGATTTTTTACACCTCTTGAGAAGTTTCTAGACATCACACCCTAACCCTTGAGACCTACTAACACTAAAATTACATATAGATTCTCTCAGATACACCTTTGACATTTATTTTCAAATTTTTGGTCATCCCAACTTTGGAAGGGTATAACTTTCAAGCCATTGCTCTAATTGGCTATTATAACCCTTCTTCAAAATCTTCAACTTCTGATATAGAGGGCTTGACTTGCACAAGCTCTAGTGGAGCCCATTTTGAGGCCTCTAAGGTCTTGAACATTGAGCCTAAAGATTTTATACCAAAATTTCACGCAAAAAATACAAAACAAATTTGAGAATTCTCATGATATAGCATAGAGCCTCGACTAGTATGTTGATATATCTAAGATGAATATCCACCTCTAAGATTAGGATATTTCAAGCTAGTATGACTAAATTACTAAGTGGCAAGCCTCTATAGACAAAAACTTAGCATTGAGACAATACTTATTCAAGAAACAAAAAGGAAATATTTTTGGGTGATGCAATATTTATCTTACACCTAGAATGGTCTTGAATCATACCTTTAGATTTTTTGATAGATCTTCTACCCCTTTTCTCAATTTATCATTTTCAAAAATGACTATTTGGTTTCCCTCATATGTATCACTTATGTATCTATTCAGTGTGTTGTTTTCCTATTGTAGTTGAAGGATAATATTTCCCTTATCTTTAATTCATTTTTCTAGGCTTTTCTTATTAGCTTCCATCTTTCTTTTCTCAACTTCGATAGTCTTGATTTTTTCTATAACAACTCAATCATTCTTAAGATTTGAATTTTGAGTTCCCTTTTTGCTTCTTGTGGATTTTCCTCTAAGGTAGTGTTTTTTTCTAGTACGTAAACTACTATAGTATCAATCTCTTCATAACTTGTACTATTTTGGGAAATATTCTCAAGACTTATTTGTAATCATTTTGATAGTTCCTTCATTTTTGTGAATGATACCTTTAGTTCCTTCTTTGATTCATCATTTTGGGCTATGGCTTTTGTTAGCACTTCTTTGAGTTGTCTTTCTTTTGTGTACCTTTCCATTTCTAGATCTCCTCTCAAGTGATCAAACTTATTTCAAGAGATCTCAGCTCGTATACTAATTATTAATTCTAGGTAGGAAAGGTTAATCATGGAGAGGGGGGGGGGGGGGGGGGGGGGGGGTGAATTAGTACTTAAGTAACATTTTCATTTTCCACTATTTAACCTATAGTTTGTTTTAACATTTATTGAACAACCCAAATATAAAAAATAGCATAATAATTTAAACATTAACAATTCATATGAATGAAAATAAATAATAACTCATGAAATAAATTCACAAACATGTAACACATAGATTTTGGTATTGTAGAAAACCCTTAGTCAAAGGGAAACTATAGTGGGGTTGTATGCACAACTTTTTCACTACAATAAAAAAGGTTTTCCAATTAGGCATACAATAGTGTTTTCATCTAAGAAACTCAGTTTGTAAGGAGTGGCTAATATAGGCTTAATTGTATCTTTAGCCTAATAAGACTAATTAGCTAAGAGTTTTAATCTTTTCTACATAGGCATTCACCTATTAGAGTATTTAGTAAAATTTCATACACAAACTTAACAATCATGTGAAAACATTGTAAATCTTTTAAAAATTGATAAGATATAGTACAAGATAACTTGACATCTTGAATTCTTCTCCTTAAGCTTATCAAATCAACTTTTTTCTATGTTCTTTCATTGTAATGCTCTCATTTTTTGTTCTCCTTGTTCATTGTTCTCTTATTTTTCTTCTCTCTATATATTTTTCTCTCTTAGTCCTATTTTGTTATTTCCTATTTGATAACCCTTGGCATAATCCTAATCATAGACCTTAGGGTTAATTTTAACTCAAAATATATCTTGCAAGCCTTAAAAAATATCACTTATATACTTCTCCAAAAATCCTTCTCTGATAATGTCTTATACATTCCTATAGTAATCTTTCCATGCTAACAGTAACTTGTCCTTAGGGATTCCATTAGTTGATATGCATACTGAGATCATAACTTTACCTTAGACATTTTGACATTAGTAACAAAAATTTAGTTAAATCTCCATGCAAATGTGAACTTCAAAAAATAAGACTAGGCCCAAACAATTGAGCCACAATTTATTGAAAGATCGCTAGGACCATTATTGAAATGGATAAAGATAAATCTTTAACAAACATCATTCAAGAACACCTCTACCAAAATACTAGAAAAATTGATCCACATCTTGTTAGTATCTCTATGTCTTGTTGTCTATTAGTGTCAAACACAATCATTTATAAGGTAGAGTCAATCGGTCATCACTATGAACGAGCTACATTATATAGGTCAATTCATGTAAAGACTTGTAAATAATCATGTATAAGTCGAGCTCTCTAGGATCTGAGAAATTCTTTGCTCACTGAGTACTTTTAGTATAAGCCAAGCATAGTGAATGCTAAGAAGATAGAGCACATAGATGTTAAGTTATATAGAAGGAGTCGAGTAAGTTAAGGTTGAGAAAAAGTGGGAAGAATAGTTATGACCAAGCATAAAAAATAGTGTGTACCAAGTAACATAGAGAGAACATAAATGTTTGGAATGGTACAAACTTTGAGGTAAACCATTTTGAGCTAACATGTAAATAACATTTAATGATCGTAGTGCATTTTGATGTGGATCATCGATCCCTATGAGGGATGAACAACCAATTAGATGAAGAGGCAAAAAGGGAAGCATCTAGAAGACTCTACAAATTTCTTTAAATACGTAGATCCAAAAGCTATTTTTATATGCGAAGTAAGAGATCATACAAGATAGTGTGAATTGTACAAAGGAGTTAAATTTTGGATGTTGTATGCAAGATTTGTGAAGAATAGAATTAATGATATAATGAAGTAGTGAAGGACTTAGAAAACCTATATCAAATAAGAGATCAGATTAGAGATTGGAAGGAGGTGGTCTATAATTAGAAATTGTAAGTGCAAACTGAAGAATCGGGTACTAAATCAATTTTGATAGATTGAATCAAGGAAAATCTCTTAATAGGTTGGTTTTAATAGACCTTTTGTAAATCTCTTAACTACGTTTATACTTCATTGTAAGTGTAAAATAATTTAATAAAGGTAGACCTAACACTCTTAAATATTTTAACAAGGAAGACCCCTTATAGGGTAGATCATTAGAAGTGATCAGAATTTGTAGTCCTAATAGGATAACTTTGTTACTACAATAGTGAATATTTGTGGGTGTCATCCCCAATCCACTCTTACCTTCACCTTGGAGGATTTATGGGTTACCAAAATCTTTTTTGTTATGTGTTTGCATTTCATGGATGTGATGCATTGTTAGATTTTTTATTTTTCAAGTTATGTTATGCATAAGCTAGATATGAGATGGTTAATATGGTGAATATAGTAAAGTTGTTTTGAACGATAAAAGTTTTATAGATCCTGATTCACACCCTCCCCCATTTCCCCCATCTCAGTATCTTAGTTTCCCAATTTAATTCCAACAATTGGTATCAAAGCATCAATTCTCTTGAAAGAAGTCTAACACCTCAGGAGTTTATATCTTGAAGATGGAGGCTCACAAATTGGGAAAGGTAATTGATAATCAAGTAATTGACATCTAGCTCATACTACAACAACTTGAAGTAGCAAGATAGGAATTAAGGAAATCAGTAAGAAAGAAAAATGATATGGCCATTCAAAATAATGAAACACTTTATGAAGAAGTTGATACACAAGGATTGTTTAACACTATAAATTTCAATTAAAGTGATGCAACCATTACAAATATATTGGAGAAGAAAAGTATCTTGAATGAAGAAGTCATGGGATTGAAAAGAGATCATTAAATCCAGTCGATAAATCTATGTGAAGTAGTCAAACAAAAGAAGAAAGATGAAGAAGAAAAAGTTGTGCTTAAGGAAGACAAAAGACAAATGGCTATTCGACTTGAAGAAAGGTCATAAAATGTAGAAAAGATAAAAAATACTCTGCTAGACATGAAAAATCAATTAACACTTGCAAATCAAGAATTGAACAAGAAAGACATGGAAATAGAAAATTTGAGATAAAAAACTAACCTACCAAGGAATGTATTAAAATATGAGAAAGAGTTTGTGGAAAAAATGAACAAGCCCGATGAAGAAATAAGATACTTTGAAGAACTGATGAGATCACCTAGGTCATCTGGCACTACTTTTGGACAAGGAAATAAAAATAAAAATTCATCTACTGAATAAGGAGAATCATCCAAGAGTGGAGAGCTAAGGAATGCCAAATAAAAAGATAAATCTACATGCTATCATTGTGGTAAACTTGGACATACTAAAAACATCTGTAGAGGCAAGAATGATAGGAAAAACCCTAAAACTAAGTTTACTCATAATTTCTTTTACTATAAGAAGAGAGGACATAAATACATGAGTGCATATATAAGATGAAAAATACACCTACTGCACCTATATTTGAGGGATATTATTACAATTTTCAAAAGTTTGGACATAGAGCATATGAATCTAGGTCAGATGCAAAACCCTACTAGATGAACAAGAGGCAAGTCAATGCACCTAAGAAAGTTTGTTCTAATTGTCATAAGGTTGGACATGTAAATAAGAACTATATGACCTAAGAACCAATACCAAATAATGAACACAACAAGGGCAAATGAAAATTAGATGTTGATAAAAAAAAGAAGCAAATAAATCAAACTTGGAAGAAAAGGTGGAAGTTGAAAGCACTAAAACAAATGAAGTTGAGATCACCCAATCCAATGGACAAGCTAATCACACCACCTCAAAATGATCAAGAAAGTTATGTAAAGAACTATATATTTAATTATTTATCATACATCGATTCCTAACATTAATTTTGCAAAAGTTCATATATGTATGAGAAAAGATACATTAGAAAAAATATACGGTAAGATAGTGCAAAAGTATCAATTACACATTGTGTGTCGAGCATCAGTAAAATTGTTTATATTGACCTAGCATTTTGAATATGGACTAAGTACTCCAAATGTCAAATTGATGTATAGGCTGAGTTATATGGAATTGGATGAGTTGCATAATGGAGGTCAAGTTCAAAAGTTTAGTAATGGTCGAGACAACTAAATTCCACCTAATAGAGAACACAACATATATGGAGACCCTAACTTGAATTAATGGAGGTGTATATTGAGAATTGTAAGGTATTTTACACACCTTGCATTCATATTTCAAAAGCACAAAGTGATTTGAGAAAATTGTAAAGAAAATGTAAGGTGATTATAAGTGAATTAGAAGTGAAAAAGTGATCAAGTATTGATTGCAAGTTGTGTCAAGTTGTTTAGGAAGAAAAGTTTAAAAACCCTAACATGAGAAGATTGAAATCTTCATCATCTGTAGCAAAGAATCAAGGAGAACATGTAAGTAATATTCAATTGGTGAAGAGTGAAACTTTTCCTCAACCTAACAAGTATCTTGTTATTTTTGATATTTCCATGAAAGGAGACTCAATGGGTGTGTTATCATTGATACCGCATAAGGTTATTATCATTCATGATGTAAAGAGTTGTTACATGTGCAAAATTGGTGAAGTTAGAGACTACGAGATTTGTGTGGCTTATGAAAAATTGTTAAAAGAAAAGGGTTAACTTGTGCCCTAGATTTTCCAAGTAATTTCAAAATTGAATGTATTAAGGTTGTGCTGAGTAGAATTCATGATATGGAGTTGTGGCTAGAAAATGGACAAGTTAAGATCACAAAGAAGATGATACATGTTGTTATTGGTTACCCAACATTCAAAAAGAGAAAGACAATGTGTTTCAAAAGTAAATAAGTTGTCAAGGAAAATACCAAAGCCAAGTGGAATGGATGTGGCATGTCTATTTCAAACACCATTAATCCATTAATCTATTTTTTTGTGAGAATAATCTCTCATAAGTTTTATCAATCAAGTTGACCAAATAGTTTGTCATGTATGGCACTTGATCAAGAATGGAAGATTGTTGTGAAGGATCATGAATATGATCTTGGTGAGTTACAAATGTTACAACTGGTAGAGAACTTGATATCAATCAGGAAAGCAAATAATTTAATGTGTAAGTTTGGATCATTGATTATGTGCATTTTAATTTACACTCAGAATTATTTTCTATCTATTGGGAATGTTGTATGGGAACAAGATAAACCTATTACAAGGTAAATTGGTGAGTACATAACAAGTTTGGGAGAAAATTTTGAGAATATTCTAGTTGGATATTTTGAAGAGTTCAAATAGAAGATGAGAAATAGATTAAGGATCCATGCGTCCTTAGTTGAGAAGCATTATAATGATGTATGCTTTCTAGTTGATATAGATAACACATTTTTATAGGAAGTTAGGCCAAGGATAGCCTACCTTAAACATTTTGGCTATGAAATTGAGATTAATGTTGTAAGTGCAACCATCATTGCACTACTAAAGGAATAAATTGATGCAAAGGTCGAGTCCTTTGGAAAATTTGAAGAAGAAAAAGCTAGAATAACAGTTGATCTCAAGATTGCTTCTATAGATATGAAAATGAAGAAAATGATTGAAGACCTAGATGATAAACTAGGTACACAAGTAAAAGGAAAATAACCTTTCATGTTGACACAAGGTCTTGGACAAGATAAAGAAAATGATAGTGATGTTGAGGAAGATGAAGAGGAAGAGAGTGTAGAGAAATAGGGTAAGACCCTAGTACTTGTCACCCCACTTGTGAAGAAGGTTGAAATAGTAAAATATACTAAGCCTAAGGTGAGGAAAGTTGCAAAGAAGGTAGAATTCAAGCCCCTCTCTCCTCCTACACCATAAAGACCAAGAAAAAGGGCAACAACAGTAGCAAGTGTCAAGCCACCAATCAAGAAAGGAGTGCTAAAGATCACAAAACCAAGTGGTACAAGTGTAGAGAAGAGGAAAGTTCCATCCATTATGGACCAAAAAAAGAAAAGAAGGATAGTGAAGCTAAAAGATCTTGAAGAGGAAGATGAGAGGATCAAGTCTGATGAACCTAGTCAACACCGAGTTAGTGTACCTACAAAGCCTAGAAATATTGACAAGGTATGTGCCAAGATCAGAAACTCTACTGGCCTATCAATATTCAGATATGTGAAGTATGATACATTGAGTAATGTTGATAAATCTAAGGTAGAGGCGGCCATGATAGAAATGATGGCTAATAATAAGCTTGCACCTATAGAATTGGAAAGGAAGATTCTAAATTATTTTTATAGTATCCTTCATGGAAAATGGCAACAAGCAACAAAAATTGAGAAGCAAGTACAAAAAGGTAGATTAGCCAATAATGTGCCTAAATTAACAAATTAAAAAAAAAGTAAACATTTTTGAAGAAGTATAGGAACTAATTTTTTCCTAAATTCATAACATTCATGATTTTATAGAATAAATTTGAGGTTGGTGCACAATAGAATGAATTATTATGGAAGATTTTTTTGGATTAATCACAAGAGGAGTTGAATAGGAGAAAGTAGTGGATATTGTAACCATCGAGGATAATCAAAGTGATGAAGAAAGTCTAGGTATGTCAAGCCCTCAAGGAAATGTATCACCCATTCATGATACAACATGTGACACTACTATATGATAACAAATAATGGATTATGCTAAAGAGGAGAAACACAAGTCCAAGTTGTTGATTTCAATAACCAAATAAATTAGTTGGAGCAACAACAACAACAACAATAGGCCTCACAAACAAAAACTTTGGCAATAGAGATCGAGGAACCAAAAAAGGAGGCAACATAAAAGGAGCAAGACAAAGACTCAAATGTAGACCAATCTACTACATATCAAATAGGACAACATGTCTTAGGACCTCAGGATGAGGGAGATAAGGAGACTAGATAGAAAGAAGAAGAAACAAAAAAATTGAATGTAGTGTTGAGTGCTACTATGTTTTTTCCCAACAGTTAAATACAACAAAGACCAAGTGGTGACAACCCCTCACCTATTCTAAATCTAATAGTGTCAAGTAGTATCACTACAAAGAAAAGAAAGGGAAATAAGAAGAAGGATAGTTCACCAGATAGCATTGTTACTGTAGATGAAATTATTGAAATGCCAAAATGGGATTTGAGAAATCTCACATTCGAGAAAACTACCATCTTGCAAGATATCCTAGCAAAAAAGAAAAGACAAGAAGAGATGAGGTGTGAACAACAACAGAAATAGGTGTTGCATGATATCAAGGACATATTTGTTGGTAACTTTGATATTTAGACTATTGATAAACAAGCCCCCATTATCTCTCAGTTGGTTGAAATTGTTGAAAAAGTCAACACTAAGGATATTGAGGAAAATGAAAAAATTATGGCTTAGTGTGAAAAGGAAAAAGAGAGTAATAGAGAAAGTTTCTACTATCATTGTAGTGAGAAATTTTGAATTGAAGGCACCTATACATAATTTAGAAGAACTTGTCAAGAAGGTACAAGATCTATACAATATATTTTTTGATGTGCTACTCATGAATTTTAGGAAAATATTTAGAGGATTCAAGCTGACATGAAGCTATCGGGGAGTTCCATCTCTTAGTTAGTTGAATCAAGCTTAATGTATTATAACAGATTGTTGTTTTCATAAGGAATGTTGGCTGAACTAAAAAGGTTAGATAGAAGGATGAGGGACAAAATTATATCTATCCAATCAATTTTGACACCTCACTTGGAGGTTATGCAATGAGAGCTAACTTCAACGAAAGATCTAGTGCAAAGAGATCATAATCCTTCTATTTTTGAGAGCTTTATTGATGTGGAAACTAATCTAGATTTAAAAATTCATGTTTTGGAATCAGTGAGAACCACATGAGATCATGCTCTTTCCATGATAAATCAAATATGTAAACCATTCATTGAAAAATATGGGTTGATTCTACCTACTCAGCCCTAGAAGCAGACATAAGTGTCAAAAACAAGGAAGAAATGATATGAAAAAAGGGGGATATATGATTGATTTATATAAGGGAGATGATAGATGATTGATGAAATGGAATGATGAGCTACAAGGGGGATAGATATAGAGATTCAAAGCTCAAAGAGATAGAAGTCAGACAAGGTATGACAAAGTTACAATCAAACTATTTAGAGTCATGTAAAGTATGTATTGTATATTGTATTATAAAAGAAAGTTTTGAAGTTCTATAAGAATTGGGTCATAGACTTAGGGGGAGTGCTATTATTTTTGTACTATTACATTGTAATCCTGAAAAAGTGTTTTTTCCACTAATGCTAAAGGGGATATTGTTGGTATCTCTAAGTCTTGTTGTCTATTAATGTCATACACTTAGTCATGTTAGTCATTACTACGACTGAGCTACTCTATATAGGCTGAGTAATGAAAATACTTGTACATAAATATGTATAAGTCAAGCTCTATAGGAGCCAAGCAAGTCTTTGGTTGTGAGTACTTTCAATATAAGTCGAGCATAGTGAATGTTGAGCAGACAGAGCACATAGATGTTGAGTTATATAGAAGGAGTCAATTAATTTAAGCTCAAGAAACAATAGGAAGAATAGTTATAACCAAGCATCAGAGATATTGTGTGTCAAGTAACACAGAGAGAACATAAATTCTATAATGGTACAAACTTTGAGGTAAACCATTTTGAGCTGACTTGTAAATAAAATTTAATGATCATAGAGTGTGTTATGAAGGTTGTTATGTGTTTTGGCATGGATCATGGATCCCTATGATGGATGAACAACCAATTAGATGAAGAGGCAAAAGGGAAGCATCTAGAAGACTCTACAAATGTCTTTAAATAGGTAGATCCAAACCCTATTTTTAGACATGGAGTAAGAGATCAGAAAAGATAATGTGAATTGTACAAAGGAGTTAATTTTTGGATGTTGCATGTGAGAGTTGTGAAGATCAAAGTTAGTGACCTAATGAAGTAGTAAAGGACATAGAAAAGATATATCAACTAAGAGATCAAATCATTGATTGGAAGGAGGAGATCCATAATCAAAAATTGTAAGTGCAACCTAAAGGATCAGGTACTTAATCAGTTTTGACATATTGAATTAGGGAAAATATCTTAACATAGTGGTTTTAACAGACCTTTTGTAAATATCTTAACCAAGTCCTTACTTCATTGTAAGTGTAAAATCCTTTAATAAAGGTAGACCTAATAGTCTTAAATATTTTAATAGGGAAGATACCTCATAGGGTAGATCATCAGAAGTGATCAAAATTTGTAGTCCTAATGGGCTAACATTGTTATTGCAGTAGTGAAGATCTGTGGGTATCAATCCCACCCTAGTTTAACCTTAACCTTGGAGGGTTTATGGGTTACAAACTTTTTTTTTTTTATGTGTTTACATTTCATGGATGTGATGCATAGTTAGATTTTTAATTTTTGAAGTTATGTTATGCATAAGCTACATATGAGATGGTTAATATGGTGAATGCAGTATATTTATTTTGAAGAATAAAAGTTTTATAGATCCTTATTTACCACCCCCACCCCACTTTCAGTATCTTAGTTTCCCAATTTACTTCCATCATATCTATGTCAAAATAATACTCAAATATGTGCTTGAGAATTTTTTGAAACGTATGTTTTTATTGATCTCAATATATTTGTTTGTCTAGTGACCCAGTCAAGTTTAGTGATTTTTTTTATTAGTGTAGAAAGTACAATGAAGATTGAAGTTTGTAAATAATTGTCTATAGTTGATCCATTTTAAATTTATAAGGTTCACATAGAGATTTGAGTGAGTTGTGAGTATCTATGTCATTATTTTTTTGTTGCTAGTAGTGGTAGAGTGATACTATTTTAATCTACATTACTCCACATTGTAATATCTTGCTCTATGGATTTGAATGTATGTTTAAAAATGGATGTTGATGTGTATTATTAATCTAATTGGTTCACGGCTTGAAGGTTTGTAAGTAATTTTTTAAGGTTGAAATTCAAGTTTGTTAGTGTTTCCAAGACTTTGATATAAATTGATGGTAAAATTTCTAGTAATTTGTGTTGATCTAGATATCGATATGGTAATTCATGATGTTAGTAAATTTTTTTTTATCATGTTCCTTTTGTATTGGTGACTAACATTTATTGTTGTACTCACAAATGATGTTTTTCATTGGTATATTGGTGTTCTTTACATTCTTGGATGACTAAATTAGTGTAGCATGTTTTGGATGTTTGATGCATAATTCTTAAATGTGTATCACATTTATCAAGATATATTTTGGTCTATGCTATATCTTGTCTAACACTTCTTTGTCTGCAAATAATATTTTATTGAGTATCATTATGTTTGTATAATTAAGTGGTGATTTTTTATTTGACCTTGATGATCTTTCCAAGTTTGATGTCACGTATAAATAAATGAACAATCTTGTATTCATGTATAGTGGAGAAGATATAAGTGAGTTTTCATGTGTACTATCTATATACATACTTTGAAAGAATAGAAGAAGTGTGTAAAAAAATGTTGTTTTATGCTTTAATTGAATTGATCTTGGCATAGTGGAGATGTTATTATAGTTCATAATTTGTGGATGTGATTTGAGATTTTCCTATATATCAAGTGAACCTTTGTTAGGAAGTAAAACCTTTAAATTTTGAGAAGTGAGCTCTAGAAAACATTCTTAAATGCATGTGCAAGTATGTGAAGGTCATGGTGTACTAAACTAGGCCCATAAGCAGCAATGAAAATTCAAAAAAAATAGGATTAGGCAAGCTTATGTAAAAATTTGAGCAATTTGTCAAGCTTATATTAAAAAATATGTAAGAAGAGAGTTTGTATAGAATTGGATTTTGTTTTTAAGGGAGAGGTCCTATTTTGAAAAAATTAATATTTGGTGAAAATTTTCAATTTCAATGGAACAATATTAAAAAAATAGAAAAAAGATACGAATAGGTTTACATGCGACCACCTCAAGCACAATCAAATACTAATTTTTTTGACAAGATTCTGTATATAAGTAGTAGACTCATGTCTAGATGTGACACATATTTTATTGGAATTTTTTTCCAAGTAAATAATTAATTATAATTTTTCTGCTACAACTTTTGCAGAATAAAAAAATCCAATGTCTAAGAATAAAATTGTATTTCAAAAAATGTATACTATTTAAAGTTTTTTTTATAAAAAAATTAGTTTATCAATCAGAACATAATAGGTAACCCAATTAGGAAATAAATAACAATTACCTATTAAACCAAAAATTTGGCAACAATTATATTGTGTTTTGGAAATATAAGATATTGTTGGCACTTAGGAGTGTTGCAAAGATGTTTTATTAATGACATGTTTTTTCATTGATGAAAACATATATTATTTTCTTCATGATAGACTCAAATTTTGTATATCAAAGGTATGTATTAGTTTAGCATAGACAATGGTTCACAAATTTGAATATGTAAGAAAACAATTCTGTAGAAGAATGATTGTAGATATCATGTTTATGTTTGATGTACTTTATGTGGTATTTTGGTTGAGTTAGAGTATTTTTTGTGAAGATTGGTAGTAGAAAAATGCACAAGAAAATGTGAAAGAGTTACTTACAGTAATTTTTTCTATATTCTAAAGAGTAGGAATTAATATTGGAAAGCATGGAGAATATTCATATTTGTGATTCATTTGGCCTACTATGGGAAGGTTATTGGTGTGTAATGTGCAACCTTCCCAAAGTAAGCCAAATGACTCACATATCTAAACATAGTATGAAGTAAATAATTAATTATAAAAAATTTTCTACAACATTTCTAGAATAAAAAAGACTATAGTTTTTGACCACCTTAATTTAGTATAAACTTCATAAAATTAAATTTATAATTTTTCTTGTAGTAAAAAGAAGAATAGAATTTGATACATATGTTTTATTTCAAAAAATTTACAACATTTGAAATTTGTAGCTATTTTTAAATTAGTTTATCAATCATAACTAAAGAGGTAACTCAATTAGAAAATAAATAATAATTATTTATTAAAATATAAATTAGAAAGCAATTATATTGTGTGCCATACTAAAAAGTGAACTCTCACTTTATAAAACCTTTAATCCCTCCTTAGTGTAGTTTGGTATATTAGAACATCTTATTGCATTTAATTATTTAAATTAAGGTTCTTTTTCTTCCTCTAATCTTTCTCAAAGCTCTAAGATGACATCAGTTTACATGCATGGCTTCTAATTTATTCCTCCAATCATAAAAATGTGCGCTTTAAATACATTTTGAATTGATTTTTTCTCATCTCATCATAAATTCCTTGATCCACACAATATTTATCATATCTGGAAACTCTTTCTAGATGTCAAAGACTTGGGACTGGGATCAAGGTCATCCTTAGCTTAGGAATGAGGTTGAGGTTGACCTAAGCTTAGGAGTTTATTTTTAGTATGTCTCAGTCCTGATGAAAAATGTTTTCATTTTCTTGCCTTTATAGTAAGCCCTTTCAATTTTGATTAAGAATCAATATAAAAGGAGTGTTGGTGTAAATAAGTATTTACTATTTACACTTACGTAAGTTTACTTAGGTTAATGCATATTTTTATTATCTATTTATTAGTCACCTACAAGTATGTGCACTCTTGTGAGTTGTCATGTTGACAACACAAGAGTTTGCACCTCTTTTATGCACATGGTGTCTACAACCTTGTCATTCTTATCCACTCATCTAGAATGATGTATAAGGCATGTCCTTATTTGTCATGATGCTAATCTTATCTCCTAGTTCTTTCTAAAGACATTCTAGGTGCTTCCTTAGAGGCCTTTATATATAGGCACTCCTAGTGTGTTTTCACTTCATATACTAAATAGAGCAATGTATTAGGACATACTCTGATTAATTGATCATATCCATTTTTGGTCTACAGTTGTGCTTGTGTTTGAGTTCTTAGTTCCTGGGTGAATTTTTCCCTAAGGCAAATTCTTACATGGTACCAAAGCTTGGAGAATTTCTCATCACATTGTCATTCAAGACTATTGTTGATTCAGCACCTTAGCCCAAATCTGGAGAACTACAAAAATTGGGAGTGTCTAGAGCCAGATCTGACCTCGCCATTGCGTTCAAAATGTTTATTTGGTGCCCACCCTAGGCCAAAGTCGATTGTGAGGAAATTTTTTTTTGCAAACCGGCACCTGAAGGACTGATTTGTAGCATTGGTATGATCATTTCAAATCTATATATTTAATTTTCAGATCAGCATTTTTTTCATCTGCATCTCTGCTAATTTTTTTTGGATCTGCATTATTTTCTAAAAAAAATTTGGCCATAGGGCCATATGAGAGATTTTTTGCAGGTAAATATTGGAGCTTGTTGGTGCAAATCAGATATTTCCATCACATTTAGAAGGTAAAAAAAAATCCCAAATCAACTTTTGTTTCAACAAAATTGAACATCCAAGGTGAAATCTAGAGTCATTTGATTTTTGGAGGCACAACAGCAATTCAGAAAAAATAACAGTAGTAGTGATTTTCAAACAATGATATCTCCCTCATACATACTCCTTTTTGCAAGCAATTTTTTTTGTTTAGGAGTAGAATTTTGTGATTTGCACATTGGTGTAGGTGGTTTGAGATCTCTATTCCAAAATTTTTTTGCAACTCACAAATTTCAATATTTTCCACTTAAAATGCTTAGTACGGGCTTATCTGAACTCCAAATTAGGTTCTATTTTTTTGAAAGTGCATATTTTTTTGTCTACTTTCCAGATCTAAAATTAGATTATAGTCTCTATAGATAGAAATACTACTTTCAAAAATAGGTCCTATATTGGCAAGTGGCTATCAAGTGCCAAAGCATCCTTTTTGGGGGGTTCTTTGTTTCTTTGGAGGTTTCTTTGATTCTATTTTCCATTTTGGGGGTTCATTAATTGATCTCATGGAGGATTTTTGTTTCACATGTTGGCATGGAGTTAGACCCAGGTTGACAAAAAGAAACTATCACAAATGAAGTGATACACACCTTGATCATCTAAGAAGAGAGCATAAGGAAGTATTTCCTTATTTATGTTCCAATGAATTGATCTCTAACACTAAAGAACAGCCACCTGTTCACAAAATTTTGGTTATCATTTGTTTCAGTCTCTCTTATTTTGATTATTATAAGGTGGTTTCTAGGTTATGGTATCCATATGATCTTTGGATCTATCTTTGGGAGCTGTATGGAGATCCACACATTCCTCCATTCCCAGAAGATCTCATACCTCTAGTTGTAGCTAATTCCTCTTCAAATGAGATTACACCTCCAGATACTCATGTTGCTCCTACTAATCTTGTTCTAGCCACAGATGCTTCAAATTTAGTGTAGCAGGACCCTTTACATCTTCCTAATCTACCTTCATGTGATGACTTCCTTCCCACTCTTGCAGGCCTATTCGTGGAGTCTCACATTGAAGATGTGGGAGACACCCTTGATGATATTCATCTTCTCTTTGAGGTGAATAATACATTCATTGTTGTAGTGACAGATTCATGTACTTCAACATAGCAGGGTACAGATAGTCTTCTAGCCTCAAGTGATGACTTCTTGCCAAAAAATTTAGCTTTGTTCTTGGAGTCACACACAGCTAATTTGGAAGACTTCTTTGATGATCTAACACTTCTCTTTGCTGAGGATGATCCTTCTACAATTTTTGTGAGGGCCCACTCTAACCCTCATGTCCTTTCTCTAAATGATCAGTCTTTTTGGGCTGATGTGATTGTGGATACTTATGTACAACATTTGCAGAAGCTTTCTTTGTCATTTGAGAAGACTGTTGGTTTTTTGAAACAAGTTCTACATCACTCCTTGTTCGATCTACACTTCTTCTCAGTGCATTTGGAGGAAGTCATCATTAGCATCGACATAGGGACATTTGAATGAGTTTTAGAGGCACCATTCATCTTAGAGATTCCTTCTCCATACAGGGCACACATCTCCTTTGTACCTTTATATTTGTTCTTCTAAAGGGGAGGAACGTCATTCAAAGGTCATGGATTAGCTTATATGTTAGAGCATTTCTCATTGATTGGCACACTACCTTTAGAGGGGGGGGGACTGCCTCGTCTTCTTCTTCTCCTTTTTTAGTGCGGACTTTTTCCTCTTAGGGGGTTTTGTCCTTCTCCATTTTTTTCTTGTATATACTTGATGTATGTCATAATGGGGGGGCCTTGATTACTCCATCCATCCATGCATCCCTTTTCATCTCTCTTTTTGGGGGAGGGTTTTTCCCATGAGGTTTTCCCTCTTTCCCCACTTTATGAGAGATTTGCATATCATTATGGGGTAAAAGCATAGATTTGTGTCACCGTTTGTGATACAAAAACCTATTTTGGTCAAATATTATTTCTCTATCAAAACTCAATTTTAAAAAAAAACTAAAAATACCCTTTTATAGATTTCAGATTCAATATCATCATTATATAAATTTTTGAGTGTTTTGATTAGTTATAATATGTTATAATCTCAAAATATTATAAGTCGATATTTCAACATTTTAGAAGATGCTCTCTCAAAAAATGATAAAAAATAGTAAATCATATCAAAAAAATAAAAATAAAAATATTTATCACTAGAGGAGAGAATCCTCTTCACGAATATGTAATTTATTTTCAAGAAGGTATAGATTTGATAGGGAAGTTTTGACGGGAGGAAAAAATTGTTGGATTCTCACAAGGTCGAACTTGAGTACTTATAACAAAGAAAATATACATCAAAAATAATTATTTCTTTTTTTGTGCGCTAGCTATACATGTCATCTATAAAATATTTTCAAATTAGAACCAAAAAAGGTGATTTACACATACTTGTTTGATGGGAACTACATCCTATATTTTTTACAGTTAAAAAAGGGACTTCAAAATAAAATAAAATGAATAAATTCTTAGTCAAAAAAATTATAAAAATTATAGGCATAAAATTCATACAATTCTACACATTTCATTAGTTTACATCATCTTCATATTTTAAACACAAATACCATTTTTTTTGTCATTAATGTTGAACTGTTACATTCTGATATCACATTTCTTTATAAAAGGTGACACAGGTTTGTGCTTTTACCCTATGTACATGGGTACCTAACATGGCCTCGTAGCTAGGACCCATTATGCATATCATCCTAGTTTTCGTAAGCTTAAGGGCATTCCCCTAAGTTGCACTTAAGGGGGGGTGTTGGTGTAAATAAATATTTACTATTTACACTTACTTAAGTTTACTTAGGTTAATGCATATTTTTATTATTTATTTATTAGTCACCTAGGAGTATGTGCACTCTTATGATTTTTCATGTTGACAACACAGGAGTTCGCACCTCTTTTATGCATGGTGTTTGCAACACAAGAGTTAGCACACTAATTAAGCACATGGTGTCTACAACCCTGTCATTCTTATCCACTCATCTAGAATGATGGATAAGGCATGTGCTTAGCTGTCATGATGCTGATCTTATCTCCTAGTTCTTTCTAGAGACATTCTAGGTGCTTCCTAAGAGGCCTTTATATATAGGCACTCCTAGTTTGTTTGCACATCATATACTAAATAGAGAAATTTCTTAGGACATACTCTGATTAATTGATCATATCCATTTTTGGTCTATAGTTGTGCTTGTGTTTGAGTTCTTAGTTCTTGAGTGAATTTTTCCCTAAGGAAAATTCATACAAGGAGGCTTACTCACCTCATTTAATTATATGTGATATACACTAGTTCTCTATACAATCTATGATAAAAAAATAAAAAAAGTGAATTCAACGAGTTCTCAGGAAATCATTCAAGGAATCTATTTCCATCCTACAAGCATTTAAGGTCTACTTTTTCCATCATGCATTTCTTCTTGTAGATCAAGTTTCTTTCTTCATTTAAGAGAGTAGAGTTGGACCATATATGAGGATGTCTACTTTCATACAACACACATTCATTATTGAGGGAAAATTACAAGCATCCACATACATGAGGTGTTGTCTTACATGATTTCCTTTTGGTTTTTTGTGTTGATTCAAGGCTATTGCATTGACATATTTGATCATATATAAAACATAATTGTATCAACATTGTTATGATATTCACCATTGTTAGATTTACTTCTATTACATGTGTTAGTATTCATTTTTATATCTTTCAATTCAAGGTTAATTCTTCAATTGAGGGGTTTGATCAAGGTACGACCTTCTGCACCAATAAATTCCACTCCCCCACCCCCACCTCTTTTGTGTAGTTACAATTTTATATGTTTTAGATTGGATTACTTGATCTAGAATTTCAATTTTTAATAAACTTATTAGTTTTAATATTTCTATACATAGAAGGTGGAGGTTGAACTAGACCTAGACGTTAGGTTGGCCTAGGCACTAGAAGTCAACCTTGATGTAAGAATTCCATTTTTTATAAGTTTGCAAATCCTAACATGTATTTTATAGATCTCATTTAGTTGCATCTTTCACTTTAGTTTGACAATTTCTTTGTAGGTTTTTATTTTGGTAAGCATATCTTCCTTCTTTGAAATTCCATACCCATTTATTTTCTAAATTATATCACATAATTATTTTTATAGATCTTACTTTCATCATAGCATTTTGATTCTTTCTCTAATAGAAAGAAGGAACAAAATCCAAAGTATCCTTACACCTAGGAAGATCACACATTGGTACTTCCTCTTTTGTGACAATTAACATTCCCTCATGGAGTGATCTTGGTATTACTTCTATCTTTGTAATGGTGGATTCCATTTTTTCCATTACATCTCTCTCTCTCTCTCTCTCTCTCTCTCTCTCTCTCTCTCTCTCTCTCTCTCTCTCTCTCTCTCTGTCTCTGTCTCTCTCTCTCACACACACACACACACACACACACACATAACCTATCCCCCTCTCCCCCTATCCCTCAACTCTCCCCCTATCCCTCATCTCTCCCCCTCTCCATTGGCTTAATGAGATGAGAGATAATAAGAAACATATTAACATGTGTTAGAATTCTTTAGAGTAATTGAGAGGGGGGGGGTGAATCAGTTATTCAAGGTCCAATGATGTCCAATACAACTTATTTCTACAAATCCTTAATTGCACATAACTAAAATTATTTTGCATGCAATTAAACATTAAACAATCATGAAAAGTAAACATGCATCACACCATAACACTAAGGATTTGATAACCCAGAAACCCTCCAGGAATAAGAAGGTAAAAATAGAGTGGGGATGATACCCACAAAATAATTGCGCAATTGATTTCAACCACTTCTGATGGTTTGCCTTGTTAAAGGCCTGCCCTGTTAAAGGCTACAAGACATTGTTAAATGTGACCCTGTTAAAGGATTTAAGAACATTCAACTTGGAATGTCACCCTGTTAAAGGATTTACATAGAGCTGTTAGGCTCACCCAAGTCCATGGGATTTTCAGTCACCTACACAAAAGAATCTTTCATCCCTCTGCAAGGATCTCCTATCCTCCTTCTAAGGATCTCTTTATCCTTCTCCTAAGGATCTCTTTATCCTTCTCCTGAGGATTTCTTTGTCCTTCTCCTAGGGATCTCTTTATCCTTTTTGTAAGGCTTATTCAACTAGCTGTTAAGATAACCTAGCAATGTAGGGTTTCAATATCTAATACAATGGTAAGAAAGTATTAGAAGGGTTTTGACCTGATACAGATTGCAACTTCAACCTTGCAGATTTCAGATCACTTCTTCAGTTTTCTTCTTTGAGTGACTTTCCTCCTTTGCAGTGTTGATAGCTTGTTCACCCTTCAAGATCTATCTCCTTGAGTTCTTCCACTCATTATGCCAATGCTCTCTCTGGTTACTCAATCAATTCAAAGTCTTGATGCTCTATTCTTACTCCTCTTGGCTTCTTCGCATGATTACACTTATGACCAACTCCTTCTCATGCATGTGCACTTGATCTTTGACCTATAACTCCTTATATAGAAGTTTTGTTCTTGATTTCCCACTCAAATATCCCTCTCCAACTTTAGGGTTTCAATGGATTAGGTAGGATACAATGTATCTGTCCCATATCTTGTCTCTATCTAAAAACTTCATGATAAATCCATTAGCATTCACCAAAAATGTTTCACATACTGTTCAATGCCACCAGCTCATCATTCTTATCTTCTATGTGGTTCACAAAATTCTAGATAACTACCATGTTGGCTTAGATCTGGCAAATCTTTGACTTTTCAAAATAATGCAGCAACTCGGCATCATTGGTTAATTGATGCTCAGCACCTTCTATGTTACTCAGCATCTTAATATTATTTATTGGTGCTCGACACCTATATCTTGCTCGACACCTGTAGACTGCTTAGCACTTGATCTTCACTCGGCACCTGAAGGCTGTTCGGCACTTGAAGATCACTCAGTACCTGATCTTCACTTGACACCTGAAGGCTACTCGGCACCTAAAGATCACTTGACACACACTAAGTTGAACTTGTTCGACTTCAACTAAGAATCTATTCAGCACTAACTAGGACTTAGTTAATCCTTACATCTTGTGTCTCAGTGTGTCCATCCTTTATGTCTTAGAGTATGTCATCAATGCACTATTTCATCAGTGGCTTAGCTGATCCTTGTACTTCATTACAACATTATAACTTCAACCTTTCTCTAGGTACTCTAGTTACATCTTATTGATTGCCACCTCCTTGTCAATCAACCAATTGATACTATTTGGATCACTAAAGCAATTGTCATTCCTGCAAATAGCAAGTTTGACATCAATGACAAAATAATGATTGAAACATTCTTTACCAATTCCATTTCTCTTCATTCATGATCTTTTCAATAATTTCCAACAAATATGATCTTTATCATATTAATTATATTTCTAAAACCCTCTACAATGGAGATGACTTGTCTAGTAGAGTTTTTGTTTCCTAACCATTACTCAAATTTTTGAAAGTCATGGGAAACTTTTTGAACTTGAAAATGAGAGACTATTAAGGTCTTATCTTTTTTGTGAGAAGAGTGGGACAATTTTTTATTAATAATAGGAGGAATATCATTAGTAGAATTATTTGTCTCATTAAGATTCCTACAAAAAATAGAGGATTCAATATCTAAGGAATACATAAGTCTATAGCTTCTCCTAATGAGAATTCTTTAGCTAGAACTCTAGGCATAAACACTCATGTATAAGAGAATGGAGGAGAGATGGATCTAATAAAAATAAATTTGTAAAAAATAAATAAAAAGTAGAAACACACACACACACAAACATAAAGTATTAAGAAAAATTTGAAAATATGAAAAGAATGACTCTTGTCAGCCATATTTCCAAGAAAGAATAGGAAAAAATATAAAGTGACTATCTATCTAATTACATCATGTAACTACCAATTCCTATAAATGGATTACTAAAATCCTATATATTGAATTTAAAACACTTTAATGTTGAGTTGCAAAAGCAGCAACGTCAATGTTATAGAACCCCACCAACATGCAATAGTTCCCAGTTGAAAAAATAATTTTTGGGTACAAGCACAATACCACTAAAGAACCACATAGTAATGAGGCTTACTCACTTCATTTAATTGTATGTGATATACACAAGTTATCTATACAATGCATTCCAAAGAAATCAAGAAACACATCTATTTTCAAACTACAAGCATTTAATATCTTCTCTTTCCATCATGCATTCCTTCTTGTAGATCACATTTATTTCTTCTTTGAACATAGTAGAGTTTGGAAATTATGAAGAAGTATACTTTCATGCATCACATATTCATCATTGAGGAAAAATTACAAGCATCCACATACATGATGTTTTTTCTTAAATGATTCACTTTTAATTTTTTGTGTTGATTCAAGGCCATTGCATTAACATATTTGATCACAAACTAAACATTATTGTATCAAAAGTGCTATGATATTATCCATTGAAATAGATTTACTTTTGATACATGTTAGTGTTCCTTCATTTATATCTATTTCAACTCAAGGTTAATTCATCAATTGAGGTTGGATCAAGGCAAGCCCCTCCCCAGCCATAAATCCCCCCCCCCTCTTGATAGTAGGTGGAATTTTATAGGGTTTGGATTGGATTCATGGATTTAGGGTTTCAATTTCTAATGAACTTACTAGGTTGATATTTCTATATAGAGCAAGTTGAGGTAAAACTCAACCCAGACCTTAGAAGTCAACCTTGACCTAAGACTTCCAAAAAATTTCATCTTTCAGATCCTGACATGTAGGCTATAGATCTCATTCAGTTGCATCTTTCACTTTAGTTTGAAAATTTGTTTGTATGTTTGTGTTTTGGTAAGCATCTCTTCCCTATTTGACATTTCATACCCCTTTATTTTATAAATCAGATTACATAATTATTTTTATAGAACTTACTTTCTTTATAGCATTATGATTCTTTCTCTAATAGAAAGAAGGAACAAAATCCAAAGTATTTGTACACCTAGGGAGATCACACATTGGTACTTACTCTTTTGTACCAATTGACATTCCCTTGAAGAGTTACCCTGGAATTCCTTCTATCTTTTTAATGTTGGATTCCATTTTTTTAATACATTTTGGTGATCTCTCTCTCTCTCTCTCTCTCTCTCTACAAAGATATAATAAGAAATTTATTAACATAATAATAATCATATTAATTATATTTCTTAATTTATCTACGATGCAAATGAGATGAGATATAATAAGAAAGATATAAACATAATATTTATCATTTTAATTATATTTCTCAATTTCTCTACAATGGAGATGACCTCTCTAGTAGATTTTTATTTTCCTAATCATTGCTCAAATATTTGAAAATCATGGGAAATTTTTTGAACTTGAAAATGATAGACTCTTAAGGTCATATATTCATCATGAGAATAGTGGAAAGAATTTGTATTAATAATAGTAAGAATATCATTAGTATGATTATTGGTCTCATTAAGATTCCTTTGATAAAAAGGAGACTCAAAATATCAAGAATTCATAACTCTATAGCTTATCTTAATTAGAATGTTATAGCTATAGCTCAAGGTATTAACACTCATGTACAAGAGAATGGAAGAGAGATTGATATTATAAAAATATTTTTTTAATAAATAAATAAAATGTAGAAACCCTATATATATTAATACAAAGTATTAAAAATAAGTAGAAAATATGAAAGTAGGGCTCGTGTTAGCCATATGTTCAAGAAAGAATAGGAAAAAAAATATAAAAGTGACTATTTATCTAATTACATCATGTAACTACCAATTCATGGAAATGGAGTACTAAAATCCTAGATATTGAATTTAAAACACAAAATAATGTTGAGGTGCAGAAGCACCAATGTCAATATTATAAAACCCCACCAACATCCAAGTTCCCAATTGAAAAACAAAAATTGGGCACAAGTGCAAGACTAGTGAAGAGCCACATAGAAAGGAGGCACTATCTCTTCTCATGAAAACTATTCAAGAAACTAGGATGCCAATTTTTTTTTTACCAATATCCCTAGGAATCCACCAATCAAGAACATTAAAAGCCAGATAACCTCACAAATAGTAAATCCTTACTCCCCTACAATGCTTGTCTATCAATTCATGATAGTGTGAAGTTGGGATGTTTCTTAAACCCCATTAGCCTAGTTATCACTTCCCACATCATCTTCCCCAGTATCTTACCCAATATTCTCTTGTCTAGGAAAAACAAGGTGTTCATGACTAGGTGCAATAAGCATGGCATTCACCTTATCTCGAATCAAATTGCAAAGAACCATTCATAATCCTCATGTAACATAGGAGGGCATGTTAAATGTACCTAAAATCTTGGATTTGAAAAATATAGTATGTTTCCATATATATCAATGTATACATGATTAGTAATTAAAACTTATATATTGAGATGTTTAGCCAAATATCCCTTACCCTCTCAAATGTCATAGTTTTAAATAGAAACAAGGAGTGAGTCAGTAGATATAAGACCTAGAAGTACCACCTTCCTCACCAAAACCTAAAAATAATTGGAAGATTGCAATACATCCATAGTAATAGAAAGGAAAATTGATATAACTTAACTAGGGAAGATAATAATTCTTGTCATTGGCACAAGGACTTCATGTCCAATGACATGTTTCAAATTTCTTTGAACTGATAATAGTCCAAATTAAATCTTATTCCAAGTTCCTCATTATTTATTTTTCCTTCGCAAGGACTCACATACATAAATGGGGTATATCTTATAATTATTTGGCTAATATTCTATAATACACTTGATACACAAATTGTAACATTTTGGAGAATAAAATTATTGATTTCCCAAGACTGTAAAGCCACATTTACTCATATTTGAACAAAAATCTCTAATTTTGTTTGAACACCTACCTTAATATTGTCTCTTGTTTTGCAAGCCTTAACCTTTCTAATTTTTTAACAAAAATAGAAATTTTAGTGAAAAGCACATCTAATCATCAAATATGAAGATCTGATGTAATGCATATAAAGGAGATATAAACATGCAAAGAGGATCCAACTACCAAAAGTAGAAGTGAGTAAGTAGAATCAACTTTACAAAAAATTATAGTTAGGGATATTGGAAGATGGGGTAAGGGTAAGTGCACTAATATGGGGTTCCAAAAAGGGGTATAATTTGCTATTTTTTTCTCAAAATAGACATAACTGAACTTTGACAAGAATTTGAAGAGAGTTGGACTCAATATTTTAAGATATCATTAAAATAAAATTTGTATCCCTCTAAATCTAGTTTCTAAAATATAATTTTTTTTGTTAAATGGTGGAGTTTAAGGCCCTCAAAAAGGGGGAGCACAAGGTGGTCATTTTTTAGTAAATTTATAACATAGTGTTAGGTGTGCTCACCCTAAAATCTTTTTCAAAAATTGAATTTTTTTAATCACTTTAGTGGGAAGTTAGCTAACACTTCATAGTTTATCCCAGATTTTTTGGCAATTTTATAATCTATATTTGATTTGTTATGAATTTTTAAAATGGAGTCTTCTTGAAAAGTTAAAATTTTGTTGTGACACCACTAGAAATCATTGAATTCTAACTAAAAATTAAAACTACTTTTTAAAAAAAAGTGTATATAATGGAGTCTAGTTTCTAGAAAAGAAACTTGTTGCAAGAAATGATGAAAGAGAAAAAAAATCTATCCCCATAGTACTACATGTTGGTTTTTGACAAAAAAATAGACATACATTGTAAGAAAATGAGTGGTGAAAGGCTCAACTTAATCTAAATTCAAAATAAATTTTTTTAGATAGCTAATAAAGAGATGTATAATATCATGTAACTTGATTCTCTTGTTAGATAACCACAAGTAAACCTAATGGAAGCCACACAACCAAATATATATTTTTTCTCATTAACTTGTTGGAAAACACATCTTATACCTATTTGAGATGTCCAAGCCTTTGGGTTGGATATCCAAGGAAAATCCAACCCTTAGCCACGGTGAACTCCAATGCCTTACATAGGGTGTATGCACTATAGTAGATACACAATTTAGTTTAATATGAAAAATTGCAACTTTTATGCCATTTTGAAATACTGCATAAGCACTATGAAAAAACATAGTGTGTATGTACTATAGCTCATATGCGCTATGAAAAAACATAGTGTGTACACACTATAGTGAATCCACACTATGTTTTTCCTTGAAAGGCTCGAGAAAGACAAAGTATAGTGTGCATGCACTATAGTGCATACATAATATATTTTGTATGCACTATATATTGGATGGGGTAAAACCAAAAAGTGGTCATTTTCTTATCCCCCATCTTTGTGCACAAACCCATGAATAGGATAATTTATGCCTCCATTTTCATGATTGCACATTTAGAAGTAAGATACCCCACTAAGATCATGAGAGACTCAATTTTTAAATGGGATAATGATCCTTCACAAAATATGTAACAATGGAAATGAAAATTATGGATTTAAATGTAATATAAATGATAATTTAGGTTAGTTATTAAAAAATATAAAATAATAGATTGGCGTAAATTGAAAGAGAGCTAAAAGGTAGAAACATAAATGTAGATATGGTTTGTGCATGAAATCAAGGAATAGAATATAGGGTAAATAATTATTCTAGTGATTTTTATTGAGTACAAAATGGTTTTGGGAATCTATATATGGTATTTTCTACTAATGTTCTCAAGGATCTTTTGAAATTTTTGTAACTTGATCCTACAAAAAAATAGGAAAAAGGTAATATAAAAGAGTTTTCATTATTCAAATCTCTATTTAGGAATCAACCTAAAAAATTGAATTAGGTTATGTAAAAGGAATTATGTAAATAGGTAAATGTTTGATTCACCTTGCATAAACCCTCATGGGCAAATTGTCAAAATTGCTCATGCCCATGACGATGCTTGAGTATACTTGAAATCAAGTAGTTGACCTTGTAATGTAATACAAAAGTAATGATGAACTCACAAATGCATGGACCTATGAATGCCACTCCTAGATCTTGATTATAAATATGTTTGATAATTTAACACAATGATGGAGAGAGTTTGTGTGAATAAAAGGAAGGATCTTCTTGTTTGATTGATAATTAATCTAATTGGACATTGTGGGAGAGAAGCTTAATTCAATTGGAGAATATTGAATTTGAATTGAATATCTCAAGAAGAATTTGAGACTTTGAGAAATTTAATCTTGGATTCTTTCTTTCAAATGTTGAATCCAATTGCTCAATTTCTCTTGATTTCTTGAAAACTTGGTTGTAAATGTTTGCAGCTCATAAAGGATTCAAAATAAAGATGGATTGGGGATTCTAGTACTAAATACATAATTTCATATTAAAAAATAATACAAACCCAACACAAGATTAAATTACCCATGAGCACCTCAAAATAGAATTTTGGGCCACATTCTAGCAAAACCCCTCAAGGATAAAATGTTAAATTTGTTCTATCTTCAGGGATATTATTTTATTTTTTATAATTTGTAACTTGGGGAATGAGCCTAAAATTTTAAAGGTTGTTGGGACTAGTGAAAATATGTAGTAGGAAGCATAGAAAATTGTTAGGATGAAGCATAATGGGGATTTGGACCATGAAATCAAAAAAATGCAGTCCAATAGGCCTTAATAAATAATATAGTTATGGGTACTAGCTTTTTAGGATGGTATGATTCCAATGAAGATTTGTATTCAAAAAACATTGCATAAATAGAAACTAATTTTGAAGCTAGAAAGATTGTTGGTTTATTTATAAATAAAATGTTTTTTAAAATAATCATTAGTGCTTAGACATTATGTATGGGACATGTTGTTATCTAAATTGAGTTCTAGGAACACTCAAATTTTATGGATTGACAAGGAATAAGTTAAAGGATTATTAAACTTAACTAAGTGTATATACATAATATTTAGTGAATGAGCGAAAGTGCTTAAATAAGGTCTTTAAACATAATACTTCCACTTCACACTAACATTCAATACAAGAGAAAGAAGGGCTTCCAAACACATATCTTAATATAGCTTAAGCTAGATTAGAAAACCTAAATTTGGATGAAGGGGTGCCAATACTAAACTTGAATCATATCAAGGAAGTATGAAAGAAGTTCCTCCTCAATGCAATGTGAATTGATTAAAGATATGCAATGTAAATGCGAAATTGAACCAATTAATTTAATGAGAAGTGAAAGATATATCTAGGTGCTAAATGTATGCAATTAGTTTGATTAAGATATGGAAATTGAGCTAGGCTAAAAGATGAAATAAATGATAAAGTGATAACCTCAAAATGCATAAGGAAAAATGTTTCTTTTCACTTTGAAAGTTCCATATCTAAAATTGTGAATAAACTTCCTGTTAGGATTAAACCATAGACATAAATAACAATTACATGCAAATATAAAAAATATTAGAAAATAATAGATCTCATAGAAAAAAACACAAGACAAGTCAATATTTAATGTGGTTCACCCAATCCCTAGGCTATGTCCACCAAAAAGAAAGTCTAATATATAATTATGATCCAGTGAGTACAACCTGATTACAATCCATAATTTCTTAAAACTCAATACTGTCACAAGAACCAATTTTTGCATCACCACAATGAAACAATCCCTAACCCTGAGCCCTTTTATACAAGTATTTTTACCACTTTAGGGTTATAATTAATAATTACATGTACTTCCCTGATCAGTCACCACAATCTAACAATCTCCCACTTGGGGACTGATCAGGCTCCACACTAAACAATAATCTCCCACTTGGAGACTAATCCTATAGCTATGCTACTACTACATGAGGCTCCCACTAGATCAAACCACCCTAGACTTTGTTGTTCATTTATTCATGTTTAGTCTAGAAGATCAGCAAAGCTAAAGAGGAGTCTGGCTTCTCCCTTGTTACTACCTTTGTAAACATATTTGTTGGACTGTCATCTATATGTATCTTGTCTAACTTTAACTGTCCATCATCCAAAACTGACCAAATGAAATGGTATCACAAATGTATGTGTTTGGTCTTTGTAAGCATAGCTGAATTCTTTGCAAGATGAATGGCACTCTGACTATTTGTAAACAAATAATTATTCTTTTAAGGGTGTCCCAATTCTTCCTAGAAGACCTGAAGGTTGTCCCAATTATTCCAAGAAGAACTAAAGCCATATAATCTCCTTTGCTACCTCTATAGCAGCAACATACTCTGCCTTTATAGTGGATAAAGCATTAACCTTCTATAACCTAGAAACCTAGCTCACAGCTACCCCACCAATAGTAAAGACATAACCTATAGTACTCCACTTAGTATCAATATCTCCTACCAAATCTAAGTCAACATACCCCTATAAATCAGTAGCAGAACCCCCAAAGTGTAAACACATATTGGATATTCCATTCAAATATTTGAGAATCCATTTAACTGCATTCTAATGCTCAATTCCTGGATGACTCATAGACCTACTAATGACTCCCACTACATGTGCAATATCTGGCCTAGTACATACCATAGCATACATCGAGCTTCCTATAGCTGAAGCATAGGGTACCTTTGACATCTTAACCTCCTCTTCTTGTGTCTTGGGACACATCTCCTTAGTCAACTTCAAATGACCAGGCAAAGGTATGCCGATAGCTTTAGCATTCTCCATAGAGAAATGTTGCAACACCTTCTCGACATAATCAACCTAAGATATCATCAATTTCCTATTCTTCCTATCTCTGCAAATCTTGATACAAAGGATTTTTTTTTTTGCCCCCAAATCCTTCATAGCAAATAAATCTGCTAACTGGTGTTTTAGCCCCTTATCTAATCAATGTTAGACTAGCTACAAGTATATCATCAACATATAAACATAAAATAAGCT
This sequence comes from Cupressus sempervirens, assembly GCA_028749045.1. Classification (NCBI taxonomy): domain Eukaryota; kingdom Viridiplantae; phylum Streptophyta; class Pinopsida; order Cupressales; family Cupressaceae; genus Cupressus; species Cupressus sempervirens. The sequence goes on from CM053783.1 coordinate 374,209,828, forward strand.
AGCTATCATCATCCAAACTCTTAAAATAAACACAATGATTTGAATTAAACCTACAATATCCATGCTCATGCATAAAATTGTCAAATTTTAGATACCATTGTTGAGGTGCTTGCTTCAAGCCATATAAACTTTTCTTCAGTTTTCACACTAAGTTATCCTTACTTTTGACCTCAAATCCCTATGGCTGGGCCATATATATCTCTTCATCCAAATTACCATGAAAGAAGGTTGTTTTAACATCAAACTGCTCTAAATGCAAATCTTCAATAGCCACAATACTTAAAATAGTACAGATAGAAGTCATATTAACAATGGGAGAAAATATCTCATCAAAATCAATGCCCTTTTTCTGTGCAAATCGTTTTACAACTAACTTGGCTTTAAATCTTTTCTTACCTTCATCCTCTTCTTTAACCTATAAATCCACTTATTTGGTAAAGCCCTTTTACCTGTAGGAAACTTGCATAAATTCCATGTCTTATTTTATAGCAAAGCATCCATTTCATCTTTCATTGTAGACTCCCATTGAATCTTAGTATCCACCTACACAACTTCATCATAACATTCAGATTCACCAGCATCTATTAGTAAAATAGAATAAAAAGAGAGAGAAAATCTTTCTGGAGATCGAATTAGCCTTGTTGACCATCTAACATTCATTGGTGTCTGTGATATTTGTTGTTGCGGTTGTTGTACATCATGAGGAATGGTTGGAACATCATCTTTTGGAGTATCATCCAGAACCACATAATCATCTTCTTTCTTTATTATTTCTGAAACATATCTTTGTACAACACTTTCTCATTGAATATGACATCCCTGCTTCTTACAATTTTAAGATTTTCAAAATCCCAAAGCCTATAACCAAATTCATTAATGTCATATCCAACAAATACACACTTCTTTGACTTAACTTCCAACTTGATTCTATTTTCAAAATCTATGTGAAAAAATGCATCACAACTAAAGGTTTTGAGAAAAGAGTAACTTGCCTTCTTACTAGTCCATGCTTCCTCTAGAATAACACAACCAAAAGGAGTAGAGAGACCTCTATTAATCAAATACATATAGTAGTATTCATAGGCTCCACCCACATGTGTAAGGGAAACCCAACATACAACATCATGCTCCTTGCACACTCCATTATAGTCCTATTCATGTGTTCAGCCACTCCATTTTCCTGTGGAGTCCTTGGAATAGTTTTCTATCTATAAATACCATTAGTGAAGAAATAATCTTCAAATTCATGACTGTAATACTCACCACCATTATCAGATCCAAAACATTTTAATTTCTTACCAAACTCATTTTCAACCAAGTATTTTCATTTCTTAAAAGTTTGAAATATGTCAGATTTATGTCTAAGGAAATAAACTCATACTTTTCTAGTTGCATCATCAATTAATGTAACATAATAATGAGAGCCACCAAGGAAATATACCTGAGCCAGTCCTCATACATATGTATGAACAAGCTCTAATTTCTCCCTTTTATTTTCCTTTCCAGTCTTCACAAAACTCACTCTCTTTTATTTTTCATACACAGAACTTTCACAAAAATCCATATTAACACATTTTAGATCCAGTAAAACTTTCTTTGAATGAAGTACTTTCATACCTTTCTCACCCATGCGCCCAAGTCTATTGTGCCATAGCGCTGTATCAGAATCTACTGTAGCTATTTGTTCTCCTTGCTCAATTGCAACACCTATTCCTGAACATTCATTTTTCTTTGAAATAATTAAAGCAGAGGGAACAATATGACCTATACAAAGATATAAGGTGCCTACTTTTACACCTTTTACTACTACAAGGGAAAATTTTGAAACCTTCCAATTTTTATCATTAAAAGTAACTACACAACCGTCATCACCAACTACACAACCATCATCACCAAGTTGCCCTGCTGAAATTAAATTCCTACTCAACCTTGGAACATGTCTTAGCTCATGTAGTAGCCAATGATTTCCATTCTGCAACTTAATCTTAACTTTTCCCTTTCCAACAATCTAACAAGGTTCATTATCCCCTAAATAAACAAGTCCAAAATACCCTTGGACATAATCAATGAAATAACCTCTATGAGGTGTAGCATGAAATCAAGCACCAAAATCTAAAACCCATGAATCATCAACACTTTCTAAAGACAGAAGCAAGGCATCCTCTTTGGATTTGTTACGTAATCACATTTGCCTCCTTGTCTCCATCTAGTTTATCTCCTTTATTTTTCTTTCAAGTCCAACAATCTTTCTTTTTATGCCCTGGTTTCCCATAGTACCGATAGTCATTCAGTCCTCTTGATTGAGACCTCTTCCCCTTTGACTTTCCTCTTGATTTCCCACGGTTTCTAGAATTACTTCCTCTCTCAGTCATTCTGCCTCGACTTTGTGCATTCAAAGCACTTTCAAATGTAGATCCTCCTAAGGATTTTCTATGAGTTTCCTCACTCAAAATAACACTGATCACATCATCATGTTTTAGAGTACTAGATCTAGGAATAGAATTACTCATAGCCATTACTAAGCCATTGCAGTTTTCAGGAAAAGAACACAAAATCAAGAAAAAATTGATACCTACATAAGATAACTAACTAGTAATAGTATTAAAATCATTTAAATGATCTACAAAAAATCCACCTTCTATCATGTTTTCATATCAAATGAATGCTTCATGAGAAATACCTTGTTTGAAGCAAAGGGCTTTTCGTATAGTGTCACTAGGGTTTGCATTAACTCTTCAGTTGTGTTCATTTTGTAAGATTAAATGCCACTAATGGTGCTAGGCATAATCAAATGCTTCCAAGTGTCTTTCTGTCCAAAAGATCCTAGTCATCATTTGACATAGATCCCTAATTATTGGTTTTGCCTTCTAATGGCTTCCATAAATCCTTCTAATAAAGATAGTCTTCCATTTGCATCTTCCATAACTAAAAGTTCTAGCCATTAAACTTGTAAGCCCTTAGCTTACCCTCATCTGCCATCACTCACATTCAACCATGACACTTTCCTACAGAGGATAATTGAAAAACAACCTCACTCTGATACCACTTGTTAGGATTAAACCATAGATAGAAATAACAATTAAATGCAAATATAAACAATATCAAAAAATAATAGATCCTTTTAACATCACCACAATGAAATGATCCCTAACCTTAAGCCCTTTAACACAAGTATTTTTACCGCTTTAGGGTTATAATTAATAATTACATATTGGCCCAAACCCCCACTTGAGGCCTGGCCCGACCTCAAATCCTATTGAGGAATTATGGAGTATGTACAGTACTTCCTTGATTAGTCACCACAATCTAACACTTCCAACTATGAATTTGCGATCACAACATAAAGCCCATAAAATGTTCTTTTTCTCAAACCTTTGGGAACAAATCAACTTGGAGGTAAAGTGATTGGAAACTTTATGAGAAGATGAAGATGTTCTAGGAAACTATATAGAAAAATTGACCCAACTTGTCTAGAAAGGTCTCAGTGAAGTTTATGGTCACAATTTTGATATCATACTCATGTACACAATAAACTTGGTTTTCATTTTGGTTTGATGAGGGCTTGCCTTAGTCAAGCTCTAGATTGAGGAATTGACCTTGAAATTGAAATGTAAAGTATTTATAAAGAAAATTCCAACATGTAGTAGGAATAAATATATCAATAAAAGATACAATTACCTTTGTACAGGGTGGGATCAAGGGGTAATGCCCCCATAGGGGTTTTTGTGGGAGCACCCCCGAAGCCAAAAATGACTCTACTGTTGTCAAAGGCGTCAAATTATTCTTTTCTATTGGATGACTTATTCTAACCCTAATTTTGTGAGTGGAAAATGCTTGTATAAAATGGCATAGGGTTAGGAATTTTATAATGTATGTTTATATTGTAGCTTCTCGCGATGGTATTGAGCTCTAAGGGATTGCAGATTGTAATCACTGGATAATAATAATAATATTTGTTATTGGTGGATGTAGCCCAAGGATTGGGTGAACCATTTTAAATCCTTTAGTCTTGTGTTCTCTTTTGTGTTATTTATTATTGTCTGATATTAGTTATATTTGCATGTAATTTTTATTTTTTCCTATGGTTAATCCTAAGAAGTCATAATGGTTAGAAATCAATCTCATTTTATAGCTTAGTCTCCCATTCTAGTTTAGATTTCCATTAACTTTCTAACATTCTTGAGGGTTTTTCATGCCTGTTGCATCATTCCTCTTTGTATCTTCCATACCACAATGCACCTTGTGAAGTCTCATTGCTAGATTCTAAGAGCATACACATACATATTTCACACACAATGGATAGTGGGCTATAACCTAGAATCTTGGTTATACTTAAAATAATGTATTTAGATATGTTTTAATCCTAGATACAATATTTTATAGGAGTTTTAGTAATCTACATTAGTAACCACATTTTATCAATAAATATTTGGAGCCCACCATCAAGTTTTCATGAATATTGCATAATTCCTCTTTGAATCTTTCATTCCCAAGGCCAAGGTCATTAATAACATGTTGATCATGATCATCAAGATGCCTCACCAATCTAAGGCCAAAAGAATAGGAGCATCATATGTGGAGGTTTGGAAATCAAACCTTCATCATTCAAGTAAAAAAGAATTTGTAGTCAACCAATAAGATATTAAGAATCCTCTAATCATACCTAGACAATAGAGACATCAAGAAAAAAAATTAAATGGATTACAAATCATTATGGAAAGCTTGCTTAAAAAGTTGTATGGTATAAGAATTTTGACTATAGTATTATATGATAAACCTCTAAAAGTCATGCAATACAACTCCAATGTGTGATATTTCACACCATAGGGTGTGATATATACGGTTCTATCTAATATGATAAAAACCATGTATGTCATCTGATAAAACAATAGTTACTATTATATCGCACGATAAACTTTTTTATTGCACATGATAAAACTACTTTATGGTACAATAATACAAGTGAACCTATAAAACTAACTAAAAATTTGTCAAAATTGCTCTAATTCAAGTCAAATTGAGATACTTACTGGTGCATCATAGTCCTGAGGCTAGTAATGCCTCTTAAAATTCTTGAATAAGTGAGATCTAATTGGAACTAGGATGATGGCTCTTGGAATAGTTTTGAACTCATAAAAGTCAACTATGCAAATGATTTGAAATGACCCCTTGGGCCCCTTATATGTAAATTTGACCTAATATTCATATTCCTCATGTTGGTTTGAAATTCACACCCCTAGCTAATTTTGACATGTTGGATCCATTTTTGGGATCAAAATTAAAATCTAATATTAGTTTCCTACTCAAAATTACCAAGAAAACTTTCTAGTCAAATGTAGTTGGTCACCCTCTTGATACCATGCATAAAAATGCAAAAGAAATCAAATTTAGTCCAAATCATCCAATTTGACCTATTCATATTTTTAATGGTTTGGTCAACCCTAGTCAACTCTTATCAAAGTTGGTCTAAATAAGGTACCTTCTCATCACTAGGTGGTCAAACTTGGTCAAAATGCTCTCTTAATCTCTAATAATGAATTCTCAATCATTAATGACATTATCTACTAAATATGTGATCAATTCTACCTCATTTTTTAATCTCCTTGACCTTATCTCAATCTTGATCTTGAGTGGGTAGGAATATTATATCATCAAGACCTCAAAATTGTAACAGCAATCAAGATTCCATCATTGGGGTTATCTCAGTTTCATTGAACCACATCAAGTTGATATTTTTTAATCATTTGAATAAGTGACTTCAGTGCTTCACTTAAAATTTATTGTAGAAGGTACTTAATCTAACCAGGGGCATATCAATCTCATTATACCACATTAGTCTAATAGTATCTAAGTAACTAAATAAATCCTAATATTTGGTTGTATTGCTTCACATCAAGATATGCATTCAAAATTATCTTCATTGATTCTAGTTCAACAAAGTTTAGAATTAGTTTCTTATCAAATTTGCTAATCTTTGATTCAATCAAGTTCAGAGTTAGTATCTTTTCAAATCAAGCTCATTGTGTCTCATTGGATCAAGTTTCAAGTTGGTTCCTCTAAGGATAGTCCATCGCTTCAAAGAAGTTGTTCGGAATTGAAATATTCTTTGACTCAATGGGTTGCTTTTACAATGACTCAAAGAGGGGCAAATATCATCACCTAATTTTGCTCTTGTAAACTATGTGCCCCTATTATTAAATAATTAATGATGCAGGAGCATCCTAGGTGTAAGAGAAATCTTGCATCACTAAAAAATATTTCCTTAATTTTAGTTTCTTGGATAAGGGACATCTTAGTGTAGTGTTGTTTCTAGAGACTTGTTGCTTAGTAAGTCAGTAATACAAGCTTGCAATGTCCTAATTTCAAAGGTGGATGTTCATCTTGGATATATCAACCTACCATTTGAGGCTTAGTGCCATATCATGAGCATTCATGGATTTATTGCAGATTTTTGGTGTACAATTTTTGGTATTAAAAATCAAGCTCATCGTTGAAGGCCTAAACATGTTCAGATGAAGCCCGAAAACTTGACAAATGGATGTCTATACAAATCTAAGCATGTAGATCATAAGCTAAAGATTCTAAACCGTGGTTATAGTAGCTAATCGGACCAAGAGTTCGAACATTAGGGCCTTCCAAAGTTGGACTAACCAAAACTTCAAAAATAAATGTCAAAAATGGATTTGGATGACACTATATGTATTGTTAGGGTATGTTGGCCCTAGGTATAAAGTTTAATTCTCTAGAACCTTCTCGAGTGGCATAAAATTACTTATTTAAGAAATGCACTTACATTGTCTAGGATAGCTCTGGGTGATAGTTCACAGTTTTGTCTTGCAAATTACTGTAATGAAGGCACCCATGTGGGTTAGGATATTGTAATTATGAATTCTATAATACTACATTTGTAGTGGTAATAAGAAGCCCATATTTTATTCTCGCACATTGTTGATATTTCTTTATTTCTATTATGTATTTATGGTATTCAAGGGAGCATCCTTTAGCAATTAATTTAAATTAGTACTAGGTTAGGGCCCAGATTATGCATAAAATCAATCATCCATAATCAAATTATCAATTAATCTACAAACCAATTATATCTTAAGTTTGAGCACCTAAATCCATTTATCATTTAATTAAAATAATACCCTCATTTTAATTAAATAAAATCTCTACTTAAACATGCACACACAAGGTTAACTTCTAAACCTAAGAGAACACATATCCAGAATGTAAATATCTTCACTGTTGCATGCTTGACTTTGTATCTCAACCACACGTCTAATTTTCTAAAATCTATATAACAAGGCCTCTACCTTATTTCAAAGGGATATGTTATCATTTTAAATTTTGATCTTTCTATCATTCTATTTTTGTTTAACTAATCTAGTTTATTTCATTTGCATGGTAGTAAATAAATCATATTTAGATTAGTTGTAATAATTGGAACTTAGTTTCATTTTACGGCTTAGTTTCTCATTCTAGTTTAGATTAGTATTGATATGTTGATGTATCGCCCCGCTAGGGAACCCAAAAGAATTTTTAACCTAAAGTTTCACTAAGTTTGTCAAACATTTTTTTTAGATAAAGATAATAAACAACAACATATATAATATAGTAGAAGCAATAACAACAAGAGATAAAATAGTGGTAGCAATAACATCAAGAAATAAAATAGCGAAAGCAATAACTCACATATATACAACGATCATAAATAGATTATGTCTTTTAAGGTTCCTTGACGTTGAATCACATTTAAGCTTAGTTAATACTAAATCCAATACACAACATAACCACATCAAAGAATAATCACAAGTACAAATTCATTTAAACAATATAAAATTATATAAGATGCCACCTACCAATAATCAGAAATGCTTAATCATCCGCTATTCAAGTCATAGGGTATGATATGCTCAAAGAATATACGTAATCATTAATATATAACATCTCATAAGATCTTTGATAATCAAGTACAATACAACAAAGAATAATCATCCAATAGAAATACAAGATCAGAAAGAAAGGATCAACTACACAAGTACATCCAACAACAGCATCCAATGGTTGTATCTCAATGGTATAAGAAAAATGCACTACCATCTACCCTCATAGAACCTAAATGGCCCACTCCCATTGTGCCGAGGAGATAAACTCAAGTCCCAAACAAGATAAGAATACCACAAGTCATAAGCAACATCTAGGTCAAGGAAACACCTGAAAGAAAACTATCTCAAAGGGTACCAAGGCTCAAGTATCATCTAATCCCAGTGGCAATACAGACATGTAGGAAATCTACTATGCAAGTGGGCAAGTGTCATCACAAGAGCCAACTCTAAAGTTACCCTGGTGGCCTCGCTAGACTTTGGCCCCCTCGTGTCTCTATTCGCATCAATATCCTTTCATATGGACAAGGCATACTAATAAGTCAACTCTAAGGTTACCTTGGCAACCTCTATAGACTCCAAACCCCTAGTGACTTTATGTGGCACTGATATCCTATTAATTCATTTTAAACTCATTTAATAAAATGTTATCACTTATTAAAATAACCTATGGTGGCTTACCCAGGCAGCCTCTTTAGGGCTCTAGCCTCTATTGCAAGCCACTTCCCAACAAGACATACATATAATCTACCCTAGGCTCAACAAAAGAAAAAAGTGTCATATGACCATAAACCACACATCAGTTCTTAAACAAGCAACTAGAAAGTACTAAAATATCACTAATCAAAATCACAGATTTCACCAATACAATCATCCAAACAAGACTGATCCAAAATCAAGTACACATAACCCAACCCATGACATCACCATGAAAAAATCACATAATCACCTCAGTCCTATACAAGCAACTGGGAAGCAATCCAAAGATAATTGATCGAAAACTAAAAGGTTATACCAGAAAAGTCATATCATTCCCTTCAATTCTACACAAAAGAAACTGGAAAGTAATAACAACCAACAGATCAAACTCATCATAGAAGACATGTGACTACATCACAATGGTCAGGTATAAAAGAGTGGCTACATAACATCATCATAGAATAAACTCCCCAAGCCTCTAGTAAACATCTTGATTGGTCAAAGCACTAAGTCAAACTCGAAACCCATGGCAGTAAACTTACACACTGCATACAATACATACAATGTAATTTTCTCAATACATTAGGTTTTGAAAACAAAAAGATTTAATTTTCTCTATGGTTTCAAGCTTTCATTTTCATTTCCAAATATTACAGCTCATAATGTTTTCGATCTCAACCAGGGTTTTGGTTTCCATTTCTCTAGTTGCCACATTCACTAAGGTTTCTAAGTTCACTAGAATCCCAAACAGTTCAACAATTCATATAAAGTTTTTTAAACATTATTTCATAGTTTAATTTGTTATCAAAACATAAGACTTCAGTAAACATAAACATTACAATTTTTGTCTTTTCAAGGTATGATAACTACTGAAGTTTTTGAATCATAATACTTGCCTAATGTTATAAACTAGTTTCATATAAAATTGTACCATTAAGAAAAACCCAAGTTTACCAAATTTCCCAGTTCACAAAACAATAATCATTCAATTAAGTCATCTTTAGATTTAAAATAGATAATTCAAAAATGATCCTCTTGGTTTAAAACAAAAAATCATCCCCAAACTCATCATTTAAAACTAACATAAATTCTAACTTCATAATAACAAAATTAATTAATTGATATTATTAAATCTTAAGTCTAATAATAATTTAATTAATTAATAAAAATTAAAATATTTGTAATTAAATTAATTAAAGTAACAATTTAAAAATATATATTAAACATATATTAATTAATTTAAAAATACTTTTTAAAGAAAAACTATTAACAAATATCTTTTAAAAAACAAAAAACAAAAGCATTTATAAAGGTCTGTTGACTTGCCCAAGGGCTTTCACAACAGAGTCTTGTTGTCACACCATAGCAGTAATCACCGCCAACGTTTGTGAAAAGTGGGGGGGTGGAGAAAGGGGGTTGGGGGAGTGGTGGCCCTCACCCACACAAACTTAAATATTTTTTTTTAAACAATCATGTACTAAACAAAGCCATAAAACTCTCCCCAAATCATTTCTTTTAATATTTAATAATGCAATTACAAAATTACAAATTACTATGTAATTATTTTATTTTATTTTATTTTTATTTTTTGATAGGCTTTCCAATATAAACTTGGTATAGAAAACCCACATCCCAATTTTAACAAATCCATTATGAATCACCCAATTTAAATCAAACGAGGGTTTCAGATACTAAATTCATTCACAGATGTTTTCAAAAAATGAAGAGTAATAATTTCAACACGAGGGTTTCATATTTTCAATTTATGTACAGATGATCTCAAAATGAACAACAATTTAATATCACGAACAAGGGTTTTAGATTCAATTCATATACAGATGTTTCTCAAATGAAGAATGATAAAATCACATACAAGGGTTTCAAATTCAATTCAATTCTAAAAACAGGTTCACAAACATGAATAAGATAGAGAAATCAAGAAAAAGCAACTACTACACAAACCCATAAGATCCTACCTAGATCTGATGCTAAAAAACAAATGCACAAAACACGCAAGAATTTCCTTCCTTTGAAAAACCCTCTTCTCAAAAATCAGCTCCTTCAAACCTATGTGTGGAGAAATGAACTCTAATTTCCTGCTAAAGAGTTTCTCCCCCAAATCAGGGATTTGATTGTGCAATCACGTGAAAAGCCCTTTATCTTTTAATATTTTATTATTTTAATTTCATGCACAAGCTTTATGTAATTCAATTAAAATAAACTTTTTAAATTGATGCTTTCTCTCTCTTATTAAATCATGAGATGCTTTTAAATATAATATTTATCAATTTAACTAATAATATTATTTAGAGTTTATTAAAGTAAAATAAAACTCCTAAATAAATTATTATTACATTAAATAAATATAAATATGCCAAAATTAGAACTTTAATAAAATCTTTAAATTTTTTTCCTTTATCAATTAATTAAATATAATTAAATATTAGATTTTCTTTATAAAATTTTCATTAAATTAAATCATTGAATTATCTTTTAACATTATTTAATTACAATTTAAAATCACACCAGACCCACAAGACTAAATATGACAGCTCAACTGAAGACACAAAAGAAAATCAAACTCCAAGGTCAAAATCATGAATTCACGTCACTTGACAAATTTAGATGGGTAAACAATTTAGATAATTGTCCTACTTTCTAGGAAAATTGACTTAGGTTAGGGTTTGGACTCAAGAATTATCTCCCCACTTATACCATTGAGATACTACGATAGGGTACACTCATCCTGGCAATTCAGAGAAGTCGATACCCAGTGCTGGCAATTTGCATAAAATCTATGCATGTACATACACATATTCTAACTAAATAGACACTGGTAGGGAGTGGTACATTGTGTAGATCCTGACTAGAAGGTGACTACGACTCCCTGCCTCGACCACATCAGAAATGTCAATCATAAAGTAAAACATACATGTACACCATACACATGCAAGTATGAGGTAAGTAACCATAGAACTACATATAAATCATTCTTCTAACTAACATCATGCAATAATTGAAATCGATGTATGAGCATACATATATCATCATTGAAAGAATCATAAACACATGAAATAACTAACTCACTCAACACATATATCAACTAAGTATGAAATAACATTTAATCTAATCTGGTAACCAAGTATCGATAATCATAAACATAAATATAAAATAGCCCTAAAAGAATCTGCCAATACAATTAGAAAAGTCAATTAGGGGTAGGCATTACAATTGATGTATGCCTATTGCATTATTCCTCTTTGAATATTCCATTCCATAGTGGACTTTGTAAAGTCTCATTTCTAGATTCTCATATCATATATCAATAAATTTGACACAGTTTGGATAGGGAGCTATAAGCTAGCTTCTAGGTTCTACTCAACAATTTGTTTAGATCTATTTTAATCCTGAATATAATGGTTTATATATAAGTGTCAGTAATCTACATTAGCAACCACATTTTACTAATACAATTGCAAGCCCAAGTTGGGTTATAACTAGCTTCTTGCTCATTTTCTTTTATTAGCAAACCATTTCGCATTGTAGGTTTCCAACCAATCAGTCCACCAATACTAAGCCCAAGCTAGCTCATTTTTCTTGATGTGTTTTTTAAGGGTTGTCATTGGCATCTTGCCTACACCATTTGAGGGTTCTAAATCCTCATTTCCCACTTTGTGGGCAACTAGAAACTTTCACACACCTCGTCTAATTTTTGCATCATGCTTAGTACTCATTGAATTGGATTCGTGATTTTTTTCAGCCCTGTCAACTTGATTTTTTTCCTACCATATGGTTCTTCTTGGGAACTCTCCTCAAATTCCCATCACATTAATATTTGGTTGAGGGTGGATATTCTCTTCACATTATGGAAAAATATAAATATTCTTTTTTTCTTGTGGCTCCATTAATGTTTATGCTTCAACTTTTACTAGAATATTTGTAAAAATGTGATGCTCTAGATTCAAGTTCAAGCCAGCAAGATTGCAATGGGGGTAGTCCACTTGTCAAAGCTCTTAGAGCATTAGGGAATCCCCATTGTATGGTTGCTAGAGTTCCTCTAGATCCTTTAACTTTTTGAGAATATTCTCTACCCTATATCTGAAGCTCTTTTGTACATTGTTGTTAGACATAGCAATTAGGCAAGCTCCTCACCATAAATCCGATGGTGCCATATATTTTGTATCGCTAGTGCTCTAGCTCTTTGCCACATGGGGGCTCATCTTGCACGTGGGCTATCTTAGAGGGTGCATGCCCTTTTGCGAATGGCAATATTGGTTGGTTGGATATTGTTGGTGATAATAGTTGGCCTAGCTCTTCTAAGTGGTTCCCACAATTAGCACTAGCAATATACCCTTTTAAGAAGGATTGGGAAAAGGGAAAAGAGTAGGTTACGATAGAAGAATGGTAGTCAGTCCCAGACAACCCTCACCTTGTTGTTGTTTGGGGTCTCATAAATGATTAGGATCTTCCTTTGCCACCCATCGACCCTGCTTTAGCCGCTTAGTAGCATTTTATGTTGTGTTTTTTCTCTAGACTGATTTTTTATTTCAGTTTCAAAATGTTGCCAATATATTTATCGACTTTCTAGGCATTACCCAATAAAATCTTGATAAATGATCATCCCAACATTTTTTTAAATAGTGCAGCATTATTTAAATATTAATAAAAATGGTTATTCATCATTTGATGTTAAATTATAAATGTTACTTTAATTTAAAATAATATACATAGTCATATGATAAATGTGCAACTCATATATAATAACTACTTTCAAATATTAAACTCATATTTAAGAGTGACCTGCAAAATTCTTGTGAAAAAGCAAATGAAATAAAGATTTCTGAACAAATAGAGGAAAGGGAAAACAGTGCTCCGTACTGATCATCATTTTTGTGTGTTCAGTATTTAAGACAGAGACATGCAATGAGAGATGGATCACAAATCGAAAATGATTTGATTTAACTTTCCATCTCCATAAACACTCCCCTCACCAGCTGGGTCAACGAATCTAAAAGGCAATAGTAGGTACTCCTCTCACCAGCCAAGATCAACATTGAATACCTCCAATTATCACCTTGAACCTTCAATAGCTAGTGCAGACAGAAGAAGCGTCAAATGGCAGAATCATTAAATATATAACTTGAATCAGAAGATAAGTTGCAGCAGACATATATTGAATAACAACTTAAAAGAGGCTCAAAATTCATGTCAGGTCCTTTGTACTGGACGGTGAACAAGTACCCCACTGTGTCTGCAACATGGACCAAAATCCCTGGAACAAATCTGGACCTTACACGTCTCTAAACTCGGGTTTCATTTTATAATGAAGGCATGTTGTTAGTATTGGAATATAAGCAGATGATAGTTCAAACAAAAAAGGTTCGATTAATTGCGGAGTAACAACGTGCAGTGTTATTTGTGAGCACCACCGTCAGTGAATAGCAAAGAGTACAGGCTTGCATTACTATCTAATGAATGGCAAACGCGATGCTCGTTGTTTAAGGCAAAGCAAAAGCTCAACTACATCAAGAGGGAGTAAATGAGAATGGCACTTACAGAACTTTATGGGTCGTATTTGGGTAGATGCTTGCAGCGGTGCAATTATTTCTGTACGCGGCTGACGTTCATGCCATCGAGGCCTCTATAAAACTATGCGAGTGGTGGTGCTTTTATTTGTAAGGAAGAGAATTTGGGTTGCTGAGGGTGTAGATGGGTTACGAGATAAAATGGGTCGTTTTGGTCCTTATTGTTTGTTTTCTCATGTTCGATGTAGTGGTAGGGAGGAATTTGCAGAGAAAAGAAGAAATTGGGAGTCCAGTTGGCGAAACTAATGGTGGTGTAGAGGCGGGAAGTGGGTTCTTGACAGAAAAGAATGGTGGATTCGGAGGTGGAGGTGGCGGAGGAGGTGGTAGAGGTGGAGGTGCCGGAGCTGGTCAGGGTGGTGGTGTAGGGAAAGGTGAGGGTGCTAATGGGGGTGGTGGTGGGAAAGGAGGAGGAGGAGGAGGTGGTGGTGGAGTTGGTGGGAAGGGTGGTGGGATTGGAGGAGGAAAGGGTGTAGGTGGTGGAGTTGGTGGGGCGGGTGGTGGAGTCGGAGAAGGAGCTGGTGGAGGTGGTGGTAAAGGTGGAGGTGTTGGAGCTGGTGGAGGTGCAGGAGTAGGGAAAGGCGATGGAATTGGTGGAGGAGGTTTTGGTGGAGGAGCGGGTGGTGGTGGTGGGGTTGCTGGGAAAGGTAGCGGATCTGGAGTTGGAGTTGGTGGAGGTGCTGGAATTGGTGCTAAAGGTGGTGGTGGAGGAGGAGGAATTGGTGGTGGTGGAGGAAAAGATGGAGGTGCTGGAGCTGGTTATGGCATTGGACGAGGGAAAGGTAATGGGGCTGGTGGTGGAGGATTTGGAGCTGGAGGAGGTGGCGGTGGTGGAGTTGGTGGGAAGGGTAGTGGTTTTGGAGGAGGAATTGGTGCAGGCGGTGGTAAGGGAGGTGCAGGGGGTGGGGGCGGTGTTGGTGGAGGTGGTGGAGGTGGTGTTGGTGGAGGTAGTGGGGCTGGCTTTGGATATGGATATGGAGGAGGCATCGGAGGAGGTGGTGGTGGAGGAGGAGGTGGTGGTGGTGGTGGTGGCAGTAGTGGTGGTGGATATGGAGGAGGTGCTGGTGGTGGATATGGAGGTGGTGGCGGCCTTGGTGGAATACCTGGTGGAATAGCAAGCGGTGGATTTGGAGGCATTGGTGGAAATGGAATACCTAGTAGTGGATATGGTGGAGGAATTGGAGGAAAAGGAATGTCTGGGAGTGCATTTGGTGGAGCTACTGGTGGAGGAATGTATGGTGGCATACCAGGGAGTGAATTTGGAGGCAGTTGGTCAGGGATTGGATCGCGAAATAAAGCTTCTGCACATCCATGAGGTGAATAAAACAATTTAAGTGGAACAATTTGTATATGTTTGTTCCTTGTTTGGAATTGTAATGCAAAGTTTGTTCTTTAAAACTATGTTATGCATAAGAAAAATAATTACATGGTTTTTCTTGGATATAACCATATAAAACATGAGGTGAAACAAGATGCCTAGACACTATTGTTTACAACAACTATACTTTCCTAAGCCTCATAATTATTAAGAATTTATAGAGAAGCATTACATGGATGTACTTTAGATTCAAATATACCAATTAGATTTTCATTTCTATGAATGTACTCATTAGGACCTCCATGATTTGGAGATCTAGCATTGTAGAATAAGAGGAAATATTATTAATATATAGTTTGAGGTTTTATGTGATAAATGTACTCATGTAGCTATGATCCAATCAACTTAACCTCATAGTTTAGAAAGATAACCATTACTTTTTTGTTTATACATTGTTGATAAATGTTGTTATATGACTCATTAATCATAAAAAACAAAGATGTGTAAGACCATTATTTAAGATTAATAATTTATTACTTCTTACCTTTGTTAACTTTTATAGCTATCAGAATGACCTTACCATATTTAAATCTAAACTTTGTGTGTTAATTTTTATAACTATGCGAATGCCCCATATGTAAATCTAAACTTTGTGTGCAGATCTAATCTTACGTTCGCCATCCAAACTTCATTTGTTTGGAGACATAAAATTCATATATTTTGATATATGTTGCCTTATTTTTGAATATGAGTATTTTTTAAAAATGTTTGTTAGAAGTTCACTAAAGGTAACAAGAAAACATTTAATATGTCTAGACATGTAATTATGGTTATAATATTATAGATAGGTTCTTATGATGATGTAATATGGAATGGATTCTCTAATAATTTTTAGATGCATCTTAAAATGATACATTTGCAATGATTTTTCAAATGATATCTTATAACTCTGGTGATACAAATAGTAATGGAGTTCTCTGATAATTAATCAATTCATACCATTGATTATTTATCTATATCATATAATACTTATGATACAATGTATAACAAATATTTCTAGTGATATTTATTTGTATCTTATACAAAAATATATTTTTTGTAAAGACAACATATTAACACAAAAATCAACAAATTTAATGTAAATTCTTGATGGCCCTAGTTGGAAAAAGTTATCAAAGATCAACTTTTTATTCAAATTTTAAAATTTCAAACATCATTAATGTACCAGTACCTCTGTGCGTGTGTGCGTGTGCATGTGCGAGAGAGAGAGAGAGAGAGAGAGAGAGAGAGAGAGAGAGAGAGAGAGAGAGAGAGAGAGAGAGAGAGAGAGAGAGAGAGAGAGAGAGAGAGAAGCTATAAAGTTGATAGTAAATATGCAAACACTTATCAAAACATGGAAAGTAAGGAGACCAATTTAATACATTGAAGGAAATAAAATTCATCAACACAATAATAAATATCCAACACTCATCATAATACTACAAATAAGGATAACAATTTAGTATGCATTCCTTCTTATGAATGTTATGAGTAACAATTTAGTGTGTTCTTTCTAATTAATGCTCTATCCAGAATTAAAAGTAAAATATCAATTATCAACATCTATTAGAAAAATTAAAGTTAGTAAGCACAGTTATCAAAATTGTCTAGGTAGACAAGAAAGAGGAGAAAAATTATGTGGGTGTTGATATTTATGTAATAATCATGGTTAGGAAATGAGATAATAGTATAACCTTTTCTAGATGGAGGGATGTAACTATGTCATGAATTATTTAGTCAATGTCTAGAATCATAACTAATCATTATGATTAATAACCAATCCCTTAACCATAGTGGTAGTAGTAATATAAATTGCATTGCATGTACCTTTGAATAACTAATATTCTACAAATAATATAAGGGATTGTATGAGATAAAAATAAATGTATGATATTATAAAACCTAATAACTTTGCAATATATATTGGTAATAACACTATGTGATAGTGAGACTTGCCCCTTTTGTTAAGGTATCTAGTATTGCTTCATAATTAGCACTACTAGTTGTACATAGTTATTTTGTCCTTCGTTTTGCATGATACTTCAATAAATTGACATGAACACTTTCGTATGAGATCATACTAGATCATGAAGAATCAACTCACCTATATGTTTCAATAACTCAACATCAAAAATTTTTGCACTAAAACCATATCCATTTGATTAATTCATTTTTGATGTCAATACAAAACATGCCAAAGATCAACAATAACAATATTGGATATCGGTAAATAACTGATATCGAATATCTTTCTTAAGAACCAATATTCATTATTTTTAAATATCTTTTCCTAAGAAAAATATAAATATATGCATCTCATACATAATATATAATTTAGCATATATCATATAATAAGTTATAATACATAATATATAATATATATGTGTATATAATACATAGTAACTGTGTAAGAATTTGGCTTAGGCCAAAATTCACCCAAGAACTAAAAAAATCAACACAAGCACATAGTAGACCAAAATAGATAGAGTATGATCAGAATGATGATATTCATTCCATATGCCAACTCAAGAATACACTAGGAGTGCCTGTATATAAAGGCCTCAGGAGAGCTTCTAAAATGCATAGAAGTTAGTAACATGATAAGTCATACAACCAGGCACATGTCCACCAGAGATGGATTATCCTCCATTAAGCACAGAATTAAGTGTGATGATGTGAGGATAAGCCTACAATGGTGTCGCTTGCAAATCAATAGTTAGACAACATGTGCTAAATGAGGAGTGCATATAACTATGTTGTCAACATGACAACTCAATGAATGATGCAAACTCCTGTGTTGTAGACACCATGTGCATAATTAGAGTTACATAAATCTATGAGAGTACACAAACTCCTAAGTGTCTCACCTAAAATAATAATAAAATAATGTAAAATAATTAAATAATACATTAACCTAAGTAAACTTAAGTAAGTGTAATAAGTAAATACTTATTTACACCAACATCCCCCCTTAAGTGCAACTTAGGGAAATGCCCTTAAGCTTACATAATCTAGGATGCAATGCAATATGGGTCCTGGCTACTAGGCCATGTTAGGTACCCATGTACATAATGCAAATGAAATCTCTCATAAAGCGAGGAAAGAGGGAAAACCTCATGGGAAAAACCTTCCCCCAAAAAGACAGATAAATAGGGATGTATGGATGGATGGAGTAATCAAGACCCCCCCATTACGACATACATCCAGTATATGGGTATATGCACCAAGTTGTGGTGCCAAAAAAGGTGACAACTCTTTTTTGTTTTTTTTTTTTTTTTTCTATTTTCAATAGTGCATACACCCTATAGTGTGTACACGCTATGGCTTGGGTAACCTGAGCCATAGTGTGTACATGCTATAGCGCGTACATGCTTTAAGAAAACTGAATTTTTATAGATGGGTTGCATACCTGCAGCCCATCATTTTCATCTCTATTTTTTTGCATTCCTACACTAGCAACACATATACAGGTTCAAGAAAAAAAGGGTTTCTCCATCCCAGTTGCTAATATGCCTCCTCGCCGGCAAAATTCGAGATCACAAGCATGGCCATGCCCATGCCGTATGTGATCTTAACTTCATTTTGCATTGTTTGATATGTTTTTCATATTTTTTTGTAGGTTTTTTATATTTTTTTATAGGGTTATTACAATTTTTATTTAAATTTGTTTATTTATTTGGATTTCAATTGATTTTTTATCAAGAAATGTCCATAATCAACCGGAAAATCCACAACAACCTCAAAACCCTCAAAATGAAAACCCTCCCCAAGAAGAACAACAAATTTCACAACCTGAACCAATTGCAAGACCTCCGCCAGGCACACAAGAAATTATAATAAATGAAATAGAGAGAGGCAAAACTGAACTAGAAGGACTCATTACTCAGTTGAAAGAATCTAGACAAACCAATCCAATGAGGGCTCAATTGGCATCATCCCTTGAATCCATTAAGACCCAGATAGCCTCAGTTAGTAGTCAGTTAGATATTTGGCAGGTTAAGAGGGATGAACAAAAAAGATTTTATGTAAATAAATTGTCATATTAAGATGTTAGAAAAAAAGAAATTCCAAAAGGTAGAATATGTGCATTATTTAGAAAACCCGGTGAGCAACATATTGTTAGAGAGGGTACTAAATGGTTCCCCATCCATTGGTGCATACATGATGCTATTAGAAATAATTTTTGGGATAGATGATGGATGGTTTTTGATGCCCCTCCTTGCAACAATCACAAGGTCCCCATGTATTTTTTGAAGAAATTATATTGTGAGTTTTTCCTTGGGGAGATCCCTAATTATTTTGATATATTAGACTCCTAGGGTAGAGGTGGGGGGTCATCATTTGAGAGGCCGGGAGCACATTGTGACCCTAATGTAGTTAGGACACCTGTGGTCAAGCCATAGCTCGAGCATGTGACTATTCCTTCACTTGTGAAGGAACATGTAGAGGCTAGCACTCTAGGGACCATTAATGCTTTGACACATACCCTCATCCATTCCATGAGCCCATTAGTTGAGGGGGATCCTTCTGTGTGTCGTGGTCACATGTGCACTTCATGCGGATCCCTATGCACATTTGGCACTCATGCTAGAGATGGTGTGGATGATGGGCTCGTCACTGATCAGTTCCTGAATGAAACATTTGGCATTGACACGCAGGTAAATTAAAATTATAATTTACTAATTTGATCACATTTCATATGTATATTAAATGATTAATTAATTAGAATCTATTAACATTGTTCAAAATTTAGGGTCAGAGTGTTGTCGGGCCTAGCAGTTATCCTTCAGCCCGATTTTTTTCCCCCTCCACGAGTCCAGAGGTATGTATCAATTTAATCATTTAAATTAACACATATATTTATTAAGTAATCATATTAAGGATTGACAAAAAAAATTATGCATATGCTTCAGTTCTCTACTAGACCATCAACCTTTACTATGGACTCAGAGCATAGACATCATACAAGCTATGTACAGGTGCATTTTTCTCATGTTAATTTAATTCATTTGATTATATTTGTTTCATGTTTCATGTTACATGTAACATGTATTGTATGACATGTAGCTCATGATGTCGAATACCCCTCCTCATCTCCGACAATTTGTTGATCATGGAGTGGCCGCAGTTATGGCTAGGTCACAGCCATTGACTGAGGTATGAAAGAATTTTCTTCATTTTAGTTGTTGTTTATAATAGTTAGTCTCAAAATTTCTAATGTTATTTATAAATGATTATATTTATTGAATTGTTGTAGGGTCTCATCATGTCTAATCATCCACGAGCCTTCGA
The DNA here is from genome assembly GCA_028749045.1 of Cupressus sempervirens. NCBI lineage: Eukaryota > Viridiplantae > Streptophyta > Pinopsida > Cupressales > Cupressaceae > Cupressus > Cupressus sempervirens. The sequence goes on from CM053783.1 coordinate 374,230,644, forward strand.
GGTGGACTTACAGAGTGACTATTTGATGGCGGTAAGAAAATAATTGATTTTGTGTGTACATATATTTGATTTCAATGTATAATAAATATTGATTCATATCTACTTTGTTTCTATTAGCTTGAGTTAGAGAAGAGCCTCAACAAGAGGACGAGCGAGCGTGTCAAGAGGACCCCATCATCTCCACCATCTCCCTCCACATGACAACAAAAGATGTCAAGAGATTTTTTTCCTTCCCCTCATGGGAAGGAAAAGATATAGTTGATCTAGACATGTATATATATACGTATTAGTGGACATATTCGATACACATTTGATGTATATGACATTTTATATTTGATGTATGAGATTATTCGACTTATGACATTATTGGTTAATATATGATATGTTTGTTCATGTATGACATTAAATTGGATATGTTTGTGTATGACATTAAATTAGATATGTGCATGTATGACATAAAATTAGATATGTTTATGTATGACATTGAATTCAATACCTAATCTATTCAAAACTTTGATAGAATATTGATTAACAATAAACTTTATCACTATTTAAACATAAGTTAATCATTTGCAATATGTCATCATCATATGATTTATGATCTTGTTCATGTTTAAAGTTTTCCTTCTCTATCATTTGTTTATCAAGTTTAATTCAATACCTAATTAGTTTCAATTTTTGATACAATATTGATTGGGAATAAACTTTATCAGTCAAGATCGATTAGGACCTTCTGGCAATAAACTTTATCAGGAAATATTCATGGACCTCCTGGCAATTGGTCACCTAAATGAGAACCTTGAGATTTATTAGGAACTCCATGAAAGAAATTAGTAGCTCGAGAAGCTCTCCATTTGTTAGCTGAATTAAAACCTTGGATTGTAGACGGTTGGCCTTCATTGTACGGACCAATTTTATAGATATATAATCAAATAAATGGTGTATTCATCTAAGCATAGAAATATTGTTACATAAAAAGAAGATCAAGTTTTACAATTGCTAATAATCATTAATGTATGCACATACACGTAAACCTAAAAAGGATGGCCTAAAGAAGACAAATTAAGTATGAAGTTGATACAAAATCAATAAGAGAGTTCTAGCATGATATCTTCAATATTTTTTGAATTAGAGAAAACTTAATATGATGATCTCTATGAATCTATATCACCATCTAGACGTCTCTCTGCATCTCCCTAACTCTCTCTATTTTATCTCACATTCATCCTCTTCTTATATCTCTATTCATTTATCACTATGTTTTTATTTCCTTTAATCTTCATGTCTACCTACACCTTCTTTTGTTTCCCTCTATCTCTATGCATCTTCTCCATGTTCAGCAAGCATTGGAGTTATAGGGATAGTGTTAAGAAACATGCTTATGTTGCAAAGAGAGGTGAGAAGGTGAAAATAAGGGCGTACTATAAGTTGGAAGCTGAGGATGATTTAATGGTTGATAAATGGGCATTTTATTATGATGATTTTAATGATCAACACATTTGCATGGAGGTTGTCGAAGGTACAGCTCATTGTAGTCTTATGCTATATGGAAATCCATATGCAGATGCTATTTTGAATAAGTCTATTTGTTCCCATTGATTGCAATCTTGGCTCCATGATGTTTTGATTTGGGAGGTGGTTAGATGGAACTATGAATATCTTTAAGTAATTAATTATATTGATATTGATTTAATTTACTATTAAAGATTTTAATGGATACAACTTTGCTTTTAATATCTCACTCTATCCTTGTATCTCACTCTCTCTTATTTCCCCCTCTTTATATTTCTACTTTTTCCATATCTATGTAGCCATCTATCCTCTTTATCTCCCCCTCACTAATGCAAAGATTTTGAGCAAAAAGTGAGGTTTAAGCACTTTCTTCTTCCTAATCTACCAAAATAAACTTGTGGCCTTCCTAATATCTTACTCCTTTAGGATATCATTTTTGTGGCCTATCCAAAGTGATAGGGTCATTTGTGAACTCCTCCAAGGTGAGTACTTCTCCAATCAAGATCTTGCACCTTTTTGTTTTAGGGACACTAGCCCTATTCCAAGCCAATAACTGTAACTCTTCACCAATGGCTTCACTAACCCCAAGTTTCTATTGGGACACCTTCCTTATGTTGAGCTGATTGAGAATCAACTCTTGGTTTAGCCCTCCAATTTTCATACAATACACAATGTTGACTATCATAGAATTCCTTGTAGGTCTCCTACTCTAATTTTTTGGACTTAAATTCCTTTTAGGTTGAAATCTAACTATTCTATGGGTAGATTCAGACATCCTTTTGGAATTTACCCGGCCACATGGAGCTAACAGAGTAGACAATTTGATCCCATGATGAAAGGTGAGAGAGACTTGGAAGTTGGCAAATTTGTACTGGCCAACACTACAAGTTTTAGCATCACCCAAGATGGAATCATAAAATAAAAATGGAGTATGATCTCTAAAAAGAGAGAGAGGTTATTGTAGGCCTCCACAACAAGGTCTTGTAGGAACTAGAATCACATCCATACATCACATGAGCTCTGAGATATGCCCTATCAAAGATTGCAGCCCTATGGCATTTAGTGACCCTTAGGAACATTCTAGTTCGACGTGCTCGAACGTTCAAGTGCTAAACGAGATAGGACAAGGTTGGGGATAGGGTTTATCTGGCCATTTGGATCTAACAGAGCAGATAGTTTGATCCCACAATGAAAGGTGAGAGAGATTTGGCAATTGGCAACTTTGTACTGGCTGACATTGCAAGTTTTAGCATCACTTGAGATGGCGTCGTAAAATGAAAGCAAAGTGTGACCTCCAAAAAGTGAGAGAGGTTATTGTAGACCTCTACAACACGGTCCTATAGGAACTAGAATTGCATCCATACCTCACACGAGCTTCGAGATATGCCGTGCCAAAGATCACAGCCCTATAGCATTTAGTGACCCTTAGGGACACTCTGGTTCGACATGCCTGAGAACGTTCAAGTGTTGAAGGGGATAGGACGAGTTGGGGATAGGGTTTACCCAGCCACTCAGAGCTAATGAAGCAGACAGTTCAATCCCACGATGAAAGGTGAGAGAGATTTGGTAGTTGGCAACTTTGTACTGGCCAACACTACAAGTTTCAGCATCACACGAGATGGCATCGTAAAATGAAAATAGAGTGTGATCTCCAAAATGTGAGAGAGGTTATTGTAGGCCTCTGCAACACGATCCTGTAGGAACTAGAATCACATCCATACCTCACACAAGCTCCGATATATAACCCATCAAAGATTGCATCCCTATAGCATTTAGTGACCCTTAGAGACATTCTAAATCGACGTGCCCGAGAATGTTCGAGCACTAAAGGGGACAGGACGAGGTTGGGATAGGGTTTTCCTGGCCACCTAGAGCTAATAAAGTAGACAGTTCAATCCCACAACGAAAGGTGAGAGAGATTTGGTAGTTAGCAACTTTATACTGGCCAACACTACAAGTTTCAACATCACCCGAGATGACATCATAAAATGAAAATAGAGTGTGATCTCCAAAAAGTAGAGAGGTTATTGTAGGCCTCTACAACGCGGTCCTATAGGAACTAGAATTGCATCCATACCTCACACAAGCTCTGAGATATGCCCCATCAAAGATAGCAGCCCTATAGCATTTAGTGACCCTTAGGGATGTTTCGATTTGGCATGCCCGAGAACGTTTGAGCGCTGAAGGGGATAGGACAAGGTTGGGGATGGGGTTTACCCAACCACCTAGAGCTAATGGAGTAGACAATTTGATCCCACGAAGAAAGGTGAGAGAGATTTGGTAGCTGGCAACTTTGTATTGGCTAACACTGCAAGTTTCAGCATCGCCCGAGATGACATCATAAAATGATAACGGAGTGTGATCTCCAAAAAGTGAGAGGTTTTGTTGTAGGCCTCCACAACACAGTCCTATAGGAACTAGAATCACATCCATACCTCACACAAGCTCCAAGATATGCCCCGTCAAATATCATAGCCCTATAGCATTTAGTGACCCTTAGGGACATTCCGGTTTGACGTGCCCAATAATGTTTGAGTACTGAAGGGGATAGGATGAGGTTGGGGATAGGGTTTACCCAATCACTCGAAGCTAACAAAGTAGATATTTTGATCCCACGACGAAAGGTGAGAGAGATTTGGCAGTTGGCAAATTTGTACTAGCCAACACTGCAAGTTTCAGCATCACCCAAGATGGCATCGTAAAATGCAAACGGAGTGTGATCTCCAAAAAGAGTGAGAGGTTATTCTAGTCCTTTGCAACACAGTTCGTAGGAACTAGAATCACATCCATACCTCACACAAGCTCTAAGATATGCCCCGTCAAAGATCGCAACCCTATGGCATTTAGTGACCCTTAGGGACATTCTGATTCGGCATGCCCGAGAATGTTTGAGCACTGAAGGGGATAGGACGAGGTTGGGGATAGGGTTTACCTAGCCACTTGGAGCTAATAGGATAGAAAGTTCAATCCCACAATGAAAGGTGAGAGAGATTTGGCAGTTGGCAACTTTGTACTGACCAACACTGCAAGTTTTAGCATCACCCAAGATGGCATCGTAAAATGAAAATGGAGTATGATATCCAAAAAGTGAGAGAAGTTATTGTAGGCCTCCACAACATAGTCTTATAGGAACTAGAATCACATCCATACCTCACACAAGCTCCAAGATATGCCCCATCAAAGATTGGAGCCCTATAGCATTTAGTGACCCTTAAGGACGTTCTAGTTTGACATGCCCGAGAACGTTCGAGCACTGAAGGGGATAGGACAAGGTTGGGGATAGGGTTTACTTGGCCACCTAGAGCTAATGGAGTAGATAGTTTGATCCTAGGATAAAAGCTGAGAGAGATTTGGCAGTTGACAACTTTGTGTTGGAACAGAGTTGGAGTTTGATCTTTTGGAATATCTAAGAAGTGAAAAAGCATCTTAGTCACTTCAATATATTTGTAAGTTTGATATATTTTCATATTCCAAGTGATACACATGTACTAAGTAAGATCTGACTATAGATATGGGGTACTTTGTTTGGTATAGATATTTTCATTCAAGACTGAATACCAACTACTTCCCCCTTGTACCAACCAAAATCTCATTCACTCAACCTTAACACAATGTGACATCAGCAACTACAACCTCCCCTACAACAATAGAGACCTAAAACCATCCAACACAATCCAAACTATAAAATAGTGGTCAGATTTACTATTATTATTCATAAACTAGTAATGCAACAATTGGCATTGTTCTTCATACAAAGTGATAAGAATGAGACTTTGGAACTTCAAGATTCCCCACACACTTAAAGATGGTTTAAAGAATTTTTAAAATGACCAAAACAAGGTGTATCAATGGTTGGAACCTTAGTATGTAGCATCTAATGAAAGCCGACACCATAGACACCATAGTTTCAAAACTCCACTCCACTCTAGCATACACTAACCCTACCTTGCACACAGGCCTAATTAGCAAGTTTAGGTGTGGTTTACAAAGAAAAGACCAACAAATGGGTGCATGGAATTTATTATTCAACTCCAGAGCATTCTTCTAGGTTAGATGAGGGTGTTTTCTTGATTTGACAAGTCCTCAACTCTTATTCTTTTCATTACTTAACCAAAACATCAAATCTAGGTCTAATACATGGGTCTTATTAGACCTAGGGCTTGCTCCCATTTATTCCCAATTCAACCCCCTATTCCAAAACCATCAAAATATGAAAATAAATAGCCCTAGCCTACCCCATGCAAGTTTCAAAGAAATTCCAATCGTGGGAACTCAAACTAGGGCCATTTCTTTGGCCAAACCCTAGGTTCAAGGGTTTCATAGGCAGTGAGGAAGGAAAAATGTATAACTTGCAAACAGAAACTGATCTCCCCTTCAAGCCACCTCCAAAATTCTTCAACTTAGATACACTAACTAATCAATCCAAAACATCACCCTTTCAATCTAAAAAATCTGTACTATACAGCCAGAAAAGTCATAAAATGCTGGAACAGTGGGTTTTTTATTAGATTCTTGCAAGCAAAACATATCAAACTCCTTCTATGCCTCTCATTTGAGTGCAAAGGGTCTATAAAGGCATTTACAAATAGTTTCAACCGTCCAAAGATAGTTTTATGGTTATTTCCTAAAAGTTGCTAAATTGTTGCAAAAGTTGCTAATGCAACTTTGCAATTTTTGCACTTTTTGGAATTTCAACTAACCACCAACCAAAATGAATCCTAATCATTCTAAATGATTATTATAGGAATAAAAACTACTAATCCAACCTTAAAAAGTGCAAAAAAGTGCAAAAAATTACAAAATGTAAAATGTTGCTAAAGAGAAATTTTTGCTTGAATAATAGTTGCCAAACTAAAAATGAGGTTGTATGGTGTTCCAACCATCCAAATGGAAGTTATAACTATTCAAATTCATCTACTTAAGATCCCCACATGTGGGAAAGGTCATTGTACAGATGGTGGACAACATTGGTGAATAAAAAACTCAGATTTTATGCCTTTTTTACTATTTTTCAATTCTGTACAGCCTGTAGGGATATTTGGTGGCACAAGTATTATATGGTTGGATAGAGGGTTGAGTCAGGATTCTGTTACAATTAGTTTGAGGTCTTTATCTTGTATACAGAAAAATTTATATTAGTTTTAGTGTAGATAGGTCAAATTTACTCCAAATTTGAGAGTTTCAGCAAGAATGGAATCCTAACTTGCAAACCGACCATGGGATTTCAATGCCACTTTGTGGAATACAAGTTAGGAGAGGGTTATTTGAGATGGTAGATATTTAGGGCTGTAGGAGCATGGCATCTATTTTTACCAGCAAGTCCTAGACTGAACATAATCAATTGTCTAGTCTAGATTTGAAGGAAAAAGAAGGATCGGGCTCCCAAACTGATTAATCTGACCCAAGTGAAGGGTTTAGAAGGAAAATTTTGATGTATATCAGAGATACAAGGGGTTGAACCAAGTTTTTAAACCCATTTATTTATGTTTTCCTTGTAACCCAGCCTAAACTGGCCATTTAGGATTGTGACACAAAGTGGGCATAACTTGATGTTGGAGCTGAGTTGGTGGTCAATATTTTGGAATCTCTTAGGGGATGTTCAAGAGTGTTTAAAAATGAAAAAATATTGGGGGGTCCTTTGTACGGTTTGGGAGTTTGACCATTAAAACTAGAAATTGTCCTAGTAGGAAGTACTGGTAACAGTTTTGAAATTTGATTGTTGATTGTTGAGAAACCTCAAGTTTTGGATTTTTCTTGTTGGTTTGAGTCTATAATAACCATTTCCATCTAAAAATTTGAGTGTTGAAACCATTTAAGAAGTATTTGCCTTTGTAGGCCTGTTGGTGGCAGGCAGTTCCTAGGTGTTGATCCAAGTTGTTTGAGTACGCTAAGCTTGAGGGTTGGGCTTGTGAGTGGAGTCCACTTGTAGGGTAGAGTCTCCCTATATAAAAAGTCCATTGGATCCTTAGTCCTTGGTGTCTTCAATGAAAATGAAAATGACAAGATCTAGTAGCTTAATCGATAACACAAATTTTCCAATTGTTGGCCAACACTGGTGCAGGAGCACCAAGGTCACAAGCAAGAGGCAAGATGAGCAATCCTTAGGTGGATTGGAAGAAAAATGGTCTTCTAAGATCATTAAAACTTGTAATGAGTTTAATCATGGACATGTGATCTTGTTTTGATCATAGATTGATCATATTGTAACCAAAGCTTTAATGTAAGCCTTAATGCCATTATTGAGCCTACAAGGTACCTAGGGGTCACTAGGAATAGATTTGGATTGATCCTAGGTTACGGGTGGATAGAAAATACCTATAAAGGTCTTGAATAATGTAATAAGGCTATCAAAGCCTCTAAAAGATGTAAAAGGCAGTAAAAGTGCAATATTTTGTAAAATGGGCTTAATCGAGTCATGTAAGGGGTCCAAAGGGTAGATATGATTTTTGTTTAATTGTTTGTGTTTAATAAGGTCTAAAATGACCATATTAATGTAATGGGATAGTCATGTAGCAAGGAATATAAAAAACTTGTCAATTGACAACTAAAAGTGTCAATTTGACAGCAAAATAAGGTGATTAATGCACAAAGGTGGTTAGAGGGGTAGTTAGGGAGGTTTCATTTGGTTTTGAGAGTATAAATGAGTTGAAAATATCATTCCCACATGTGGGAGACAAGTTTGGATGGTTGAAATTGATTGGTAATGTAAGAGTTTTGAAGTTTGAGCAATGAATGCATAGTTTTCCCTAAAATTTTCATCAAAAATCTAAACTTGTAACTGTTGTAATTTCATTTTCATAGTACCTTTTGATCTGATTCTTTTTGGAGGTGATAGGGAAATTTTTCAACTTTCATTTAGCATTGGTATGAACGTTTAGTCAATCATTTTTTATTTTTCATATTGCCTATCCTAAAATCTGTTGTAGGTGACAATTTAAGAGGGGTTTGAGAGTCATTTTTTGAATCTGACCCATTCTACTTTATGTGGTTACTAGGGCTTGTGGAATGGTTCAAGAATATTGTAAAATATGTTCTTTAATCATTCATGTGCAGGAAAGAATCTAGAGTTGATTTTTTGATGCCCAAGGGTATGGGGTTGAGTGAGAAAGAGTGCATAAAAAGGGGTATGTGACTGCTCCAAAGGTGGATTTAGTGTTTTCCCCAAACAAGAGTTGCATTTTATGTTAAGTCATCTAATATAACCAAAGTGAAGGTGTTTGAACCTTTTTGGGTTCTAGAGACATTGCAAAGTAAGATTTCTAGAAAGCCCTAGGGTAAAGGGGCTAGAAAGGAGGGTTTTTTAAAAAACATTGTAAAGTTGATCATGAGACCAAAAAAATAGAAGAATCCTTGAATTTGAGTCATTTCTTAAGACTATTTTGGGTCATGGGAGTTCCAAGAGTTAAGGTATTGTAAATTGCTTTGTAAATGGCCTCAAACTAGGCCTAGTTGGCAAACTAAAATAGCCAGTTTTGAGTGATATTTTACAAAACAAGTGTAGTTAGTTTTGGAGTATATTTTAGAGTGAGGAAAAGGGTATTTTAATCACCCAATATTTTAGGAATTTCTATGGGAAATTTTTGAGAAAACAACAAATTAGTGACTGGTAAGGGCTAGTTGGAACAAGCCGAGAAGAGGCAAATTTGAGAAAGTGTAAGAGATGAGTTGTTGAGAGTGTGCAAGGAGTTGGAACATGTTATATGGGATTTTTTGAGATGATCCAAGTTTTTGGGGTCATGGTATGAAGCCAAGGATGAATTTTAGTATGTTGGAGGCACCAGGGTACACTAGGTGCATGGTGAACAATGTGAGTGTTTAGAAGACAAACTGAAGATTTGGGTTATAACCTATTAGAAATGATTGTAGGAAGATGTTACCAAGTCAAAGACCTCCTCTTGAACCCTAGTAGAGTCTAATTCCTTGGGTAGATTCCAAGAATCCAAGAGAATCCTAGAGTTGAGTTGTGGTTCCTAGGGGAATATAGGAGGGCATTGCATCAAACACACACACTTGTTGTATAGTCATAGATATTGTGATCATTCATGAACTTGAACAACTAACACCATGTTAGAAATAGTGTTGTGAAAAATGACTACAAAATAGAGGGAACAAGCCATCAAATATGCATGATTTAAATAGCTACATTAAATAGCCCTTTACTTCATAAATCACTTCAAATCAATCATTACGTTGTACACACAACCTCATCATATGTCACTTGAACAAACCTATCATGTACAAAATGAGGGAAAAATCCACAAAATTAAATCTTAAAATGTTACAATAGTAAAAACCTCATGGGACACACATGGGATGAATATACATAATCAATTATTAACCCTTTCCAACATTCCAACTTTATGATAATAATGAGTCAAAGTCCAACAAATTGGAATGTAATGACTGCAAGTATTCTTGGGTATCTATTACAAGCAACCATGGTTTGGAAGAAAATTAAGAGTATTAGTCTTGTAGCTAGGAAAATGAGCTCAATAAACACTTTTGAGATGGTCATCTTGTGATGAACATGGATAAATCATTCAAAGCATACACTGAACCTACCCAATATATACCCGCATCACTTAAATCACATTAAATGCTGGAACAAAATCAATAAATACAATAAAAGTTGTTAATATAAGAACCATTTTATGGAAGACTAAATTGATTGTCTGTATACTTTTAATTCTTGTCAAATCCAATAATATACATTTTGTATCCTAAAATATCAAAAGTTTGATTTCTTTTCAGTAGACCTAAATAGTCTTTTGGTTCTCTCAACCTATACATCAGCTGATCAACATTATCCTTAGAGAGAACTATATCTATAATTGCCCCTTCCTTCTTACTTTTTGATGATTGTGATCCTCTGCAATTCCAGGCATAAGATAATTAACACACAATGGTACTTGAACAAAGAACACTAATAAATATTGAGGATGTGAATTGATAATACCATTTCGTAGATGATTTTGGCATCTCACCCTTTATCACTGGTGCTTCGACTTTATTAGCCCTCTTCTTTGGTGACCTACAAATGAAGACTTAGCACAGTAAAAAATCTAAGATAAGATTAATCCACTAAAATTAGAGAATGAAAAAAATTGAATTTGGCTTGTCATTAAGAATTATCCGTTTGTAGAAATCCTTGCTTTTTGAGTTATATGCTAACCCTTGCTTGATGAGTATTGAAAACTTCTCCCATTGTATCCTTGCTTTTGCTAGTTTGAAGTTTCTGGTTACATGCACACAATCATGACTTTACATCACAAAGCATTCACATTCTAACAATTTTCATGTTCTTTCATTACATGGTTTAAACAACAAATTCTAAACTTTCACTTATTCAAATGACTAATCTAAAAATGGGTCCTATTAAAGAATCTAATATAAATTCAAATAATGTATCTAGATTCTAAAAAAATCAAAGCATAAAATCTATGATTTAAACTAAATCTCATCACTTACACATCATAACAATACGGTCCACCTTAGTCATGTGGACAGTCTTGGGGAAGAGGTTGCAAAATTGTATTTGGATCCAATTGATCACTCTTTCTCTCTCTCCCTCTCTCCCTATTCAATCTAATGAGCCAAATGGATCTACTCGACATTTTAATGTCTAAAGTATTGCCTCATGGTCTAACTCGCAAACTTTCCAAAGAATCTTATTATGTGGTTTTCCACCATATTTCATCCAGTGGACATTTGATGCGACAACAAGGTTTGAATAATGAAGAATCTTCCTCTTTGTTTGCCAATCCTTGAATAACCACAAGTTAGGGTTCTTCGTAGAATATCATCTAAGCCATGTGCCAGTTACAACCACCACATCGACATGGTACTCTAAAACTTCACCATATAACCAAGTGATCCAATTTTTATTTGGCTTCAACACAATGACACAAATAATAATATGACCCTTCTTCATTGTCTTCAGTTGCAAAAATAGTAAAAACATGGCCTACAGTAACAAATGTACAAAATGCGGTCATTAATTCAAAAAATACTTGGGTAAAAATTATAAAGTTACATATTTAAATTACAAAGATATATAAATATATATATTACCAGGTTGCACTAGATCTGACAAGTAGTCAAACTCAATAGATGAATCCATCTCTACCATTTCTAGTGCTTGTGGCGAACGATAGGTGTCAATTGGGTCCAAAACCCGTATATCTCATTTGTCCACCCATTTAGTTGACTCACAGTCATCCCAATTTTTCTTTGCACATGATGGACAATAGCATGCAATTTTTTTTGTGTGGATACTCCATGAACCTGAATCAAAGCTTCTAAAAGAGTGTAACTCACTAGATCTTGTTAGTGTACAACAATCCTCATATGGTGCAATGTTAGCATTATCTATCAACCAAAAAAATTTACGAACCATAGACTCACCTTCCTTACCTGGACCCATTGTAGTGTTACACCCTTGGATGATGGATTTTGCATCTATCAATATTGCTCCATCTTTGTACTTTAGTTCTTCATGAGCCAAGGCTCTTTTAATGCATGCACCTGCACCATTGTGCTCTCCCTTACCATGACTAGCCTCTATGAAATTCCACATATATCGAATTCTACACACCCTGTGCATGTCGCTCAACCAATAGAACATCCATGCATTCTTGAATTGAGATGCACAATTGTCAGAACAAATAATGTGCTGACGATATGTTATGCCGCTGTTAGCCAAATCTCCATAAAATAGTTGAAAACAACCATGTACGAACTTCATAGAATGTGATCGATCATCACTGATGTAAAAATGGTACTCTCTCAAAATCTTCCTGTCATCCTCTGTACTTGTAGGTGAATGCATGAATGTTATGTGAACAAATATGGAAACCTGTTGAGAAGTATAATACTTTGCTTGCACCTCATTTTGTGGTTGTAGTGTGTAGTTCTCTATGAAATCTACAATTGAAAGAATGATATCCTGTGGAAACATATCCTTGCAGAACTTGAATTGCAAATCCAGCCATCGAGCTCTATGGGTATGCCTTGCATACTCGTAAATAATCTTTTCATGAAAAATCTTCATGAACTCATACACTAGAATCTTTTCAATGACTAAATCACATCTTTTACCATGTTTCCCATCTTTTAGAGCATATGTCACTATCTTAAATTTTTTGTAATCTACTATTTCATTTCCAATTACATGTGTACTATCCATATGTTGACAAGTTGATAAAAGTTGCAAAGGACCACAAAATCAGCATGTACCATCCAAGCATGATGTCTTGTAAAATTGTTGGCCATCCCATATTTCACATAAAATGTTGGATATGAATTCCCTTGAAGATCTTGGTGGCTCATTCATGTCACAATCCTGTAAAACAAACTGAGAATGCAAAACTACGCATATATGCCTAAAAACATCAAAACGGTTAGAAAATTCAATATGTATCCTACAACAACAAGTTGTGCATGTGTGATTTATCTTCACATAAAAAGGTTTACCCATCTCAAAAAATATTTGACTTATTCAAATTTGAGGATACATACCAATAAATTTTGCAAAAAATTGTGTCTAAGTTGAGTCCAAAAAATGTTTCACATGTTGGTCATGATTTTGGCTACCAATCCTCCTTTTTACAACATCTCTTTGATTAGGGAAAACATGTGTGTTATTTTTTCAAAAATCTTCAATCAATGATTTCAAGGCTTCACTAATTTCTTTATCCTTTCATGGTAGTCTACCACTAAATGTCCATAACTCATTTTTTTTTGGATCTTCCAATCTCTCACGTCTTAGCATGACTCTCCTTAGAGTACCTCTACCAATTTTTAATATTTTTCTTGTCTTTCTCATGAGTCAAGATTTCTTCATTTGGCTACTTAGTATTGTCAATATAAGTACTTGTCTTGTGATACTACTATCTTTGGTGAGTGATTTAGAACCCACTTTGTCATAAGCACTCATTAGATTCTTTACAATGCTTTTTTCATTTGAATAGTCCATTGTTCTTAGCCCAAGAATCTTCATGATAGGCCTAAATTTCAAATTCCTCATCATTTCAACAAATAATTGGCATTCACCTGTAATATTTAATTCTTCAAAAAATAATCTCCACATATGATTAACTTTCCTTTGACAAGTACGCTTGCTAATCTTTTCAGGCATTGATTTCAAAATGTTAGTATCAATATCAATCAAATATTTTGGTCTTCTAAAATGAATTCTAGAAGGTGTTCTAATCTCTTCAATTATCTCAACATTTTCAACATCAATATAAGGTTGAGTGTATTGTGTACCTTGAACCAAAGATGATGTGCCTTGGCAATAAGATGTAAAAGATGTAATATCACCTACTTGATGTGTTGATGTTGTACTTTCAACATGACATGATGGAGTGTGTATATCGTCGGATCTACAAATCAGTGTCTCTTCAATATGAGAGGACGATATGACTTCAACATTGAAAGATGGTGTAGCGGATGATATGACTCCAACATTGGAAGATGGTGTAGCTTCACAATTCAATTGTCTTCTTGAGCGTAACAGTCTCATCCGTTCTCTTTGTCTTTCTAATTCATCCTCTTTGTTTCTTTGTACTAATGGTTCTTGATCCTCTTTGAAATTCAATTCTTCATTATTGCTTTGCAATTTTATTTGTTCACGGAGTAATTTCATTTTATCTCTTTTAATTTCCAAATCTCTCTCCCTATCTTCATTTGTTTGAGTTTTTGGTTTCTTCCTTGGCATGATGATGATTTCTACATGTCAAATTATTCAAACATCTGAATTACTTAAAATGTGTAAATTAAAAATTATTCAAATACATATAAAAATTATAATTATTTGAATGAACACACAATATATATCAAACGACTTGTCAAGTTTCTAACCATTTCGAAATAACATTTCTTTCAAACATACAAATTTCAATGAATTCACTATATATTAAACAACATGTCAAAATATAATCAAATTTCTATCTATATATCGACAAACAATATTTAAAATGGATTGTACTAACCTTTTCTATACAAGGAATATTCAAAAAGTCTTCAAATTGCATATCCAATGATTGAATTTGGTGTTTGCTAGCTTGAAAAAGTGTTGAAATAGTGTTTGCTATGTTGAAACCTGTGATTTCTATCAGAATAACAGAGTGCACAACAGATGAAAGGCAGAGAATAGATGAAATGGGCCCCAAAGTTGCTTTTTTATCCTTTTTAGGTGATTTCATATAGTGCATATGCACTATAGCTCATACGCACTATAAAGCACGTATGCACTATAAAGCGTACACACTATATGAAAACACATCACTCCTCATCCTCCCTACTCTCTCTCTCTCTCTCTCCCTCCCTACTCTCTCTCCCCTCTCCTATCCCCTACTCTCTCTCTCTCCCATCCCCTACACTCTCTCTCCCCCCTCTCCCATCCCCTACTCTCTCTCTCGCTCTTCCTCTCCCACTGCCTACTCTATCTACCTATATCACCATCTCTCCTCTCCCATCCCCTACTCTTTAGATTTCTCACACACATTCCCATCCTCCCTCTCCCACTTCCTACCATCTCTCTCTCTCCCCCATCCCCATACTCTCTCCCATTCTCTACTCTCTCTCACACTCTCTCACATATGCTACTCTCTCTCTCTCCCCCCTCTCCCATCCCCTAAACTCTCTCTTTTATGGATACACACTCCCATCCCCCCTCTCTCTCCCCCTCTCCCACTCCCTCTCCCACCGCCTACTATCTCCCTCTCAAGTTCTCTCTCTCCCTCTCCACTCTCTCTCTCTCCCCCATCCCCTACTCTTACTCTCTCTCTCCAATCCCCAACTCTCTCTCACACTCTCACCCATCCCCTACTCTCTCTCGCACTCTCTCTCATCCTTTCACTCTATCTCTCTCATCCCATACTCTCTCTCTACCACCCCCTACTCTCTCTCACACTCTTTCCCATCTGTTTACTCTATCTCTCCCATCCCATACTCTCTCTCTGCCACCCCTACTCTCTCTCACACTCTCTCCCATCCCCTACTCTCTCATTCACACACACACACACACACTCCCATCCCCCCTCTCTCTTCTCTCCCATCCCCTACTCTCTATATTTTTCACACACACTCCCATCCCCCCCTCTCTCTCTCTCCCTCTCCCTACACTCTCTCACACTCTCTCCCATCGCCTACTCTCTCTTACACACACTTCCATTCGCCCTTCTCTCCCTCTCCCACCACGTAGTCTCTCTCTCCCATCTGCTACTCTCTCTCTCTCTCTCTCTCTCTCTCTCTCGGGCTACTCTCTACCTCCCCTCTCCCATCCCCTAAACTTTGCTTTTCAGATACACACTCCCATCCCCCTCTCTCTCCCCTCTCCCATACCTTACTCTCTAGATCTCTCACACACACTCCAATCGCTCTCTCTCCTCCTCTCCCACTCCCTCTCCCACCACCTACTATCCATCTCTCTCAAGTTCTCTCTCTCCCATCCCCTTCTCTTACTCTCTCTCCCATTCCCAACTCTCTCTCACACTCTCTCCCATCCCCTACTCTCTCTCACACTCTCTCTCCCATCCTATACTCTCTCTCTGCCACCCCCTACTCTCTCTCTCACTCTCCCATCCTTTCACTCTGTCTCTCCCATTCCATACTCTCTCTCACACTATCAGACACTCTCTCTCTTTCATAGACAAACACACTCCCATCCCCCCCCCTCTCTCTCTCTTCTCTCCCATCCCCAACTCTCTAGATTTTTCACACACACTCCCATCCCCCTTTCTCTATCTCCCTCTCCCTAATCTCTCTCACACTCTCTCCCATCCCCTACTCTCTCTCACACTCTTTCCCATCCTTTACTCTCACTCTCACCCTCTCCCACTAGCTACTCTCTATCCTTCATCCCCTACTCTCTCTCTTTCACAGACACACACACTCTTATCCCCCCACTCTCTTCTCTCCCATCCCCTATTCTCTAGATCTGTCACACACACTCCCATCCCCCCTAGCTCTCTCCCTCTCCCTGTCCCACTCCCTCTCGTACTGACTACTATCTCTCTCTCTCAAGTTCTCTCTCTCCTTCTTGACTCTTTCTCTCTCTCTCTCTCTCTCTCTCTCTCTCTCTCCCATCCCTTACTCTCACTCTCTCTCTCTCGCATCCCCTACTCTCTCTCACACTGTCCCATCCCCTAATCTCACTCTCTCTCTCCCATCCCATATGAGCTCTCTCTTCCATGACATAATCTCTCTCACACTCTAACACTCTCTTCCATCCTCCACTCTATCTCTTTTACACACATTCCCATTCCCCCCTCTCTCTCTCCCTCTCCCACTCCCTCTCCCACTACCTACTCTCTCCCCCATCTCCTACCCTCTTTCTCCCCTCTCAAATCCCCTACTCTCTCTCTCTCTCTCTCTCTCTCTCTCTCTCTTTCATAGACACACACACTCCCATCCCCCCCTCTCTCTCCTCTCCCATCTCCTACTCTCTAGATTTGTCACACACACTCCCATCCCCCCTCTCTCTCCTTCCTCCACTCCCTCTTGCACTGCCTACTATCTCTCTCTCTCAAGTACTCTCTCTCCCTCTCTATTTTCTCTCTCCCATCCCCTACTCTCACTCTCTCTTCCATCCCCTACTCTCTCTCTCTCTCTCTCTCTCTCTCTCTCTCTCTCTCTCTCTCTCTCTCTCCCTCCCATCTTGTATGAGCTCTCTCTGCCACTCCCTACTCTCTCTCAAACTCTCACACTCTCTCCCATCCCCTACTCTATCTATCTTATACACATTCCCATTCCCCCCTTCTCTCTCTCTCTCGCACTCCCTCTCCCACTACCTACTCTATCTTTCTTACACACTTCCATTCCCCCTCCCTCTCCCTCCCACTCCCTCTCCCACCACCTACTATCTCTCTCTCTCTCTCTCTCTCTCACACACACACACACGCACTCTCCCTCTCTCTCTCATCCCCTACTCTCACTCTCTCTTTGCCACCCCTACTCTCTCTCACAGTCTCACACTTTCTCATCCTACTTTCTCTCTTACACACACTCCCATCCCCCCTCTCTCTCCCTCTCCCACTCCCTCTACCATTGCCTAGTCTCTTTCTCTCCCATCCCCTACTCTCTCTATCTCTCTCTCCCCTCTCTCATTCCCTACTCTCTCTCTTTCACACACACACCCATCGCCCCTCTCTCCTCTCCCATCCCCTACTTTGTCTCTCACTCTCTCTCCCTCTCCCATTGCCTACTCTCTCTCTCTCTCTCTCTCACACACACACACTCTCTCTCTCTCTCTCTCTCTCTCTCTCTCTCTCTCTCTCTCTCTCTCTCTCACTCTCACTCTCTCCCTCTCTACTCTCCTTCTACTACCCCCTACTCTCTCACACATTTTCACACTCTCTCCTATCCCCTACTCTCTCTCTTTCTCTCTTACACACATTTCCATCCCCCCCCTCTCTACCTCTCCCATCACCTACTCTATCTTCCATCTCCTACTCTCTCTCAAGCTACTTTGTCTTCCCCCTCTCCCATTCCCTACTGTCTCTCTTTCACACACATGCACTCCCATCCTCCTCTCTCTCACTCTTCCTCTCCCACTCTGTCTCCCACTACCTACTCTCTCTCTCCCCCATCCCCTACTCTCAATCTCTCTCTCCCAACCTATACTCCCTCTCACACTTCCTCTCTCTCCCATCCCCTACTTTCAATCTCTCTCCCCCATTCTTTACTCTCTCTTTTCCACCGCTACTCTCTCTCACACTTCCTCTCTCTCTCTCTCTCTCTCTCTCACACACACACACACACACACACACACACACACACACACACACACACACATATCTTGTACTCTCTCTACCACCCCTACTCTTTCTGACTTCATGTCTCCCATCCTATACTCTCTCCCTTCTCCCATCCCCTACTTTCTCTCTATCTCTTTCTCTCTCTCTCTCTCACACACACATAGCCATTCCCTCGCCCCCCACCACCCCACCCCCCACCTAGCTCTCTCTTGCTCTTGGGTTGCAACTTATGTCTCAATAGTGCGTGCGCACTATAGCACACATGTGCTATTGAAAATTTAAATGCTTCTAATAGCATGTGCATGCTATTGAAAGCTTTGTATTAAAACCAAGCCTAAGGCTTGGTTTTTCCTTGGAGATCCAACCCAAAGGTTTGGACTTTATAAATAGGTCTGAGACATGTTTTCTAGTTGAGACATGTTTTCTAGGAAACATACCTAAAATGATTTATTTTTCTTATGTGCTCCCCTTCAAGATTCCTTGTGGTTAAGTATCGATAAGATCAAGTTACATAGCATTATAGGTCTTTGTGTTAGCTATCTAACCATATAATTTATTTTCAATTTGAACTATTTCAAGCCTTTCATCTATAATTTCTTTTGAATGTATGTTCATTTTTTGTCAAAAACCACCATGTACTAATTGGGCTATAGATTTTAGCTCGTTCATCGAATTTTGCAACAACTTAGTTTTTTAAAAACTAGACTCCATTCTACACACTTCAAAAAAATATATATTTGGTTTTAGATTAGTTTTCAATTATTTCTAGGGGGAACACATAGATATTTCACATTTTTGGGATGTGTCTAGTTAAAAAACTCATTAAAAAAAGAAAATACACATTATAAAATTAACTGAAAAATATGGGATAAACTACATAGTCTTAAGTAACTTTTAACTAGAGCGATTAAAGAATTTTTTTTTAAAAGTTAAAATTTTAGGGGGGTCACACTTTGTACTGTGTTATGTTTTTTGGAATAAACAGTACCACTTTTTGTGGCCCCCTTTTTTGAGGACCTAAAACTAAACCATTTTGAAAAAAAAAGAGTAGTTTAGAAACTAGATTCAAAGGACTACAACTTTTTTTCTTGTCATATCTTAAAATTTTGAGTGTAACTATCTTCAAATTCTTGTTGAAGTTCAAAATTTGCAAATTTTAGGAAAAAGGTGTTCACTTATACCCCCCTTTTGGCACCACAACTTGGTGCATTTACACATATACATAAGAGAATAATGAGAAGAGGAAGAGAAATAGGATAGGCTCCCCCCCTCCCTTGAAAGATGAATGCTGAACAGTGACTACTCCAATGAAGAAGCTGATCCAAGACTATAGAATGGTGTTCCTCCCCTTAGGAAGAAACAATTCCATGAGTACAAATGAGATGCTTCTACTGTGCGTGGAAAGAATCCCATGGATGAGTGATGTCTCTGAAACTTGCTCAACTAGCTAAAGAACCTGTCCCAAAGAACTGTTTGTCTCTGCAACTGATGAAGAATCCTACTGCAACTACTTATCATAGGTATCCACAATCACTTCAACCTGTGAGGATCAATCATGTAGATAATGAACAAGAGATTTAGATGGATCCCTTGTGACAACTGAAGAAGGTACTTCTACATCAAGAAGAAGAGGCAGATCATCAATACTTTCCCCCAAATTTGTCACTAAACCTGTACCTGGAAGACTGGATGTACTCTATTGTTCTGGACCTATCACTATGGTTATGTATGCATGTGGATTGAACTGATGTAGTGGCCTCTCACTACAAATGTCAATAGAACCCCACGTGTCTAAATCTATTGAAGCACTATCACTAGTGTCACTATCAGTTTCCATACTATATGATGTGTGAAGAGGAGTAGAGGACAAGCTTGGTGAACTTTCTTCAAAGTATACATCCTTCTCCACAAAAATCTAATGTGTCTCAAGATCTAGAAGTCTGTATGCCTTCACATTGTCTTCATAACCAATAAAGGTACAAGGCCAAGATGAGTGTGCCTTACATCCCCTGGAAGATACCTTTGCCCATGCAGGACAACCGAAGACTTTAAAGTGTGTCACAACAGGTTTTCTACCGTACCATGCCTCAAAAGGAGTTTTTCCATCTAAAGTTGGATGAGGAGAATGATTAAGAATATGAGTGGCACTTGAGATTGCTTTGACTTTTAATGATGGATCTAGAGACTTGGCTTGTATCATGCAACTTACCATAGATTTGAGAGTGCGGATCCTCAAAGCTGCAACATTTGTCTTATGTGAACTAAATGTTGGTGGAGTCTAAAGATCAATGCCATCGAGTCTCCAAAAGTCCATAAGTCTTTTGTTCACATACATGCTTCCATTTTCCATGCAGAGTACTTTGATGGCTTTCTTGGATTTTCATTCAACAAGAGTCTTGAAGTCTAGAAATTTATCCAACACTTCACCCTTACTATGCATAAAGTAGACCCAAGTGAACCTTGAAAAGTGATCAATGAAGGTAAGTATGTAGCGACCCCAACTAAATGAAAAAGGACCTACTAATATCATGTGAACCATCTATAGAACACCTAGTGCTCTTGAAGACTTCTCTCTTTGTAACTTCCCCTCTAGGTGCATACCCACTAAATCTGTTGAATATTCACCCTTAGAAAAGTTGATTTGAGGTAGACCTTTCACCATTCGGTATGTGCAATGTTGATAAAGATAGCAAAAGTCAAGATGACCATACCGCTCATGCCATAATTGCATGTTTGAATTTGATTGTGATAACAAGGCCTTTGAGGAGACTTGGGCACAAAATGAGAGAAAGAGTATAACCTCTTGTTATCATTCACTTTCCCCACTACAACCAAGGAATCATCTTTAAGACTGTGCACTTTTACTGAGTCTAGAAGGAACTCAACTCTATGTCCATCTCTGAGGTGAGTGACTTGGTAGATTGATAGGAGATTCAAACTTAGGTTTGGAACATAGAGAACATCTTGAAACTCTCCATTTTCCATCTCCATGTTTCCTTTTCCTTCAACTTCCATTTTTCTATCATCTCCCATTAATATGTACGGTACCTTCGAGTGATTCAATGAAGAAAAATCCTCCTTTGAAGAACTCATATGATATGAGGCACCTGAGTCAAATATCCATTCCTTTGAAGAGTTTGAATTAGCCATGAGTGCTTGCCCTTTCCCTTTGAATATGAAGAAGACCCTTTATCCTTGTAAGCATTAGGCAATGGAACATTATGTTTCTTCATGATGTTGGTCAACTCATCAATCTTTTTGAGATAACACTCATTCTCTTCATGACCCGATTTCTTGCAATAAGCGCACTTCTTCTTCTCCTTATTGCTGTCCCCCTTCTTGTTGGAATTTGAGGAGGACTTGCCTTGTTGATTAGATTGTGGTGTTGTCTTTTCTGCATCCTCAAATTTTCTCTTCCATTTCTTCCTACCATTTTCTTTATTTGAAGACTGTCCAGCAAAATGTTGAGAACCCTCATTTGCCAGCAATGCTTTAGAATGAGGTGATTTAAGAATCCCCATTGTTTTCAACATCTTTTCTTCATCATCCAATAGTTTAGCATATTAATCAAAAGTGACTTTCTTGTAGGCATACCCTAAGGTAGTCTTTGATGTGTTAAAATAAGATACAAATGTGGAATACTCCAATGGCAGTTTGCTATGAATGAGATAGATCAGTCTATCATCTTTGATAGAACTCCCACAATCAGTAAGCTTTGTCCTTAGTTCATTTACCTTGATGATGAAATCCTGTATGGAGTCATATGACTTAGGATCTAAGGAGACAACCTCATCTTCAATTTTGAACACACCCTCTTCAGACACTTTCCCATAAAGGTTTTTTAGGGTATCCCAAGCTTCCTTGGATGTAGAACACTTCTTGATTTGATACATGATCTTATCATCTACCCCCAAACATATATCACCTAGGGCTTTCCTATCCATTACTACCCAAGCTGAAATATCACTTGTTGATACTTTATCACCTACTAGTTTAGGAAGAGCACCATCTACATATTGTGAAACTTCATTATGCATTAAGTGATACCACATTTTTATGGACCATGTAGCATAGTTATGACGAGTTAATTTAGGAAACTTAAAGTTTCCCATAATGCAAAAAATGAAAGAAATGTGTAGAAAAGAGAGAACACAACACCAAGAACACCCCTTCTTTTCACTAAATCAAAAAACCCCCCAAAAATAGATTCTTTGCGCACTTTATCAGTAGTGCAATTACAATGGGCCACTTGCCAATTTTGGCCTTCGTGGACTTCTGATTTTTCTTGTTACAACTTCTTAATGGATTATAAATCTAGAACTTTACAATGTGCTACAATTTTGAAGCATTTCAAAGCAAAGAAAGGACCTATTTCTAAAAGTGACACTTTTGTCCACACAACCTTACAATTTGATAGTAGATATGGAAAGTAGAAGAAAAATAACACACTTAAAAAAAAATAGAACCTATTTTCAATTCCTGATGTGCCTATACAAAGCGTTTGAAGTTGCAAAATATAGGATTATGCAAGTACAGTCAACAAAAAATGAAATTTTTGAACAATCCATGCACCAAAACTAGAAAAGAGCTGCACCACTGAAAAGACTAGGGAATTCTACCCAATTTCAAAAAGATTGCACCTAGATTGGAGTTTGGATGTCCGAGTTATGACCTTCCGAAGTCGGACTACGAAAACCAAGATCAATCTAGAAGGGGGTTGCATCAATGAATGATAGGGTTAAATTTGACGGTCATATGACCATCATAGTAGTTCTATTTGGCCCTAAAATGATGTCCATATTGTTGTCAATTTTAATGCTATGAATTGATGACATCAACAAAAAATTTATGCCCTCGGCTGACTTGGCAGGTGGCATGTCAATCCGTATTGTATAGATTTTTACTGGATACTAGCATTAGATTGCTGACTCAACGATGATGTGGCTGATCATGCAAGATGACTATAGGACAACGCTTACTGCATGGGTGAATTGACTTCTTCCGCATCTTGCCTAGGTGTGCATTGATTAGGCTATTGACTACGAAACAAGTGTACTATTGCACAAAACCAAAAATTGCCATGTGTTTGGTGTACAGGCGAGGTGGGCATTGGAAATTTCAAAGTCGCTGCCAAAAATATACTCTACTGGAAAAGCATGATGGTCATGAGTTTTCAAAAAGTAGTAGCTAATTTTTGAGGATTTATCCCACATGCATGGGAGTAGAGCATGCTGTATTGTTTAAAATTTAACCCCCTATAGGTTAAAAGAAAGAGAGGCCCCCATCAGATGTTGGGCTTGGGTCACCGACCAATGTTCACTAGATGTATTGATACGGTCGGCCAATATGATTTTCTTTGGCCAAAACTTTAATAAGATGTGTTCAGAGAATATTAAATGCAAATACCCACCCAATAAAGTATCCCATGAAATAATTAAAATAATCCCAACAAATTGTAGAGCCGAGCCAAGGTGTCACTACTTGGTTTAGCCAAAAAAAAATTCTCTGCCTGTACTGATCTGAAAATATCCAGATTCAAAAATAAATTGCAGATAATAAAAATAATGTAGATCTAAACAATAAATAATCAGATCAATTAACTAACCATCGCAAATTGCAAATTGGGGCCTCCAAGTTTCGATTTGCAAAAAAAATTTGCCTCACAATCAACTTTCACCTAGTATAGGTAAATTTATAGTCGATCCTCATAGAATTGACGCTTCGGATGCAACGGTGAGGTCAGATCTGGCTCTAGATGCTCCCAATTTTTGTGGATCCTCTGGATTTGTGTCAAGGTTCTAAAGCATGAATGGTCTCAAATAGCTATGTGTAGAGAATCTCCCTCAACTCTGATACCATGTAAGAATTTAGCTTAGGCCAAAAATGACTCAAGAACTAAAGAACTCAACACAAGTACAGAGTAGAACAAAATAAATATAGTATGATCAAAATGATGATATTCATTCAATATGCCAGCTTGAGAGTACACTAGGAGTGCCTATATATAAAGGCCTCAGGAGAGCTTCTAGAATGCATTGAAGTCAACAACATGATAAGTCATACAACCAGGCACATGTCCACTAGATATGGATTATCCTCCATTAAGCATGGAATTAAGTGCGATGATGTGAGGATAAGCCTATAATAGTGTAGCATGCAAATCAATGGTGTAGACAACATGTGGTAAATGAAGAGTGCAAATAACTATGTTATCAACATGACAACTCATTGAATAATGCAAACTCATGTGTTGTAGACACCATGTGCATAATTAGAGTTGCGTACATCTATGAGAGTACACAAACTCCTAAGTGTCTCACCTAAACTAATAATTAAATAATGCAAAATAATTAAATAATGCATTAACCTAAGTAAACTTAAGTAAGTGTAATAAATAAATACTTATTTACACCAACAAACTGAAATATATATAATGTAATATATATATATATATATATATATATATATATATATATATATATATATATATATATATATATATGTATATGTATGTATGTATGTATGTATGTATGTGTATGTGTATGTGTATGTGTATATGTATATATATATATATATATATGTATATGTATATGTATATGTATATGTATATGTATATGTGTATATGTATATGTATATGTATATGTGTATGTGTATATGTATATGTATATGTATATGTATATGTATATGTATATGTATATGTATATGTATATGTATATGTATATGTATATGTATATTTATATGTATATGTATATGTATATATATATATATATGTATATGTATATACATACATACATATATATATATATATATATATATATATATATATATATATATATATATATATATAAATTATATAATTTGTACGGTTCACAAATTGATAAGATACATGAGGGGGGAGTGGTTTGGCGGAGAAAAGATCTTGGAAAGGGAGACGTGACGGGAAAATAACATAGGGAGGTGCATGGAGAGTCCAATAACAACATGTGGAATAAAATCAACATGCAATCTTTAACACCTGCTCAGAGTTACACAAGGAAGATACACAATTTTAAAGTGAAACCACAGAGTACACAAGGCCAGATGCAACTTAGTTTAGGTGTAATTATTTCACTTTACTATAGAATAACCACAACATGCTTGACTTTGATGCCTTTCAGGTTGCAACCTTAACCAAAACAATAAATATACAAAATTAGAGCCTTGGCTCGAATCAACTATCTTCCCCTATCTCTAAACTGTCCTGATCTTCTTATTGTCTCCCTTTTTTTCTCCCTTCCCTACATCTAACCAAGCTTCTTCTATAGCCAACTAAGCCACAAGTTAGCAAGTCAAGCATTAATTACAATTTTGGACCATAGTTGGAAGAGTAAAAAAAAACACACGCCAATGGTCATATGAAATTATGTAGGCTTAAAGATAGGTCCACACATGTGTTAGGAATCGAATCGTAACTATGCAAGGTGCCACATAAGCAATCAAAACCATGTCAATCAGATCAACACATTATGCAAGGTTAAAATAGAAGGAAAATAGGACTACAAAGTTTAGCACAAAACTCAAGAAATATCCAACATAAGAATTTGTTCACTTAGGAAAAGGATCTAGGATAGGTCCTCAACATGATGACAATTGCGCATAACATAAAAAAAAAAAAAGCAGCAACAACTACTATGCAAACAATAGACTGGTACATAAAACTAAATTTTTTTTTGGTTGTTTCAAGATTTCTCAAAGGCCAAGATTCTTCTGCATCAAAAAATGAAGGTGTGGGAGATAGGAGGGGACTAAGGGAGAGAGGGGGGTGGGTGATCGGGGGGAGAAGGAGAAAGGGATATTGGTTGAGAAAGGAGTAAGGGGGATAGATGAACATGAGAGGAAAGAGAGAGGTGCTTATAAAGAAAGATAAATGACAAGGATGGAGAAAGGAGGCAAGAGAGGTAGAGTGAGAGAGGGGGATAAAAAGAGGGAGCTATTAAGGGAGAGGGGGGAGAGAGGTAGAAGTGGATTGGAAGAGGAGGAGAAGAATAAATGGAGAGGGGGGATGTAGGGAGAGAATGGAAAAGGAAGAGGGGAGAGGGAAGGAGATAAGGTAAAAGGGAGAGGGGGAATCAAGGGGGAAGAACTGGGGAGAAATAAAAGTATCAAAAAAGAAAGAGGGGGATAAGGGAAATGTGTGTGTGTGTGTGTGTGTGTGTGTGTGTGTGTGTGTGTGTGAGAGAGAGAGAGAGAGAGAGATTTTCTAATATATATCATTTTATATGCATTGATAATAATAATATTATTGAAAAATCTAACAAGTCATTCATATATTCTATTTATAATAATACTTGGTTCAAAGGCTCTTGAAGGAAAGAACTAGTGAAGAAAGCCTTCAATCCTTGCCAAAAATATAATAAACTATGATCATATGAATATCCCTAATTGCTACCCCAACTATGCTAGATATTAGATATATAAATGACCTTCTAATTATGGCCTTACATTCATGATATTTAAATGCAAAATTCTCCCACCTAGCTCTTACTTGTAACAACAAGTTACATTTTGTGACCATTACATCAAAATAAGAATTGATAAAGTATTGATGCAACCCTGATGGTATAGTGCATTACCATATATTATATCTGGGAATGGTGTATGTTAAGAGAAATTCTCTACTCAGATGAGACTGATATATGTCTCTTTGAAGCTCAAACCCAAGTTTCTTCTTTGGAAAAATATGATTTCCATCCATACTACATACCACAAAAAGAAAAAGAAATTATAATTTTTTGTTAATTTTGTTCCTCCATTAGTTTTATGCCCAAAACTTTGACATCCTTTTATAATATAGAGATGTCAGCTAGCATAGGAGTCATAACATCACCAAGAAAATCAAAATGATCATGAAAATTGAGCCTCCAAGATCGATGGGAGAAATCCACAGACTAGTGTGAATTGGCCAACCTAGTGCTAGAAGGGTTCTCCAACAAAAAATTAAGTGTCATAGAATAGGTTTGACCATAGTATAGTGATCTTGCAAAAAGAAATATTTATTGGTTCTCTTTGGTAAGAACTTGGCTTTAATGAGAGAAAATTACAAAATGATGGCAACAACCATCAAGATTTGATCTCATCTCCATTGGTTGAGGATCAGCATAAAAATCACTTGGGTACCCTAACCAACCATGTTCCCAACCTCTTCTGAATGGGAAGATTGGGGGAGGTAGTTTGAAAGGGGATCCCATGTGAACCAACCTGTACTTTCCAATCATATAGTGGAAGGGGAATAACATGTTCATGCCCTAGAAGATGAAAAATAGCCTCCACATTGTTGTGGGCCTTTTCCCCTATTTGGGGTTTGAAGTCAATTGTGGCTAACATCTACTACAATGAGCTAATATCGCCACTTTTTAATGTTTTCTTGATATTGCCACACAAAATGACAAAATTGTCATTTGATAGAAGAAATTCCTTGGGAAACACACACCCCACCCAAGCCTTACCTTTCCACAAGTTGTATCTTTGAACTGCTACTAAAATATTGTTGCCCATTTGAAAACTCTGATTAACCATAAATTTTTTGCAACATGTTTAAAAGCTATAGTATAAAATATTATATATAGGAAAAAATTATTTATCAATTTTATTAATAATTGAGTTTATGGATATTAGATATTTTTGGATGTCTAAAATATTTAGAAATTAGATATCTTATATGGATAGAGATATTAAATATGTGAAATATATGATAATATTCATATTATATGATATCCATTACCTCTAACAAAACTTGTAGCACCTTGTGATTTCTTTGGGATTTGGCTGAGATACACCAAACTAAAAAGTTAATAAAAATGTGATAAGAAGTTTTCACTACATTTCTAGACTTTGGATGTGCTTGACAATTTTTTCACCTATAACTAATGAAACAAAAATGATTTCTTAAGGATAATTTCATCCTGATTGATTGGCTAATTAAAGATAATCTATAATTTTAAAAAATTGACACATTTTATAATCCATAATATGTGTCCCACTCTATGCCTCATATTGTAAGATTGTTTTAACGAATTTCATAAAAAAAAAAAAAAAAGCAATTTTGATGGTCCGACATGCAATTTTTTATGCTTTTTAATTTTTGAAATAATAAATTTAACTCATTTACTTGCAAAAAAATATTAGAAAATTTGTGTCATATTATCTTATATAAAAAAAATTATTTTGATTGTGTTTAGGGTAGTTAGATAGACACTTTCTTCTTATCTTTTTATGAAAATTTAGTACTATTGTATTAAAATTTTAAATTTTTACCACATAAATCTTTTTTTATTTTTAAATGGCTTGTAGCTTAGAAAATTTACTCAATTTTCCTTGACTTTATTCTTACATATTTTTTAAAATATGTTCTTCATTTGTTCTTTTTCTTCGTCAAGTTTTATAATAAATCATTTTTTCTACATTTTTAGCAATACTTAAGAGCCTAGTTTGACCCAACATGATCCTAGACATACCCTTTAAAAGGACTAGACATAACTCCTCAAACTTTTGGTTGGTCTACTTTAATTTCCATTACTTTATCCAAAACGAGAACATGGTCATATATTTTAAAGGATTTTATTTTTTTCATCTTATCAAATTATCTCCTTACTAATTTAAAATATTTTACAAAAACTTCTATTGTAATATTGATTGGGCCTTTCCCAACTAAATAAAATTAAAAATATTTCTCTTTTCATTTGAGCTCAATGAGATTGCAATTGTTAGTCCCTATCATTAAGGTAGGAGACTAAAGTTTTTAGCAACATTTTTTTCGATTGATTTTCTTATTGGAAATAGTGAAAAACTACTTTATTCTATGATCTAAGGAAAATTTTCTATTAAAATGAATTTTTACTTTTTACTTTCTCTTTTATGATTGGCTATTCTCATTTTTATGGTAGACTTTTTACTTCTTTCATTAAAATTTTTACCTAAAATTAGATGACGTGATTTCAATGTTGGACAAGTGGAACGTTTAGGTGAATAGCATGTGTCTATAACCAGACAAGAGTTCAACATGGCAGGTGTCAATTGCATGCGTATGTAATCAGGCAACAATTCAAGGCACCATGTCACTTTTTATGAGTTCATCATGGTTCCAACTTAGATATTCATTAGTTGCAACTTTCTTTATCAAAACCCTTATGTTCTTGTTGAAAATATGGCTAAGTAGATGTGTAAGTGTTGTCATTTATGGAAACATACATATTTTGGTATTTCATTATGAAATCAATGTTACAAAATTGTTGAAGTATTGGATAGTTTGTAGCAGCATAGAGAGATCCGGTAAGTACATATTACAAAGTTCAAGTTAGCTCAAGTTAGCTCATGCACAGTTAAGAACTGATAGATGAAAATTTCATGATGATGTATGTTAATGCACATGTCTGAATGAATAGTAAAATGACAGTTATAGAGGAATTACAGTGTAGGTAATAAATAGAAGAGAACAGAGCACAACAATATAACTAATTGTATGGCATAACGAATTACTTTTTGTTAGTCATATATAGAATTTCCAATTTCCAAAGGTTTTTCCTTCAAGTGTTTGCACATTTTATTATTGAAGTCCTTTCTTGTCGCCCATGTATTCACCATCTCTCAAAGTGAATGGTTGAAGTAACTAGTGCATGTGGTCATGGTCCCTTCGCTTGAACCACTTTGAACCACTTCAAAACTCAGTTCGAAGTAGTTCAAAGTAGTTCAACCAAAGGTTTTATACTAATCATCATTTTGGCAAGTAATGTACATTAACTTGATGGAGCTTTCCTTTGAATCAATTCGAACCTCAGCTCAAAGTAGTTAAAAGTTGTTCAATGGAAGAGGTGTTTGGCAATTTCAAATCCTAAAGTATGATTCGCCGTCACCCCGCAAGACAATTAATGATCTTGTTAGAGAGTAATGATAAAAAGCACATTTATATTTTCAAGGAAGGAAGTCATCATTATTGGGAAGGTGGGAAATCTTCTACCAAAAAAGTGATTGGATGTTGCATTAAGCTAATCATTATCAAAACATTTGAAAAAGAAATCATTAAATAGAAATTCATGCAACAAGGCTTTCGAACATGTGAAGGTTAACAAGAGGTGATGTGTCATTAATGCCTAATTATTATATTGTACTTTTGCACGTAAAAAAATTCTTTTAAGAAAAACTTGTTCAGTTTCCTTTTTAGATATCATGCAAAGAATTGAAAGTGTGAAGAAGGAGCTGTTAAGGGAGATAGAGAAAATTGTTGATTTCTCAGTGGAAAATAGGTGAGAACTTAGCAATCCTTGTTTTGTTCTGCAAATCTCTGTATTTTCCAAGCTTTATCTATTCAAAGCCTTGTTTTTTGGTTGAGAATGAGGTTAGTATTGCATTTCTTTAGTAATGTCTCAAGCCTATAATGTAGAAAACCAGTCATCTGTGATACAAATTTGCAAGAGGTGAAGTTGGAGAATTTACAGGAAAATTTTCTTGAATATGCTAATAAAGTGAATGGATGCATGGAAGTCTTAACTAGTGGGTTGGTTGAGGTTGCCACTTTCTCCTCAGCCTTTGTGAGTCCTAAACTCCTACAAATCTATATTGATCACTATGATATTAAAAGCAAGAGTATTGTAAGTAAAAATGGCAACACGATACTCACAATTTCAAGAGACACTATTGCCTCTATATTGTGTTTGCTAGAAAATACCTATGCTACATTCTCCCCTATTCAAGCCTAGGTCAAATACCAAGAGACAACAAATCAATTCCATAATACCGTGGCTAGGAAATGGACCAAAACCATGTATGGCAGAGGTTCCAGGCTCCCCAAGGTCATCACTAAAGATCACCTAAAACCCCATATTCATGATCTAGTGGTGTTATTGCATAGGGTAAAAGGTTCAACTGATGTGCTTCTTTTTGAAGAGTGGATGTATAGGTATATAGAAATCATTTTGTAGGGTGAACAATGGATGGATTGGGTAGAGATTATTTCCAGTTCAATGAGGTCTCAACTCAGATGTGCCAAGGAATTCTAAGAGGATTTTTATATGGCTTCCTATTTAACTTACTGCATTGCCTATACTTGTGATCTTACCCATCTTCCTCATGGAGTGTGGAGTGAAGAGATGATAATTTTTAAGTATTGTCCTTTGCTACAGAAAGATAGAGTCTTGGAAGATTTTAGAAAAGTTCATGACTTGCTAATAGAAAGGGTTTATATGTCTCTAAAGGAAGTGCCCATGCCTAGACTATCCCCTAAAGCTCAAAGGTTAATTCAACAATATGGAAGCTACTTTATACAGTTCTCTAGGTTCACATATTTGAGAATTGGTGGTTTTGAGGATGAACCTATGAAGTTGCCTCAGTATGCCTTAGATTGTTTTGTTTTGGCTGAAATATGCAGACAACTCTTCTATGTTATAAAAGATAATCTACTGCAAGAAGATTGGGAAAAAGCCTTCCCTATTAGGTTGGGTTCATTGGTTTGTAATAACATGGATAGCACTACCATCATTGGAAGTAATTTGCTTGGGTTCAATCTCAGCTTCTACAATAGCAAGATGAATTTTGACAGTAAAGGGTATGCAGCTTAGATCCTTGGCCTTGAAGTTAACCCATCAACCACTCCACAGTTGGAAGACCTTTGGCAGGATTGGAAGGATGAAGGAGAAGTTCTAAGGAAGGATCATTCAAGACTAACCTTGCAACAAATTGACTCCTTCAGGTTGAAGTTCAAAATAGAGGGAGTAGTTGATGATGGCTCAGATATAGTTGAACCTGGTTGGGAGGAATCTAGTTTGAAATCCCTAGTAGTCAACTACAGTAAGGATGAAGAGGATGATATTAATCTAAGGGCTAGGTTCATAATAACCTTCACAGATGACTAGTTACAAAGAAAGAACACAATAATTGTTAATGAACCTTGTACAGAGGTGATTTCTTTCCTTGAATCACTTCCATCTGACATCCCACTTTCTCTTGTTCCAGGTAATATATTGGTTCAAGATAAATAGAAGAATTTGCCTCCTCACTTGCAAACTATAGCTCCAAGAACAAAGTCTCAATCCAAGTCTGAAGCCCTGAAGCAACATAAAGTTTAGAAAGAGAGAATGTCTACTTAGGGGCAAGATTTAGGTGATGGCCTCAATTTATCTGATAGTGTAGATGGTAATGTTCAATTCACTGAAGTTCCCAAGGTAGATCAACCTAGATTCATGACTCCTACCAGAGACTCCTAGGTGATGTCTATGAACCATATTGTTCCTTCTTGGTTATTAAGCACAGTTAACAAGAAAAGGAATTTGCAACTAGTGTCCACACTAGTGAAAGATATCATCACTAGGTATGCAGCGAGAGGTTCGAAGGTAAAGAAGTTGAAAATGGATGCTCACCTTACAAAGGATCTAGTAACAAGAAAAATCACTGCCAAAATAGCTACCTATAAGCAAAAGGAGTTTGGGGATGTTGATAATGAAGAGTTTAAGGTTACCTCTATTGAACTAGGAACTATTAATAGAAGCACCAACAACCATTTCTTTAAATTCTCTACTGACCATATGTTTTCACAATCTGAGAAAGATAGTAAAAAGAAGAAGGAATTAAAGGGCATGGCAATGAAAATGGATTCCTATATTTGATTCCTTAATGAACCTTGGAGCTTTACCAATTGTCCAAGTTCCATAGCTATTTGACCTCAATTCAGCAGGAAGTCAACAATTGATGAAGCAAATACAGAGAGGGAAATTGTTAATCGATGTCATGAAGAGCTGGGTTGACATCATAATAAAGAAAGGTAATAAATTCATCACTAAATTTACTAGTGTTTATACTGAGGGAGATACATTGCTAGGAGCAATTCAAACCCTAGTCCTAGTTTGGGAAACAGAACTAGGTTGATGCCAAGCGGTCATTTTTTAGGTAATGGAAGTTGAATGGTTCAGGCTCCTCAAGTTCTTAAATGAGAATCCAATGAAAAATGTGGATCCTTGTATGTTGTTCATTCTGAAGAACAATATGGGCTGGAAAGAGATAGTCTACAAGGAGAAAATCAAAGAAGTGCAGGGTATTGAAATTAGGATTACAGAGATGCATGAAGAGCTCTTGAAGGATATGAAGATTGTGAACCCCCCAAGGATCTTGCAGTTTGATGAGGGGAACATGGATGCTGAGACACTAATCAAGAGCTTCAATGGAGTCATGGAATAAATTAGGGATAGTGAATCACCAAGTGCCGATGACTTCACTATGATGGCAAGTACTGAATCAATGTTGCATCTCAATAAGAACTTGATGCCACATCAGAGTTTGAAGGTAAAGGAATACAGGTGGCAGAAAGATGATTGTAGGGCATAGTTGTTGATCCTAAAGAACCCTTACTCCCACACAATGCAAGAATTTATGAGCATGTTTTGAAGCTAGAAGCTGGTACATCAAACCATCAATGAGGAGGAGAAAACTGGCAAAGATACCTAAATTGAACCGTTTCTTTAGTTACTTTTTGGCACCTTTTTTAAATAACTACTTCCTCATTTTGTAACTATTTCTTGTATTATCCAAAATGGATAGGTCTTGATGGAGGCATTTCAAATTTGGAAAACCTATAAATGTTGGGGCATTGAACTGGTTTGGAGTTAGCAATAAATAGCTAGTAGATAGATAGTAGACCAGTTAGTTATAAATAGCTAGTAGATAGATAGTAGAAAAACTTTGTTAAAGTAGATAACTTTAATCAGTGATCAAGGATAATATATGATTTTTTTTGGCTTTCAAATGACTATGTGGATGAGAAGGTTTAATTTATATATATAAATCACCTCGGATTCTACTTTGGAACTTGGTGTTAAGAGTGTTCAATCATTGTTACTTTGTGAATGTTGATTTGATGATTTGGAATCTTGATTGCTATTCACTTCATAAGTTTATTTCAATTTTGATGTTTGAATGATTTATGTCAGTTTGTGGTATAATTCATTCTTTTAGGTAGATTTTCTATCTGAGTAAACTTGAATGGATGTTTCTTTGAGAAAGTTGTATTGATATTCACCTCACTACCCAAGAGTAGTCGAGAGATCCTTATGCACTTTCAAGTAAAAGAGTAAAGATAACCTCAAATTCATTGCAAATCTAATAAGGGAACTATACCTTTAAAAATTTAGAGAGAAAGTTAAACAACATGAGATTTTCTTGACTTTTTTGAACACTTTTCTACTTTTCATAATTTTGGGCATAGAGTAAACTTGATAAATTGGTTTAAAGGACAATCTATTCACTAATAGATTTTTGGTGACTCTACTAGGGAGAGTTCCTTTGAAAAGAACCTAGGATTTGGAAAAGAAATGTATAAAAATGGTTCTTCCATGTAATGAGGTCTTCTTTGTACTACAACCTAACCTTCAATTTGAAGATACTTGAGAAGACATAATCTCAGACTTGGTTGTAACTACTTTGGCATTGTGCAGAAGTAATCAGCAATACCAACGAGTATTGGGTGTTTTGGAAAGAAAAGAAGAGAGGGTGGAGTTGTTGAGAGGAGTACTAGAAGTTCAAGAAGAAGCAATTGTAAATAGACTTGCTCAGGCTCCCACAAGACCTTAAACTTGTGATGGAGGTACGCTTTGATACCACTGACGAAGGTACACTAAAATACCACTGACAAAGGGCCACACCACCCTTACCAACTCATAACCAAGAATGCAACAATATGAAGACAATTTTATTATACTTGAAAATCCAATAGTAATTACAATAACATTTTTGCAAGATCTCTCAAGATTCAACCCAAACCCAAGCTAGTCGAGATCCACACTCTGGTAGAAACCTCTGAGATCTCAACTTGTACTCACAAGCCACCAAGCAACCTCATTTCTAAACTGCAGTCACTAGCTCTTCTCCAACCTTATCCAAGATCCAAGTGTAAATTGCCTCACATTCAGCGCTCTGTCTACACACTCACAACTCCACCATAATCCTGCTGTAAACTGCCTCACATTCGGCGCTCTGTCCACAGGCTCAGGAAAACTCACTCTTCACTTCCTCCTCCTCTTTCACACCTTGAAGCCTTCCAAGCTTTCCAAGTTTCCACTACTCAAGTTTCTCCTTCTCAAGCTTCTCCTCCTCAAGCTTCCA
This sequence comes from Cupressus sempervirens, assembly GCA_028749045.1. Taxonomy (NCBI): domain Eukaryota; kingdom Viridiplantae; phylum Streptophyta; class Pinopsida; order Cupressales; family Cupressaceae; genus Cupressus; species Cupressus sempervirens. The sequence goes on from CM053783.1 coordinate 374,266,037, forward strand.
CTTCTCAAGCTACTCCTTGAGCTTCTCCAAGCTTGATTTGAAATGCTTATATGCCCTGCTTAAATAGGCACTTACCACCCCATGCATGGCTTATCCACAACCTTCTAGAATTCCTCCACAACCTTCTACAACTTCCATAACTTTCTACAATATTCATAAGTTTTTAGAATTCTACCCACACACCTCAATAAATGAAATGACAACCATTTATTATTTTTTTATTTTTTCTATTATGCCACCTATGCACCTCAAAAATAGAAATCCTCTTTTTCTTTCTTTTCTCTTTTTTCCATTTTTTTAATTTTTTTAATTATTTCTCCTCTAATTTTCGTCACTTTCTCTCTCCTCCACAATTTATTTTTTTTCAATTTTTTTGTTTTTCCCCAATAATTTTCCCATGCAAGATGCTCCTGCATCAAACTCCCCCGATAGATAGAAAAGTGTGTCCCTCACTTTGATGCCAAAAAGAAAGATCTACCACCATCTTCATCTTCACCAAAGGTTTCCACCTCAACAGGGACAACAAAACCACCATGCAAATCATCCACACCAGCATCTCAATCGTCCAATCAACATGCTCATTCCCAGGAACAAACTGAACATAATGCTTAAACAAAAAACTCTTATCCACATCAGCAACTAGTGAATTCACATCCATAGCAACAAACCTCACATCAATAGCCACATGTAGATCTCCATCAACACATGCCAAACTCTCAACACCAGCAACCTCATTGCTCACAACAAGATGCTCTGCAATACATAACTCACCTCCAACAACTGGATCATCCACGACCGAGTGCTCTACAACATACAAGTTACCACCAACACCAACTAGATCATTCACAACCAAATGCTCTACAGTCTCCATGTTAGACTCAACCAACTGATCATGAAAACCAACCTCTGTCCCAACATCAACAACATTAGGAATATCTTCAGCAACAACCTCTAGTTGCTCTGCAGGTTTTGCATGAGGCTCCACAAACTAATCAGCAAAACCATTCTCTTCCACTTTGACCCTCTTAGCTTGATTAGCCAATCTAGCATCCAACTGAGAAATCATCTTAGAAAAATTCCTCTCCACTATATCATGGATTTTCACAATCATCTCAGGGTCCAATCCTCTTGGAGCCATCTTCCAAGATCTTTTAAACCCTCTGCAACAAATCCTTCCCACGCTCCTTGTGACAACCAAATTGTTTACAAGTTAGATTGCAACCTGCCACCTTGCATGAACAATCAGGAACCACATCACAAGTCTAGGACAATAGATCTGCAATCCACCAACTCTGATAAACTTTGCCCAACCAAGGTCCTAGTACAAACTGCCTCACTCTTCGGCGATCTGCTTGTACACTCAGGAATTCCTGCTCTGATACCACCTGATGGAGGTATGCTCTGATACTATTGACAAAGGTACGCTCAAATACCACTGACAAAGGGCCACACCACCCTTACCAACTCATAACCAAGAATGCAACAATATGAAGACAATTTTATTATACTTGAAAAACCAATAGTAATTACAATAACATTTTTGCAAGATCTCTCAAGATCCAACCCAAACCCAAGCTAGTCCAGATCCACACTCTAGTAGAAACCTCCGAGATCTCAACTTGTGCTCGCAAGCCACCAAGCAACCTCATTTCTAAACTGCAGTCACTAGCTCTTCTCCAACCTTATCCAAGATCCAAGTGTAAACTACCTCACATTCGGCGCTCTGTCCACAGACTCAGGAAAACTCACTCTTCACTTCTTCCTTCTCTTTCACACCTTGAAGCCTTCCAACCTTTCCAAGTTTACACTACTCAAGTTTCTCCTTCTCAAGCTTCTCCTCCTCAAGCTTCCACTTCTCAAGCTACTCCTTGAGCTTCTCCAAGCTTGATTTGAAATGCTTATATGCCCTGCTCAAATAGTCACTTACCACCCCATGCATGGCTTATCCACAATCTTCTAGAATTCCTCCACAACCTTCTACAACTTCCATAACTTTCTACAATATTCATAACTTTTTAGAATTCTACCCACACACCTCGATAAATGAAATGACAACCATTTATTTTTTTTTTATTTTTTCTATTATGCCACCTATGCACCTCAAAAATAGAAATCCTCTTTTCCTTTCTTTTCTCTTTTTTCCCTTTTTTTTATTTTTTTTATTATTTCTCCTCTAATTTTCGTCACTTTCTCTCTCCTCCACAATTTTTTTTGATTTTCAATTTTTTTGTTTTTCCCCAATAATTTTCCCATGCAAGATGCTCCTGCATCAAACTCCCCCGATAGATAGAAAAGTGTGTCCCTCACTTTGACGCCAAAAAGAAAGATCTACCACCATCTTCATCTTCACCAAAGGTTTCCACCTCAACAGGGACAACAAAACCACCATGCAAATCCTCCACACCAGCATCTCAACCATCCAATCAACATGCTCATTCCCAGGAACAAACTAAACATAATGCTTCAACAGAAAACTCTCATCCACATCAGCAACTAGTGAATTCACATCCATAGCAACAAACCTCACATCAACAACGACATGTAGATCTCCATCAACACATGCCAAACTCTCAACACCAGCAACCTCATTGCTCACAACAAGATGCTCTGCAATACATAACTCACCTCCAACAACTGGATCATCCACGACCGAGTGCTCTGCAACATACAAGTTACCACCAACACCAACTAGATCATCCACAACCAAATGCTCTACAGTCTCCATGTCAGACTCAACCAACTGATCATGAAAACCAACCTCTGTCCCAACATCAACAACATTAGAAATATCTTCAGCAACAACCTCTAGTTGCTCTACAGGTTTTGCATCAGGCTCCACAAACTGATCAACAAAACCATTCTCTTCCACTTTGACCCTCTTAGTTTGATTAGCCAATCTAGCATCCAACCGAGAAATCATCTTAGAAAAATTCCTCTCCACTATATCATGGATTTTCGCAATCATCTCAGGGTCCAATCCTCTTGGAGCCATCTTCCAAGATCTTTGTAAACCCTCTGCAACAAATCCTTCCCACGCTCCTTGTGACAACCAAATTGTTTACAAGTCAGATCGCAACCTGCCACCTTGCACGAACAATCAAGAACCACATCACAAGTCTAGGACAATAGATCTGCAATCCACCAACTCTAATAAACTTTGCCCAACCAAGGTCCTAGTACAAACTACCTCACTCTTCAGCGATCTGCTTGTACACTCAGGAATTCCTGCTCTGATACCACTTGATGGAGGTATGCTCTGATACCATTGACAAAGGTACGCTCAAATACCACTGACAAAGGGCCACACCACCCTTACCAACTCATAACCAAGAATGCAACAATATGAAGACAATTTTATTATACTTGAAAAACCAATAGTAATTACAATAACATTTTTGCAAGATCTCTCAAGATCCAACCCAAACCCAAGCTAGTCCAGATCCACACTCTAGTAGAAACCTCTGAGATCTCAACTTGTGCTCGCAAGCCACCAAGCAACCTCATTTCTAAACTACAGTCACTAGCTCTTCTCCAACCTTATCCAAGATCCAAGTGTAAACTGCCTCACATTCGGCGCTTTGTCCACCTTCTCTTTCACACCTTGAAGCCTTCCAAGCTTTCCAAGTTTCCACTACTCAAGTTTCTCCTTCTCAAGGTTCTCCTCCTCAAGCTTCCACTTCTCAAGCTACTCCTTGAGCTTCTCCAAGCTTGATTTGAAATGCTTATATGCCCTTCTTAAATAGGCACTTACCACCCCATGCATGGCTTATCTACAATCTTCTAGAATTCCTCCACAACCTTCTACAACTTCCATAACTTTCTACAATATTCATAACTTTTTAGAATTCTACCCACACACCTCGATAAATGAAATGACAACCATTTATTATTTTTTTATTTTTTCTATTATGCCACCTATGCACCTCAAAAATAGAAATCCTCTTTTCCTTTCTTTTCTCTTTTTCCCCTTTTTTTTTTTTTAAAAAAAATTTCTCCTCTAATTTTCGTCACTTTCTCTCTCCTCCACAATTTTTTTTTTTTTCAATTTTTTTGTTTTTCCCCAATAATTTTCCCATGCAAGATGCTCCTGCATCAACTTGTAACCAAAATTAGAACTAGCTACCAATAGATACACAAGGGGGGAAAGATAAAAGGGGATTCTTGATGAGAACTTTGACCCATTCAAGAACCTGAAGTTCTTACCAGAATTTGATGACCTAAAAGAAGAATATTAAATCTCAAAGTAGACCCAATGGACCATCGAAGCAATCTCCTTTTTCACCATTAGTGCAATCTTTGCTTCCTTTGAATACTCTTATTCCTGATGTTATAAATGTCCAACCTTTACAAGTTGTACCACCAAACATGGTCATAAATCAACCATGGGGACAAAACATAGGGCCATAGAGCTTAGGTGTAAACCCTGTGCCATTACCCAAAGGAGCCACTGAAATTTTATTCAAATTTAGTGGAGATGACAAGGTTTCAACGGAGGACCACTTATGTGCCTTTCATTCAACCTATGCTATAATAAGTGTCCCCACACAAGAAGTTGTTGTAAGATTGTTTGTGCGGACATTAACTAATGTTTCCACAGATTGGTTTAATCATCATTCCATCACTAGTTGGGATGTTATGAAAAATGCTTTCGAAGATAGATTCAAAGCTCCTAAAAATGAAAGTACTATATTTTTCCAACTTAGTTAGATGAAGAAAGAGATGCATGAACCAATGAGTAAATTTGTAGCTAAATTTAATAGACTCATTCATAGAATCCCCACTACATCTAGGCCTAATGTAGAGAACCAAAAATAATTTTTCATTAATGTTGTTCATCCAAACATAAGTTTCCATCTTATAAAAGATGCATGCACTAATTTGGTGACTGCCCAGAGACTGGCTATTCAATTAGAGGATGCATTTATTAATACGGGTAAATGGAAGCAAGAGGTTCAAACTTTGGGAACACCTTCATCTTCAAACTCTACTGATCCCATCTTACAAAAACTAATGAACGATGTACCAATGATGAAGAGGCAACATAAAAAAATCCATGGTCCTTACCAGATTCCTTACCAAGATATCCATAGATGGAAACAATCTCAAAACTTTGGTAAGAACCCCAAATTGACCCCTCCTCCAATGAGAATGCAAATTGAAGAAGCTCCCAAGGAGGTAATGTGTTCATTCCATATGACTTCTAATCATGATGAATGAGATTGTCCTGAATGACTCAATTGTATTCAATTAGTAAAGAATGCCCTTACAATAGAGAAAATACCCGGAAGTCAAAATATGGAAAACGAAATTTAATTTGGGTGCTTATTTTCTTGAATATGAATTTGATTCAGAAAGAGGAGGTACTGTGTTCACAAATCTCCAAGACCCTTCTTGCACGGTGATGAATACAGGATAGAGAAGTCAAAAACCTTACTCGGGAGCTAGTTTGAATGTGCCCACTTCCAAAGGTAAAGACCATATACACATTGATTTAGCAAAAACTATTGAACCAAGGATCTTGTCCAAAACATAAACAATGGCTAGTACTTCAACTTTTTATATTGTTAAATTTCGCAAATCCTCTTCCATATCTATTTTTCTAGCTGGGTATCTAAAGCTTAATCCTAAAAAATTAGATAAATTGGTTCAACATGTGAGAGGAAGTTGTACCAACAATGTACAATTTGTGAGTGGTTCATCTGAAAGTTCCAAGGCTTGGAATGAACCTATTTTTGTTTCTAAAAGAGGCAAAGCAGATGTTCCTTATGGTGAAGCAGTTGCTAATTTTGTTGAAAAGGAGGTAGAAGAGAAGAAGTCTAATCCATTCTATATTTCGATGTTGATGAATGGCCAAAAACTTAGTAATTGCATTATTGATTCTAAAGCATCAAATAACATCATGCCTAAAGTTGTTGCACTAGCCCTTGGCTTGGAGCTTACCAAAAGTCTCAGGTGTTGCTATTCTATGGATGGGAAACAAGTGTCTTTAATTGGTCACGTGAAGGATGTATAGGCTATTCTCTATGCTTTCCCTGAGAAAAGAGTGAAGCTCACGATTCTTGTGGCTAATATACCAGCTAGTTATGGAATGCTACTCAGTAAAGATATGGGTGAAGAGATTAAACTCGATGATCTAAAGCATACATCTCGGTGGGAAAGAAGTGGATAAAGTTGGAACCTGAGCCAAAGAAAAAGTATACAGTAGTGCCTTTAGATAACCCCAAAGTACAAATATTGTTTGAAGAATGTCAATTTGGGAATTATGTAATATTGCCTGAAGAGCAATGTAAAAAGGATGAAGTAATAAACTATGAAGAAACCCTCTAGACTCTTGAATTTGATGGAAGTTATTCAAATTTAGGTTCAGGTGCTAGTGTTATCCTCATTTCACCCTCAGGGGACATTTTCCCTTTCTCTTTCAAATTGGATTTCTATAATACTAATAATACTACTGAGTCCGAAGCATTGCTTCTAGGGCTGCAAGAAGCCAAGGTGAAGGGAGTAAAGCAGTTGAGAGTAAGAGGTGATGCCGAGTTTATTGTAAAACAAGTAAGAAAGCAATTTTTTGTTAAAAATGATAGCTGAAGCATTATAGAAATTTAGTTTGGGATGAAATCGAGTCATTTGAAGCATTTTCTATTGAATTCATTCCTCACTCCCAAAACACCAAGGCTGATTATTTGGCTATTTTAGCATTATTACTATTGCCTCATCCAAAATTCAAAAATGACACTTATAGAATTGAGATGATCTACAGACCTAGAGTTCCAGACAATGTTAATCATTGGTAGGTCTTTAATGATGATGCACAATTGAAAGAATTCATAGAATGTGTTGGAAACTCTGCTGAAACCTTCTGCAAAGGATCTAAACATGATGGTAAATTGATTGGAGAAGAATTAATTGAATCTAGGGAGATTATTCAACTCAAAGGAAATCGGATTCCTAAAGGGTTGGTTTCTTTGGAGCATTTTTTTGGTAGAAAAGATGATAGTGCCTTGAAGAGAGATGTTGATTCTAAAAAAAACATGGAAGAACATGACAAAATCAACATTGGAACCGAGGAAAAACCTAAATTTATTTCTATAGGAAATACCTGTTCTGCAAGGAAAAAGGAGAAATTGTCTGAAATTTTCATTCAATATCAAGATGTCTTTGTCTGGGGTTATGAGGATTTAAAGAATTTTAGGAATGGTGAATTTGTACATCACATACCAGTAAAACCAAAGGCAACTACTTTCAGAAAAAAGATCAGGAACTACAATCCTAAGGTTTTTGAGGCCATTTTTAGAGAGGTGGAGAAGATGTTGAAAGCTCGTATAATATATTCCATACACGATTCAATGTGGGTGGCCAACATTGTTCCTGTGAGGAAGAAGAATGAGGAAATAAGGATTTGTGTTGATTTTAGGAACTTGAACCAAGAAAGTCTTAAAGATAACTATGTGCTTCCCACTATGGATCACATCTTGCAAACAATAGCTAGATCTAAAGTAATGTCTATGCTCAATGGTTATTCGGGATACAATCATATCAGTGTTGCACCTGAGGACCAACATAAAATAGCTTTCATTACCCCATGGGGCACATTCACCTATAATTAGATGCCTTTTGGTTTGATTAACACTAGAGCAACCTTTCAAAGAGTAATGAACTCATCTTTCAAGGATCTACAAGACAAGATAATTGTGATATATCTTGATGATTTGACTGTCTACTCTAAAAGAAGAAAAAATAACTTAAGGGACTTTGAAAAGGTGCTAAGTAGATGCAGACAACATGCTATATCTTTGAATCCTAAAAATTTTGTGTTCTTTGTGGAAGAAGGTAAATTGCTTGGGCACATTGTTTTAAAGACGGTATAAAAATTGATCTAGAGAGGGTGAAATTGATACAAAAGCTGGCTCTGCCCACCAATAGAAGTGATTTGAAATACTTCTTTGGTCAAATCAATTTCCTATGAAGTTTTGTTCCTAATTTTTCTAAGAAAGTGAGATAAATGCTGAATATGATGAGTGAAAAACTTCCTTTTAGGTGGCAAGAGGAAGGTAAAAAGGCTTTCAAAGATATTAAAATAGCCATTGAAAATGCCCTAATTCTGATAAGTCCAAATTTTGAAAAGGATTTCATTATCTATTGTTATGCTTCTGAACACTCTTTATCCAGTATTTTAACTCGGCAGGATGATAAAGGTAATGAGGCTCCAATTTCCTTTTATGAGTGTTCCATTAAAGAAACATGAGTTAAACTATACTCCATCAAAAAAAAATCATTTTTTGTAGTGAATCTACATTGAAACAATTCAGATATTATATACTACATTCTCATGATGTTGTGTATGTGCCTGAAATAGCAGTCAAAACTATATTAACTCAACTGGAAGTAGGAATGAATAAAAGAGCAGTGTGGGTAGCTAAAGTTCAAGAATATGACTTGAATATTAAAAGTCTAATTATTTCGTGAGAGGGCATGGTTTGTGTAAAATGATGGCTGAGAATAATGATGCATCCCTTGATGAACCTGATGAAACCCCTGCTGTCTTATTGGTCAACCTTACAAATCCTTGGTTCTCAGATATTGCATATTTTCTAACATACGATGAGTGTCCCCCAAACATGAGTCATAAGGAAAGGTTAAACCTTAGATTAAAGGCTACGAAGTATGTAATTTCAAATGGTGTTCTATATAAAATAGGAATTGATGGAACCTTTTTAAGCTGTGTGGATGCAGAACAACAAGAAACATTGCTAAAAGCATATCATTTAGAGGCTTGTGAAGGGCACTTCTCATCCACGGTTAATGCTTTCAAAATTCTTAGGAATTTTTTCTATTGGCCAGGCATTTTCAAAGATTCTTATAAATTTGTAAAGAACTATGAGAAATGCCATCTTTTTATTGGATGCCCTCAGTTAGCAGTGCTACCTCTTAGGCTTGTTGCCATTGATGAGCCCTTTCAGCAATGGGGTATTGATTTTGTTGGACCTTTAAGTCCTCCATCTAGCGCTAGACATACATACATATTAACAACAATAGATTATTTCACTAAATGGGTGGAGGAAATTCAAACCAAAAAAGCTAACTCTCGGATGGTATGTGATTTCCTGATGGAGCATATTTTTTTAAGATTTGGGGTACCTAAGAAGATAGTTTCAAACAATGCCACTTACTTTTCATCTGAGGAAATCTCTCTTTTTGTAATGAGCATGGCATATCACTGGCCCATTTATCAGATTATTTCTCACAAGGGAATGGGCAGGCAGAGTCCAACAATGAAAACTTGGTAGCCATAATTAAAAAGCTAGTGTCTGATAATTCCCAAGACTGGCATAAAAAACTTTATAAATCATTGTGGGCAGATCAGATTACACCGAAAGGAGCTATTGGTATGGCTCCATTTGAACTAGTATATAGAATTGGAGCCCAAGTATCATTGCCTTTGGAATTATCTGTTGGAAAACTACAATTAGTTATTGAAGATCAATTCTTTAAGGATTCATTGGAGAAGAGAATATTGTACCTTCATAAACTAGAAGATGAAAGGAGCAAGCTAGTTGATCACATTATTGAGCATCAAAGGAGGGTGAAACAAATTTTTGATAGGAGAGCCAGACATGCAATTTCCTCAAAAATGATGAAGTCCTTCTCTAGGATAGGAGGAGGGAACCAAAGGGTGCACATAGAAAATTTGAGTCTCTCTGGAAAGGCCCATTCATTATTTCAAAAGTCGTTGGCCCAAACACCTTTCATTTCAAGTACCCAAATGGAACAATTCTGCCCTTTACTTATAATGGGTAGGACTTGAAGCTGATCAAGTTCTACAATTAGAATTCCTCTGTTGTGTACATAGCCTTTTTTTTGTGTTGTGTTTTCCTTTCTTGTTGTTTCCCTTTGTGTTAGTTTAGGTCTGTTGTGCTTCTTGTTTTCTGAGTTCTCTGTGTATTTCTCATACACAGTTCCCGGTCAGAACCCATGTTAGTCATATATAGAGTCACCAATTTCTAAATATTTTTCCTTCAAATGTTTTCCCATTTGATTATTGAAGTCCTTTCCTTGTTGCCCATGTATTCACCATCTCCTCAAGTGAATGGTTGAAGTAACTAGTGCCTGCGGTCACGGTCCCTTCCCTTGAACCACTTTGAACAACTTTGAACCTCAGTTTGAATTAGTTCAAAATAGTTCAACCAAAGGTTTTATACTCATGATCTTTTTGGTAGGTAATGTACATTAACCCGATGGAATGGCAGAGGTGTTTGGCAATTTCAAATCCTAAAGTATGGCATACCATTAACCCACGAGACAATTAATGATCTTGTCAAAGAGTAATGATAAAAAGGACATTTCTATTTCCAAGGAAGGAAGTCATCATTATTGGGAAGGTGGGAAATCTTCTACCAAAAAAGTGATTGGATATCACATTAAGCTAATAATTATAAATACATCCAAAAAAGACATATTTAAATAGAAATTCATGCAACAAAGCTTTTGAATGTGTGAAGCTTAACAAGAGGTGATGTGTCATTAATGCCTATTAATCATCCTCTACCTCCACAATTAAACACTTTCTTTTAAGAAAAACTCATTCAATTTCCTTTTTAATTATCATGCAAATAATTGAAAGTGTGAAGAATGATCTATTAAGGGAGATAGAGAAAATTGTTGATTTCTTAGTGGAAAACAGGTGAGGACTTAACAATCCTTGTTTTGTTCTACAAATCTCTATATTTTCCAAGCTTTATCTATTCAAAGCCTTGTTGTTTGGTTGAGAATGAGGTCAATATTGCATTTCTTCAGTAATGTCTCAAGCCTAGAATGTAGAAAATCAGTCATATGTGATATGAATTTGCAAGGGGTGAAATTGGAGAATTTACAAGAAAATTTTCTTGAATATGCTAATGAAGTGAATGGATGTATGGAAGTCTTAACTAGTGGGTTGGTTGAGGCTACCTCTTTCCCCTCAGCCTTTGTGAGTCTTGAACTCCTAAAAATTTGTATTGATCACTATGATATTAAAAGCAAGAGTATTGTAAGTAAAAATGGCAACGCAATACTCATGATTTCAAGAGACACTATTGCCTCTATATTGTGTTTGCCAAAAAATACCTAAGCTGCATTCTCCCTTGTTCAAGCCCAGGCCGAATACTAAGAGAGCCCAAATCAATTTTGTAATATCATGGCTAGGAAATGGACTGAAGCCATGTATAGTAGAGGTTCTAGGCTCCCCAAGGTCATCACTAAAGATCACCCAAAACACCATATTCATGATCTACTGGTGTTATTGCATAGAGTAAAAGGTTTAGGTAATGTGCTTCTTTTTGAAGACTGGATGTATAGGTATATAGAAATCATTTTGAAGGGTGAACAATGGATGGATTGGGCAAAGATTATTGCCAATTCAATGAGGTCTCAACTGAGATGTGCCAAGGAATTCTGAGAGGATTTTTATATCGCTTCCTATTTAACTTAATGCATTGTCTATACTTGTGATCTTACTCCTCTTCCTCATGGAGTGTGGAGTGAAGAGATGACAATTTTTAAGTATTACCCTCTGCTATAGAAAGATAGAGTCTTGGAAGATTTTAGGAAAGTTCATGACCTACTAATAGAAAGGGTTTATATGTCTCTAAAGGAAGTGCCCATGCCTAGACTATCCCCTGAAGCTCAAAGGTTAATTCAGCAATATGGAAGCTACTTTATATAGTTCTCTAGGTTCACGTATTTGAGAATTGGTGGGTTTGAGGATGAACCTATGAAGTTGCCTTGGCATGCCTTAGACTATTTTGTTTTGGCCAAAATATCTAGACAACTCTTCTCTATTATAAAAGATAATCTACCTCAACAAGATTGGGAAACAACCTTCCCTATTCAGTTGAGTTCATTGGTTTGTAATAACATGGATAACACTTCCATCATTGGAAGTAATTTACTTGGGTTCAACCTCGGCTTCTACCATAGTAGGAGGAATTTTAACAGTAAAGGGTATGCAGCCCAAATCCTTGGCCTTGAAGTTAACCCATCAGCCACTCCATGGTTGGAAGATCTTTGGTGAGATTGCAAGGATGAAGGAGAATTTTTGAGGAAGGATCATTCAAGACTAACCTTGCAACAAATTGACTCCTTCAGGTTGAACTTCAAAATAGAGGAGGTAGTTGATAATGGCTCAGATATAGTTGAACCTAGTTGGGAGGAATCTAGTGAATTGAAATCCCTAGCAGTTGACTAGAGTAAGGATGAAGAGGATGATATTAATCTAAGGGCTAGGTTCATATTGACCTTCACAAATGATTGGTTAGAGAGAAAAAACACAAAAATCATCAATGAACCTTCTACAGAGGTGATTTCTTTCCCTGAATCACTTCCATCTGACATCCCACTTTCGCCTATTACAGGTAATATATTGGTTCAAGATAAATAGAAGAAGTTGCCTCACTTGCAAAGTATGGCTCCAAGAACAAGGTCTCAATCCAAGTCTGAAGCCATGAAGTAGCATAAAGTTCAAAAAGAGAGAATGTCTACTTAGGGGTAGGATTCGGGTGATGGCCTCAATTTCTCTGACAGTGCAGATGGTAATGTTCAATTCATTGAAGTTTCCAAGGTAGATCAACCTAGATTCCTAACTCCTACTAGAGATTCCCCAATGATGTCTGTGAACCCTGTTGTTCCTTCTTGGTTAGCAAGCACAATTAACAAGAAAACGAATTTGCAACTAGTGTCCAAACCAATGAAAGATATCGTCACTAGGTATGCAACCAAAGGTTCAAAGGTAAAGAATTTGAAAATGGATGCTCACCTTACCAAGGATCCGATAATAGGAAAAATCTCTATCGAAATAGCTACCTATAAGAAAAAGAAGGAGCCTGGGGATATTGATGATGAAGGGTTTAAGGTTATCTCTGTTGAACTGGGAACTATTAATAGAAGCACCGGTAACCATTTCTTTAAATTCTCTACTGACCATACGCTTACCCAATTTGAGAAAGATAGTAAAGAGAAGAAGGAATTAAACGACATGGTAATGAAAATGGCTGCCTACATTGATTCCTTATTGAACCTTGGAGCTTTACCAATTATCTAGGTTTCATAGCCATTTGATCCCAATTTAGTAGGAAGTCAACAATTGATTAAGCAAATGCAGAGAGGGAAACTATTAACCGATGCTGTGAAGAGTTTGGTAGAAATCATAATAAAGGAAGGTAATAAATTCATCTCTAAATTTACTAGTGTTTATACTGAGGGAGAGACATTGCTAGGAGAAATTCAGACCTTAGTTCTAGTTTGGGAAACAGAACTAGGTTGACTCCAAGTGGTCATTTTTCAGGTAACAGAAGTTGAATGGTTCTGGGTCCTCAAGTTCTTAAATGAGAATCTAATGAAAAATGTGGATCCTTGTATGTTGTTCATTCTGAAGAACAATATGGGCTAGAAAGAGACAATCTACAAGGAGACAATCAAAGAAGTGCAAGGTATTGAAAGTAGGATTACAGAGATGTGCGAAGAGCTCTTGAAGGATATGAAGATTGTGAACCCCCCAAGGATCTTGTAGTTTGATGAGGGGAACATGGATGTTGAGACACTAATCAAGAGCTTCAACGGAGCCGTGGAATAAATCAAGGATAGTGAATCACCAAGATCCAATAACTTCACTATGATGGCAAGTATCGAGTCAATGTTGCATCTCAATAAGAACTTGATGCCACGTCAGAGTTTGAAGGTAAAGGAATATAGGTGGTAGAAATATGCATGTAGGGCCTAATTTTTGAGCCTAAAGAACCCTCACTCCCATGTGACACAAGAATTTATGACACGTTCTAAAGCTAGAAGTTGGTACGTCAGACTGTCGATGAGGAGGAGAAAACTGACAAAGATACCTGAACTGAATTGTTGCTTTAGTTACTTTTTGGTGCCTTTTTTAAATAACTGCTTTCTCATTTTGTAATTCTTTCTTGTATTATCCAAAAATGGTTGGGTTTTGATGGAAGCCTTTCAGATTTGGGAAAACTATAAATGCTAGGGCATTGAACTAGTTTGGAGTTAGCAATAAATAGCTAGTAGATAGATAGTAGAAAAACTCTGTTAAAGTAGATAACTTTAAGCAGTGATCAAGGATAATATATGATTTTTTTTGGCTTTCAAATGACTATGTGCTTGAGAAGGTTTAATTTACATATATAAATCACCTTGGATTCTACTTTGGAACTTTGTGTTCAGAGTGTTCAATCATTGTTGCTTTGTGAATATTGATTTGACGATTCAGGATCTTGATTGCTGTTCACTTTGTAAGTTTATTTCAATTCTGATGTTTTAATGATTTATGTTAGTTTGTGGTATAATTCATTCTTTGAAGTATATTATTTGTATGAGTAAACTTGAATGGATGTTTCTTTGAGAAAGTTGTATTGATATTCACCTCACTACCTAAGAGTAGTCGAGAGATCCTTACACACTTTCAGGTAAAAGTGTAAAGATAACCTTAAGTTCATTGCAAATCTAATAAGGGATTTGTACCTTTAGAAATTCAGAGAGAAAGTTAAACAACATGAGACTTTCTCAACTATTGTGAACTCTTTTTGTACTTTTCATAATTTTGGGCATAGAGTAAACTTGATTAATTGGTTGAAGGGACAATCTATTCACTAACACTTTGTTATCAAAATAACTCCTTAGCCATGATAGGTCATTATCCTAGATGTCAACCTCTAAGTTATTTTATAATTAGCCAAGTGTGTGGAAGCTATAAGGCTGACTGATCAAGAGTTTTTTTAAATTGCAAGGTATAAGCAAAGATCATATCTTGCATAGCTAAGTGGAAGTGAATATGTGATGTAAACTATTGTGAAGGAATTTTATATGATATGTGAGCTTTGTATGATGTGAGATCTAGTGTATGATTAGAAGATTCACAAAGTGCAGTAGTGAGACAATATTGTATGTATATCTATACTTGTGAATAAACTTATTTGTATATTGCATGTTAGGGTAGTGGGCTCTTCTTGCATGCATTATAATTTTTGTATATTGTATGTTAGGGTAGTGGGCTCTTCTTGCATACATTATAATTATTCCACCAACTCCTAAAAGGGTTGAAGCAACTCCTAACAAGGTTGAGGCTTTTAATAGGGCCTAGTCCTCTAACAAGGACTTGAGACACTATATATATTTGATAGACTCCTAACAGGGTCAATATCCTTAACATGATTCTTTTGTTTAGTAGATCATCTTGTGGTATCATCCCCACCAGGGTTTTCCCTTGGCATGGTTTCCCTAGTTAACAAATAACAATGTTTTGAGTTCTCTATGTGTATGGTTTTATTTCTTGTTTAGCATTGTTGATTTACTTTCTTATGCAAGTTATAAAGTAATTAACAATATCCAATTGTGGGCAAACATTTGTAGATTACTGATTAAAATGAAAATTGCTAGTAGCTTAGAAACTACACTTAATTTTCCTTGACTTTATTCTTACATATTTTTAAAATTATGTTCTTCATTTGTTCTTTTTCTTTGTCAAGTTTTATAATAAATCATTTTTTCTACATTTTTAGCAATACTTAAGAGCCTAGTTTGACCCAACATGATCCTAGACATACCCTTTGAAAGGACTAGACAACACTCCTCAAACTTTTGGATGGTGTACTTTAATTTCCATTACTTTATCCAAAACGAGAATATGGTCATATATTTTAAAGGATTTTATATTTTTCATCTTATCAAATTATATCCTTACTAATTTATAATATTTTACAAAAACTTATATTTTAATAATGATTGGAACTTTCCCAACTAAATATAATTAAAAGCATTTCTCTTTTCATTTGAGCTCAATGAGATTGCAATTGTTAGTCCCTATCATTAAGGTAGGAGACTAAAGTTTTTAGCAACATTTTTTCTATTGAATTTCTTATTGGAAATAGTGAAAAACTATTTTATTCTATGATCTAAGGAAAAATTTCTATTAAAATGAATTTTTACTTTTAACTTTCTCTTTTATGATTGGTGATTCTCATTTTTCTAGTAGACTTTTTATTTCTTTCATTGAAATTTTTACCAAAAATCAGATGACGTGATTTCACTATTGGACAAGTAGAACATTTAGGTGGATATCATGTGTCTATAACCAGACAAGAGTTCAACATGGCAAGTGTCAATTGCATTTGTATGTAATCAGGCAACAATTCAAGGCACTGTGTGGCTTTTTATGAGTTACTTCATCATGGTTCCAACTTACATATTCATTAGTTGCAACTTTCTTTATCAAAACCCTTATGTTCTTGTTGGAAATATGGCTAAGTAGATGTGTAAGTGTTGTCATTTATGGGAACATACATATATTTTGGTATTTCATCATGAAATCAGTGTTAGAAAATTGTCGAAGTATTGGACAGTTTGTAGTGGCACAAAGAGATCCGGTAAGTACAGATGACAAAGTTTGAGTTAACTCATGCATGATTAAGAACTAATAGATGATAATGTCATGATGATGTATGTCAATGTACATATCTAAAGGAACATTACAGTGATAGTTACAGAGAAATTACAGTGTAGGTAATTAACAAACAAAACAAAGCACAACAACAATATAACTAATTGTATGGCTTAAGGAATTATTTTTTTATCAAAATAACTACTTAGCCATGATGGGTCATTATTCTAGATGTCAACCTTGAAGTTATTTTATAATTAGCCAAGTGTGTGGAAGCAGTAAGGCCGACTGATCAAGAGTTTTGTTAAATTGCAAGGTATAAGTAAAGATCATATCTTGCACAACTAAGTGGAAGTGAATATGTGATGTGAACTATTGTGAAGGAATTTTATATGATATGTGAGCTTTGTATGATGTGGGATCTGGTGTATGATCAGAGGATTCACAAAGTGCAGCAGTGAGATAATATTGTATGTATATCTATACTTATGAAGAAACTTATTTGTATATTGCATGTTAGGGCAGTGGACTCTTCTTGCATACATTATAATTGTTTCACCAACTCCTAACAGGGTTGAAGCAACTCCTAACAGGATTGAAGCTTTTAACAGGGCCTAGTCCTCTAACAAAGACTAGAGACACTATATGTATTTGATAGACTCCTAACAGGGTCAATATCCTTAACACGATTTTTTTGTTTAGTAGATCCTCTTATGGGTATTAGGTTTTCCCTTGGCTAGGGTTTCCCTAGTTAACAAATAACAGTGTTTGAGTTCTCTATGTGTATGGTTTTATGTCTTGTTTAGCATTGTTGATTTACTTTCTTATGCAAGTTATAAAGTAATTAACAATATCCAATTGTGGGCAAACATTTGTAGATTACTAATTCACCCCCTGCTTCTATTTCTAATAGTTCTTCAAACTCATGAAAATGATGGAATGGATTCCCCGCCGTTCCTCCCCCCCCCCCCCCACTCTATTTGTGCCTTATTTTAACCTCTATTTCTTTGTAAGACATTCAATCCTTTTATTTTCTCTTCATTTATTTTTGTTGCTCTCTATATTTTTCAAAAGAAGTTTTCTAGAAAATTCATGATTTTTTGATTTCGTAAAAAGGTTGTAATTTTCATTTTGTATAAAACTAGGAATTTTCTAAGTTTTTTAATAAAATAAGTGTTTCATTCATTGAAGTTCTAAAACTACATTGAAGGGTCATTTTCTTATAACCATGGAACAATTTTTGTAGAGTTAATTTTCTTGGTAAAAACCCTCTTTCATATCTTTATGTACGTTATAGTTGTGTCTTACACAATCTTCAGTCAAAAAATCATTATTTGTAATCGTGGTATCTTACACTTTCTGGAGTTATGGGCCTTTGACAATATGTGTACTTACCATTCAAGAACAACCTAAACCTTATGTTTACAATGATGTTGGTATTTTCCATGATTTCTATGTAACTCTTAATCATATGTCATACTTGCAATTGCTTTGAGATATTCATGTGTTGTCTACTATTATTATGGCTTTCGAAAACATTATTATGAACATTGTGCTTATTAGTGCATTCTTAAGAGGTATTTATATTTTTGTCGTTGTTTTGTATTTTTTTAAATCTTTTTCCTGAAAATTTCCAGCATTCTAATCAATTTAGAAAAAAACATAGGTTCTTATATTGAAAATTATACTATGGTAGCTTCTTTCCATTGTCATTGTAGTCTAAAAATGTACCTTGTATGCATTCTGGCTATCAGTCCCGCCTAGCCATAATTGCATTGTATTAATTTGTTTTCTTGTTATACATTTGAAGTTTATAATTAACCATGGCTATTTTAATAACTAGTGGTTTTAATAACTTTTAGTAAACGAATTGGGGAAAATATTCTCAAACTTCCACTTGTTTTATCTGGGCTTCCCCATCTTGCACATGCATTCTCAGGTGGCATTTCTAAAATAGTTTATGTGTCTCTCTCGTTTTTATTCCACATTTTGCAGACATTTTTGCATATCTTTAAAAAATAGATATTTCTTTAAACTGTTCTTCCACTTGGATCTTTGTCAATTTTGAAGGTGACCCCAGACCTATTCATTCTTGTGAGCACAAGATGATATGGAATATACCTTGTTATGTTCTGGTTTTCAAATTGAAATATCAAGATGTTCTTTCTGACTCCAATGTTCATTAAAATTTCTTCACTATATGCTCAGAGCCATGGCACATTTATGTTTTTGACTTTCTTGATTTGAGAAAATCCTATGACAAGGAAATTTTACCTTTGTTTTACGATTAAGTAACTAAAAGCTATTAGAAATGGCCTATTAATATTGTTGTTTGACTCCTTAGGATCTTTATAATAGATTTAGTTCATTTTATTAAAAGAGAACAGAGAAAGAGATTTTTTTATTGCGCTATGGGTTCCAAATCTCTCTATGAAGAGGGTTTAGGACAATGCTACCGAGTGCTCACTTTTTCTGCTTGAATCTAGATAGCACTACTAGATTGTTGTGGTGAAGAATTTGAGAAGATAAAGCTTGACATATAAGCAGAAGGTAAAGCCTTTATCTCCCTCTATTCAATGTATTTATCTGATGTAATATGTCACTACTGTGCATTCTGACTCAGAGATTGCACAATTGAATTATGGAAAGGAAAGTTCTACAAGCCCAAACGTTGAGATTGGTAATTCTGAAAGCTTCGATAGAAATAGGAAACCCTTAACTATCTTTCAAGGCAACCTAATTCTTGACGATTTCTTGCAAACTTAAAAAAGTTTAAAATTCAACTTTCATTGTTTATTTGAAACATTTATCCTATTTTGCGTGATACAATCGTTGCAATAGAAAGAGCAATCAACAGAACCTTGTAACAATAAAATCTTGAAACCTTTGCACCAAGATTATCGAGAGAAATTTCATTTTGTAATTTGGCATCTCGTCCTCTCGCAATATTTGTAAGTGAAATGTGATTTGAATGCCAGTAAAATGCAACTTGTTTGTTAGCTATTTCTTTCAGGGAGCTCCATCTGAACCGCATCCATCTAGGCTTTTTGGCAGCAAGGGTTCTCATAAATATTGTTTATTAATTAGCTAAGAGAGTTCAGTTATTGATTTCTATTTTACCAAACATTAATTTTTCTTTCATAGTTGATTGTGTCGAAGTTGTCTTTGTAGTTTTAGAAAACATATCTTTAATATTTCTAATATTTGGATCTATCACAGCTACAGTACAAATTTAAATAAAACCACCATTATAAAGTATTACCCAGTTTGGTCTCACTTGTGACACAGGCCAATGGGCATTCTTGTTCGAGGTCTGGTTGATCTTGCTTCAACTAAAAAATGGAGGTAGAAGTTTGTAAACATGTGAAGCAATAGTCTCAAGATGAATCCCAAATATTTAGTCCATCGTCCACCACTATTTTTGGGCAATCATTTTCACTTCCATATTTTAGGGAAAGAAAAATTAGGCAATTGTGAACGTAAATATGGAGAAGTTGAGCGATGGTATTCCAAGGATTATTTCTCTGTCTCGCTTTCTCTATTTTAGGTATTGAGATATAAAGTTTCTCAACATTACATCAGGCGTGTTTATGTGATTTTTGAAAGTTTACTATGAAATCCAATGATATTGTTCATAAATTTTTATCAACAATAAATTATATGGGTAAGGTGGTTTCAAAAATTGTATAATGTTCTACATTCAAATAGTTTTAATATTATATTCCTTAGGTAATAAATATGGTTTTCACATGGAGGAAGTCAAAAAAAAGAAAAATCCAACTACAGTAACATAGCCATTTTCTTTGCTTGGGACTAAAACTAATGATGAGCGGGAAAGGGAGCGGGCCTAGAGTTTTCAGACGAA
Source organism: Cupressus sempervirens (assembly GCA_028749045.1). Taxonomy (NCBI): domain Eukaryota; kingdom Viridiplantae; phylum Streptophyta; class Pinopsida; order Cupressales; family Cupressaceae; genus Cupressus; species Cupressus sempervirens. The sequence continues at coordinate 374,286,319 of CM053783.1, forward strand.
GGGTTCCCTGTAGACGTGGATGCTCTGCAGGGGCATCTAAGATTGGAGAGGGAGAAGGGAGTGCTGAAGATGAGGACGATGTGAAGCTTGGGGTTGAGGGAATCGGGTTTTGTGGGCTTTTGGAGGACTTTTTTCGGTTGGATCCAGCGATCGTGTTGTCTTAGCACTCTCTTGCTGTTGGTCAGAAAACATGGGGTCAGATTGTTCAAGTGTGGTGCAGTCTAGCTATGAGTTTTTTCCTTCCTTTGGGGTGGAACTCCTCTTGGTTGTGGCCTTTTTCTGAAAAAGATATGCAAGGATTGGGGTTGGGTATTCGGTACCTTTCCTGCTGGTGACAATGTTGACAAGTTCCTTCTGGGTGTTGCTCCTGGCTAGTGACAACTTTCTTCTGAGGGTTGTTTTCTGATTTTTGAGAAAGCTAGCTCTGGCCTTCTATGTTTTTGGGGTGAGAGGTGTTCCCCCAGATGCGTAGCTAGTTGTGATGGTAACATGGGCAAAGATGGGAGCTTGGGGTTCCAAGGCTTGGTCCAAGGCTCTCATTCTCTTTGGCTCATCTTACCTTGGAATGACTTTTTTTGGATCAAGGGTTTTATATTCTTTATCTTCCCAAGTGTTGATGTGGAGATTTACTATTTGCATGACTCTCCTTGCTGTTATGCTGGTAATGGTCGGGTTGGAAGGTTTGATCTCCCCCTCCATTTGCTAGATATCAGGACAAGTTGCTACTATTGGGGCAATCTTAGGTTGTGGAGGCTTATGCGGTTGGCTTCTCTTGGACACTACTGGTTTCATGCATTAGGCTCTTGTGTCCTAATGTTGGTTAACCATGCTTGGGTTCCACCACTAGTGGGTGGTTGGTTCTTGGCTAGGAGGGCTATTCTATGTCCTCTCACTATGAACAAAATGTGGTTACAAAGGTGGTGGGCTTGGTTTTTTTGTCTCTACTCTATCTCGCAAGGCTTCTATGGAGGTGAAGCTATCTCCTATTGAGGTGGAGATATTTTGTGAGTTGTTGGGGGTGGAGGTGACCTCTAGTGTGGGAGATATTGTCAAGGCTGCTACTTTTGATAGGTTGGAGGGTTGGTGGTTCCACCTTCCTAACCTTGATATTTGGATTGTTGGTGGGAGGACTCCCCTTTGTCCTCTCATTATGAGAAAAATGTTGTTACAGTGGTGGTGGGCATGGATTCGTGTCTCTGCTTCTTCTTGCATGACTTCTATGGAGGTGAAGCTATCTCCTATTGAGGTGGAGATCTAGTGTGAGTTGTGGGAGACTTCTAGTGAGGGGGACAATTTCTTGGTTACTGATGCTGATAGGTGGGGGGTTGGAGGTTCCATCTTCCCAACTTTGTTGTTTTGATCTTCCATTGTCATGCTTCTGCTGTGGAGGACCCTTTCACTATTGAGGTGGGAAAGGAGACTGTTGTGGGTTAGAAGAGCTTTGAAGGTGCTAGCCTAAGAATTGGGCCAAGATGGGTCCGGATCTCTGATTCAGAGAAGAAAAGGCAGGTAGCTTGCTACCTTATTTTGTTGTTCATGTGCTGATGTTAAAAGGACCCACTACTTCCTGGTCCTAGTTGTCCTATGTTTGGAGGTACACTGGAAGTTTTAAAGGGCACTTCCAAACCATTGGTTTTTGTGGTTGGATGAATGTTGGAAGTTTTAAAGGGCTCATCCAAGTCCTTGGTTCTTGTTTTTGGTTTTGTTTCATAGCTATTAGGGGGCTTTTCCCAAGATGTATTATTCTCTAACCTCTGTCATTGATGGAGGTAAGTTAATATTGTAGATCCTTGGTGATCTTGGATTTGGCACTTGAGACTGTTAATCGTGTTTAGCAGTATAGTGCGAGTTGTTTGTACCACGGGCCAACACCCTTTTGCTTCTTAACTTAATGAAAAACATAGCCATTAAAGAAGTATGAATTTATTTACATTACTTAAAAATAGTTCAAACGGAATATGTTACCATAGATTTACACTCTCTTTAGTGTCTATTGTGCTCGATATGTTGTGTCTGACTTGGTTGGTTTTTTAACATTTTCTCTTTAGTTTAGTATCAGTATTTTTACATTACTTTTTAATCTTTTTATCTAAATAATCATTACTCCTTGAAATATTATATGAAGTATTCTTTAGAGATTAAAAGGATGCCCAAATTTGTAATCTTTCATTTGAATAGTTGCTTTCCCAGATTACTTTTTAATCTTCTATCTCAATAGTAAAATGCATTCATTCTAGAGCCTAGAAGGAGACCCAATTTTTTTAATGTCTTGTTATGTAATTTTAATCTAATACAAGTCACTAGACTTTTGTTTTTTTTGCACAACTATAAAGTCCATTGGCTTCATACAATTTTATAAAGCATCTCAAATTATTCTTAATATATGTTTGTATTTTTTAAGGTGTTCTATGTATTTAAAAATGAGTTGCCTCATACAATTTCTACAAAGTAATAAGTGAACAAGCCTCAAGCTACTTCTCCAAAGTAGTTTACTGTGATTCTTCTCCAAGACCTATTATTTAAATGGATTCATACAAAAATTGTAAAATAATAAAGTGTTGAAAATTGTGGTCAAGTAAGGACATATAATAAACTCTTAAAAAATTGGTCAACAAAAGGCACAATTTTTCATGTGTTATTTGCAAGATTTGTTTAATAAAAATTATTTGAATAGTATATATAAATAGGGGTGAGTGCAGAAAGTTGTGGTACCAAAAGGGGCTATAAGATGCCACTTTTTTTCTAAAATCATCAATTTGTGAACCTTGACAAGATTTTGAAGATACTTACACTCAAATTCTCAAGATATTACAAGAGCAAAAGTCGCAGTCCTCTGAATCTACTTTCTAAACTACTATTTTTTAAATGGTGTAGTTTAAGACCCTCATTTATTCCATATTGTTTGGGTAATTTGTGAATGTATGTTTTTTTAATGAATTTTGTAAGTGGAGACATCCTAAAAATGTGAAATATATGTGTTATCCCCCTAGAAGTCATTAAAAACTAATAAAAAAATAAAAACTTTTTTTTAGAGTTTGTAGAATGGAGTCTAGTTTCTAAAAAAATAAGGTTTTGCAAAATCCAATGAATAAGCCAAAATCTAACCCCCAAATACTACACATTGGTTTTTGACAAAAGAATGAAGATACATTTAAAAGAAATTATAGTTGAATGGCATAAATTAGTCTAAATTCAAAATAAATTATATGGTTATATTGCTAGCATAGAGATCTAAAATATCATGTAACCTAACTTAATCGATATCCAACCATGACAAAACTTGATGGAGAGCACATAAGAAAAATTAAGCATTTTGGTATGCTTGTTGGAAAACATGTCCTAGGCTTGTTTGAAACCACCAAACCTTTGGGTTGGATCTCCAAGGAAACTAAGCCTTGGGCTTGTTGAATTCCAATGCATTAAAAAGTGTGCTCACCCTAAAGAATGAGCACACTATAGCATGAACGTACTGCCAAAATGTAGTGGATTAAATAGCATGTGCACGCAATAGGGTGCACATGCTATAGTGTCTACGCCTTGTGGGGTACTAAATAAAAAATAGAAATCCCTTCTAAATATGGCATGTTTATGTCAATTATAGCACTGAGATCATATAAATAAAATGTAACATTTAAGTATAAGTTACACATACACTTCCTTTCTTATACTTAAGTTCTATTTTATGTATATATTTAAAGGATGTTTGAGAGTGGTTTCAAATTCATAGGAGTTAAGATAAATATTTTAGATTTAGAGGATTTTGAAAAGAAATTGACTTAGCCAAATTTCAAGAATCAACACATTATTCAACAAAATTTCTAGTAGACTATTACTGTAACCTTGATCCCTTGACTTATGCATGGTCATTTTACAAGTTTTTCTACACCTTAATATATATATTATGGTTCCTAAAGGGTCCAAAGGGATAATAAGGTATCCTAGGACCCCTTACCATGCACTCGTGTATGGTAAGGGGCCTTAAGGCATACTAGGACATATTAATGTTTCACAAGGCCTAATATGACCCCTACTATTCATTAGTGTATTGTAACGGATTACAAGGGGTCTTACAACATAATAATGTGTCATAGAATCACTTAAGACCCCTTGCAACACCTTAGGACCCATTTCCATACATTAGTGTATGCTAAGGAGTCCTGAGAATCACAAGGGATCCTACAACTCCTTAAGAACTCATGTAAAAACCTTAGAATTGAGAGCAAGTGGTGCTAATAGGTCATAAGGTGTCTTAGGACACATTAATTTGTTCTAGATCCCCCTATGACATTGTAGAACCCCTTACCATATATTATTACATGGTAAGGGGTCCTAAGACACATTAATGTGTCCTAAGTGCCCTTAGAACCCCTTAACATGTGTGGTAAGGGTTTTTAAGGGGTCTTGAGGGGTCTTAAAATACATTAATAATTTTTACAACCCATTAACACCCTTTACAACTCATTAAAACTACTTACCATGTATTAGTGTATGATATGTAGTCATAAACAAGGGGTCTTTGGACACATTAATGTATTGTAGGACCACTTAAGACCCCTTAGGGCCCCTTACCATCCACTAATGTATGGTAAGGGTTCTAAATGGGTTGCAAGGAGTTTTAAGGGGTCATAGGACACATTAATGTGTTCTATGACCCTTTATGATCCCTTAGTGTATATATAAGTGTATCCAGTAAAAGGTCCTAGGGTCCCATATGAATTATTTAGACCATTTGGGAACCATAAGATGAATGGTAAAGGGTCCTAATAGATTATAGAGGTCCTAGAACACATTAATGTATTCTAGGACCCCGTACGACCCATTTGGCCTCGTTACCACATTCTAGCACACATACATGTATCCTAGTATGGCATGCACCCTTTAATGTGTTCTTAGGGATATTAATGGGCTCTAATGTGTCCTAAGTGGTCTAAATGTTTCCTAAGTGGTTGTAATGGGCCATAATAGGTCTTAGGTGTTGGAAACAATTCTCAATTCTTTAAATTGTATGTTTTCATTGATGTTACACAAATATCAATATTAACTAAGTAGTCGAGCAATGAAGGACATTCAGTATTTAGTTGTTGGAAATCTAAGAGGAGTAACTGAGAGGGGGGGGGGGGGGGGGGAGGGGGGGGGGGGGGGGGGGGTGAATCAGTTACTACAAAAATAAATCTTAGACCCCTTAGATGCCAATAGAAATCACAACTTTGATTAAATTGTATTCTATTATAACTTGGTAAACACATGCACTTGGTTTACACTAGCAAATGTTGTAACTTGGTAATAATCGAATATACTGATCTTAATGTGATTAACCTTAAGTTTAACTTAGTTTCATACACATAAAAGAAATAGCATGAACACAAGTGACACCAAGATTTAATATGGAAACCCAATTTGAGAAAAACCACCAATTAGAACTAGTTACTAATTTTCACTCTTCTGAAGCGAGCCTTGTTAGGAGCCAACCCTGTTAAAGATTACAAAACACACTGTTGGGTGTCACCCTATTAGAGGATTTAATCACCCTATTAGGAGTGGCCTTGTTAGAGGTCTTTAGACACTTCAATCTAGAAATGTCACCTTGTTAGAGGATTTACAAATAGTTGCTAAGCCAACTCTATTAAGATATTTAGATCACTGCTACAATGGTTAGAAAGTAACAATGAGATGACCTCATTTTTGATGCAACTGAATTGCTAATTATAGATCTCAATCCTAGCTTGTACACTTGATTCTTTCTAATCAAATGTATCTTTACAACTCAATAAGGATATTCTTCTTATCCTTCTAATTTTCTTCCTCTAACAATCTTCAAATCTTATGTTATGTTCCACACATTCAATCCTCAACTTGACCTTATATTTATGTCTTACATAAATTTTCAAGTTGGTTTTATTACAACTTAAAATACTTAATGTTCATCTCCTCGATCAGCTAGAACCAACAATTAAATCAATTGAACTCAATATGCCAAAACAAGAAAATCCTTCGTTAGTCGACCATGCTTGGTAGACACTAACTCATAAACTATTTTCCTATGTTAACCAAGTGAACTTGATTAACACTGCATATTCAAAAAGTTTCTTTGCTAACTAAGTGAGCTCGATTAACACTCAACTTCTATGAACTTTTCTTTGACGACTAAGTGAACTCGATAGACACTACCTTCTAAACTTGGCAAACTTTGGAATGCTTACCAAACATAGGAAACTGTCTTCATTGCCCAAGTGAACTTGGCATACACTGACTCGCAATGATATGACATTTTGTGTAATCTCAAAGACAATACTTGATTAATCAATTGTTTTCAACAATCTCCCTCTTTGGCATTGATGTCAACACAACATGTCATAATACAATGAAATTTTTTAAGCAAGAATAAAGTAAGGAACATATCCTTAGATTCATTTTGATTCTCATCCATGAGAACTCCCTCTATCAATGTGAACTCCCTCTGCCTTCAGTTTCTCCCTCTGTCACCAAAACTTTGTCTTCAACATTTTCTTCTGATAAAAAGCTTTCCTTCCTTGATATCAGACCAAGTTCTCCCTCTTTGACATCACTTCAAAAGTAATAAAATTTCTATATGACATGACAACAAACTTCTCCCTCTTTGACATCTCATGCCAAAGACAATATTCAGTGAATACCAATGTGCCTTATGTACTGATTCATTATGTGCCTTGTCAATATTGCATCAACTATCTAACCTTCGACATGCTCTAGTTGATACATCACTAAACTACATTTAGTGAGCTTCATATAGGGGAATAACCCCTAACTTACCTCTTTGGTACAAAAATGCATCGTTAGGTAATGGCTTAGTGAATATGTTTTAAATTTGTTCTTTAGTATTCACATATTCCAATCTTACATCTTTATCTTGTACCAATTCTCTCAAAAAATAATGTTTTATAGAAATGTGTTTGGTTTTGGTATACACCACAAGATTCTTTGATATATTAATTGCACTAGTGTTGTAATATAAGATAACCACTGGATCCTGATCTCTATCTTCATACCTGCCAATGGTTGCTTAAACAAAACAACATTTGAACAATTAACTATTGCTACCACATATTTTACTTTGGTTGTGGACTAAGAAATATAATTATGCTTCTTGCTTGTCCAAGACACTAGTCTTTTACCAAGAAAGAATGCTCCACCACTGGTACTTTTTCTGTCATCAACACTTCCTACCCAATCAACATCTGTGAATGCATTCAAATCCAAATTGCCTCCTTTTTTGTACCATAATCCATAGTCTTTAGTACCTTTTAAATATCTCATGATTCTCTTGATTGTCATCATGTGATTTTCTTTAGGATTTGTAGAGAATCTTGCCTCCATACCAACTACTAATGCAATATCAAGCCTTGTATGCACTATATATTGCAATTTTTCAATCATTGATGTGTATGTGGTTTGATCTACCTCTTTGGAATTGTTATTTTTGGAAAGCTTATGTCTAATAGTCTTGAATCTTCCATTCCAAACTTCTTTAATATCTCCTTGATATCTTTGGATTGAGTAATATAGATGCCATCTTTCTTCTACTAGATCTACAATCCAACAAAGAATTATATCTCTCCAAACATGGACATCTCAAATTCTTTACTCATCTCTACTGTAAATTCCTTACATACATCATCATTTTATGTAAATAAAGTGTCATCCACAAAGATTTCTGCCAACACAATCTTCTTGTCTAATCTTTCTTTGATATACAAGCTGTTGTTATCATTTATTCTCTGAAAACCAATCTTTATCAAGTAGTTATGAAGTCTTTCATACTAAGCTTTGGGAGCTTGCTTAAGACCATAAATTTTTTTGTGTAATTTGTAGACCATATCTCTTTTTCTAGGATCCACAAAATCTTTAGATTGTTCTATGTAGACTTCCTCATCAAGAATTTCATTGAAGAACATAGATTTTACATCCATTTGATAAAATTTAAATCCTTTGTGTGTTGCATATTCTAGTAAAGTTCTAACACCTAATAATCTAGCATCAGGATCAAAAGTTTCACCATAATCAATACATTCTTCTTGAGAATAACCTTTACAAATTAACCTTGCTTTGTTTCTTGAAACTTTTTCATCTTCATTTAGCTTATTTCTTAATACCTACTTTGTGCCAATTACATTTTTATCCTTGGGTCTAAGAACAAGAATCCAAGTCCTATTCTTTTCTATCTATTCTATTTGTTCATTCATAGCCTCAATCCAACTTTTATTATCCAAAGCATCTTTAACATTTCTAGGTTTAAATTCAGCAAGCAAATATGTACCTTTCAATTTGTTTCTTGTCATTGTTCCATTTGACTTATCTCCAATGATCCCATCAGGTGCATGGTGCCTTTTGGCATATCTTGCTAACACAAGTACTTTAGATTTAGAACATGTTCCTCTAACCTCTTCATGATCTTCTATATCAATCTCGGGTCCATTGTCTATGACTCAGGTCTTTCAGACTCAATTTGCTCTGGCACTAACTCAATAGCTTCTAATTGTAACTCGAGTCCTTTAGACTGTGACTTAGGTTGCACTAGTTGTAACTCGATAGCTTTTGGAGATTTTGGGGACTCGAGAGGTGAGGTCTCTTGACTTCCAAATAGATTTGGCAAAGTATCATGTTCATAGTAAATAAACCTTCTGTAATCCTTAGGTTCTTTGTAACTTTATTCTTTAATCTTTTTTTGCAAATTCATTAATTCTCACATGTGTACTTTCTATGATCTTATGAGTAGTTATATTCAAACATTTTTATGCTTTACTTTTGCAAGAGTATCCTAGGAATATGCCTTCAGCACCTTTGACATCAAATTTACCTTTCCTAGATTCCTTCAAGATTTAACATTTTCTACCAAATACTTTGAAGCAACTTACATTATGTTTGTAGACATACCATAGTTCATAAGGAGTTTGATTTGAGTCTTTCAACAACTACACTCTATCCAAAGTATGCACTGCAATACTAATTTCTTCCTTCAGTATTTGATTGTAACACTCATTTGTATCATTAAGGTTCTTACACAAGCCATGATGGATCTATTCCTTCTTTCTACTATAACATTCTACTAAGGTGTACTAGGGGTTGATATTTGACTCTTAATTCCTCTTTTAATGTAAAATTCATTGAATTCATTGAAAATGAATTCACCACCTCTATCTTCTCTCAAACACTTCAGCTTCTTTCCAGTTTCTTTCTCTACTCTTGCCAAATACCACTTATATCTCCATTGTAGCTCTCTATTCTAATAGATCCACATAAGTCCATATGAACTAGCTCCAAGACTTATTCTGAATGATAGTCTTTGCTTTTGAAACTTGTTTTTCCCATCTTACCAATTTGATAATTTTTGCATAGACCATATCAGGTTTCCTCAAACTAGAAATACCTATTACTCTTCTATTTTTTCTTATCTTGACCAGATTATCAAAGTTCACATGACACAACCTTTTATGCCATAACCAACTTTTTTTTACTTGAGCAATAAAACATGAACTTTCACTAAGATCTATGTAGAATAGATCACCTTTTGTTTCTTTTCCAAACCAAACCAAATTACCTTTTCCATCTAGTAGTTTGGCCTTCCCATTCATGAATTCTACCTTAAATCCAATATTATTCAGCTATGCCACACTCAGTATATTATGTTTTAGTCCTTTAACCCAATAAGCATTGTCACATCTAAGTTCATTGGTTAGTGAGGTAAAACATTTTCCCTTTATGCAACAAGGTTTATTGTTTCCAAAACTCACACTACCACCATCATAATGTTCCATGTGTTAAAATTTTGTTTTGTCACCAGTCATATGATGTGAGAAACCACTATCAATAATCCATGTATCATTTTTTCTAACATGAGAGATAAGTGCCATTTTATCTCCTTCATCATAAGATTCATCTTTTACAACAATATAGACCATTTCACCATCTTCACTACTATCTAAATATTTAGTTATAAAACAAGATTTCTTGCCTTTGTCCATATAGTCCTTGAAGTTCTTGAAATCCTTCTTGCCTTTGTATTTGTTGTGTTTCTTTTCATCTTTGTCTTCTCTATTTGGACACCTTGCAACAATGTGTCCAACTTCTTCACAAGAGAAATAGATTAGAAGAATCTTACCTTTATACTTTCCTTTGCCTTTAGGATACCTTCTTGCAACAAATGCTTCAATGGCTTCAAGATCACTATCAGAACTATCTTCCTCTTCACCTTTAGATTTTATTCTTTTAAATCTTTTAGCTTTCTTCTTGATTGATACCTTGGCTTCAAATGCAAACTTAAGATAGGTAGAACTAAAAGTATAATTATCATAGTTATCTAGTTCAAATATAGTCAATCTTCCAACTAGAGAATCCAAATTTATATTTGTTAGAAGTAGGGATTACTAAGAGGGGGGGGGGGCGGGGGGGGGGCTAAATCAGTAATCTACAAACTTTAGTCATCAACTAGATATTATTACGTACCTTAAACCATGCATAACCAATAAATAAAGTAATATTGAATAGTAACAATAGCAATGCACAAAGATAACTCATAACACCATTTTTTTTAAAGTTGGGAAACCCTAGCCAAGGTAAAACCCTAGTGGGCATGATACCCACTAGATAATATACTGATATATAAGTTCCTTGTTAGAGGGTGGACCCTGTTAGGAGTCAGTGAGAAAAATTAGTATAAGTAGTCTTTGTTAGGAGACTTTGAATCCCTATTAGGAGATTCAAACCCTACTAGGAGTTGTAGTATAATGTATGCAAGAAGATCCCACTACCCAAACATACAATTTCAACTACAAGAAGAGCTCATTGCTTGAACAATTAGTTTACTATTATTTTTCTTCCTTGTCTGATCTCTGATCTTCATCTTGACCTCGGATCACCAAGTAGTTAACACAAAAGTTTTCTCACTTTGCATAGCTTCACAAGCACTTTGCTTCCTCATAATATCAAGTTAACACACTTCTTATTGCAAGAAGTCCTTTGCATAAATATCATGCCTTTACATAAATTATTGCTAGGTTGGCTAAGACAACAATTCACTTTTCTAAGTTAGAGTAAATATCTAAGATGTCATCCCTAATTGGACAAGTAATTGTTTTGTAAACAAAACAATTATTTTCCTTCAATTCTGTTGTCTTGCATCATCAAAACATGATTATATCTATTTTGTACAGTCTATATAAACTTAGGAGATTCAAACCCTACTAGGAGTTGTAGTATAATGTATGCAAGAAGATCCCACTACCCAAACATACAATTTCAACTACAAGAAGAGCTCATTGCTTGAACAATTAGTTTACTATTATTTTTCTTCCTTGTCTGATCTCTGATCTTCATCTTGACCTCGGATCACCAAGTAGTTAACACAAAAGTTTTCTCACTTTGCATAGCTTCACAAGCACTTTGCTTCCTCATAATATCAAGTTAACACACTTCTTATTGCAAGAAGTCCTTTGCATAAATATCATACCTTTACATAAATTATTGCTAGGTTGGCTAAGAAAACAATTCACTTTTCTAAGTTAGAGTAAATATCTAAGATGTCATCCCTAATTGGACAAGTAATTGTTTTGTAAACAAAACAATTATTTTCCTTCAATTCTGTTGTCTTGCATCATCAAAACATGATTATATCTATTTTGTACAGTCTATATAAACTTTTGAGGTTATACACATCATCACCAACATGCATACTATCTCCGTGTAACTTTTCTTGTCATAATATGCAATCTGCAATATGTTATAAGAAAAATAATACATTGATGTAAACCAAATTTTGTACTTAGACAATTTCTGAGGTTTCCTATTAACATGTACATCATGCATTTCCATTAATGACAAAAATTACATGTCACTATTAGAAAATTGTCAACAATCTCCCCCTTTGGCATTGATGACAACAAAATAGGGAAAATTGGCTAAGTGACAAAACTTAATAGAATAAACATTACATATATGCTCCCCCTTACAATATACTTCATACTACACATGCATATTATTTTCACATTTCTACCCTTTGCTATCCGAATTTTGTATTTTCCAATTTTCTTCTACTAGTGTTCCCCCTTTGACATTAATGACAAAGGTCAAAATGCCAAGATGCTAACCAAAACTGTCAAAACTATTGTCCTTGCCTTATGTTGAGATGATCTTCATACAATCATCAAATATGGTCTTCATTCTATCCATACCTTTATTCCATGTCTCTTTGGTAGACTCTGCTAATGTGAGAATCACACATAAAGCATATGATGCAATCTCAATTGCATTGATATCTAAATACAAAAAGTTTGTATGTATCCTTGGCCTTAACACATTCTTCTAGCTGCTTCTCAAAAAAAGATAACTTAGGAGCAATAGACTCTCTAAAATTAGATGTTCTCTTCAAAAAAAATTATTTTCGAAGTTCTAGTTTCCTAATCTCACTGTGAACATTGGCAACTTGACTCTCAAAATCATCAACTTTGCTAGAAGGGTCCAAGATCTGGCTAGATAAAGCTTCAAGCTCACTTATCTTTTCCTCTATCTAACTATCCAAATCCTTAGTCAATTTTTATGATAAAGTACACTTGACATACAAAGCTTTACCTTCCTGTTGACATTTTTGAAGTTCTTTTATGCATGTATCAAGATTGACTAAGTCATTCTTGATATTCTAGTAGATGGTGCTAAACAAGTTAGCATCATGGGAAATTTGAGCCTTCGCCTCTACAACATCCAAAAAATTAGTAAACTCTTCATTGAATGACTTTAGCACTACTTGTGCTCTTAGTTCAAGATCTAACTTAGTGTGTTGTACTGTCAAACTTCCATTAGTGATTTCTATAAACTTTTCACCATTTTATTCTTCTATAAAAGTTTACATAAGGATGAAATCAGATCAGTCTAATCATTATCATCAATAGCCAAACTAACAAGAGAGAGAAAAGTAGATGAACTAGATGGTTTAGTTTCATCCTCCCTCTGCTTCTTTGTTGCTTCTTTAGCTTTCCTCTCTCCCTTTTCTTTCCTTTCATTTTCCTCTCTTTCTTTCTTCTCTTTTGATCTTTTCTTATCTTCTTCCTTAGTTTTCTTTTTCCTTTCTTCTTCTATAATTATTTTATTATCTCATCTTCCTTTCTTTTTCTATTTTCCTCAAGCAATTATTGCTTAGCTTCTTCTATCTTCTTCTTTTCAACTTCTATTAGCCTCTTTTCTTCCTCAATTTTTTTTAACTTTTCTTCAACATCCTCGATGTTAGGTACATTTGGTTCAAATCCACCAAATAGATTGGTATCATTAATGTTAAGAGTAATGTTGGTTTGATCAATCTTCATAGTATCACCACATACTAATACTTATAAGGTTCTAGGAGCTGGAGGAGATGTTTTTTTTGACAACATCTAACTGATAGTTGTTGTTTTCTCCTTTCTCAACTTATCTTTTTCACCAACCATGAACAAAAATGGCCTCAATTTGTTCCTCAAGTATGGAGCAAGGTTATTCAATAGACTCTTAATCTCATCTTCATCATCATTCTTGTAGATTGTCCTTAGCATAGACTTCTAAAGTTCAAGATCTTCTTCCCTTGCTGGAGTCTTCTTATCTATGAGTCTCTCACAGACTTTTTGGTTCACTATTCCTTTGATATCTTTCATACTAAGATCATTTTCTATGATATATCTTATAGTAGATATATCAATCTAGTCCTTCTCAAAATTATTGTATAAGTCATAAAATTTGTTCATTTGAACAAATTTTCCCTCATTGGCAATCAATGTGTTAATCTTTTCAATCTTCAGCTTCCGTGGTTGTTGAGCTTTGCATGTTGATTGCTTAGATGGAGCCACCTTTTTAGCTTGTTTGGTTTCCTTTTCCTCAACCTCTTCATCATCACTAGATTCAATTGTCAACAATGCTTTCTACCTCTTGCTAGGTCTAGTAGCCATCTATTTGACTCTCTTTGCCTTTGTAGTCACTACTTCAACCAATCTCTCTGATTTTCTCTTATGTTCATTGGGTTGAACATCAGATACTACAACATAAGGTATGCTTTGCTCTAAAGATGTCTTTACAACTAAAACTAACAAGGGTTGTATGTTTAATACACCTTACTTCAATGTCTATCTCATGGCCTCAGATTCACTTTCTAACATTCCAACCTCAGATAATTTCTTCTTCATGATTGACTCAACCTTGTTGTGAGATGCTTTCTCCAAGGTTGCTTGATGAGCATGTTGTGTGATCTCATCAAATGTTCCAAATATGTACTCATCTTTATCTTTCTCTAAGTTTAAAAACAAGTCAATGTAGCCAACTAGAACATTATCACTCAACTCATAGCTCAAAAGATCCAAAAATGTTTCTTGAGGTTCCACTACTTGAATGTAAGTATGATCTATATCAACTAGAATACATATTCCTTCATTGAACCTATCCACAATTTTAGGTGAGATACTAAATATTTGTTTCATCTCATTTTGGAATGTTTTCATTATCAAATTACCATTTTCCAATACCTTGTCTACAGGGTGCCTTCTACATACCTCTATAATCTTTTCCATAGTGCATCTATCACTACTCATTATATCTATTATTGATAAGTGGGGAAATCTCTTTAGCACATGAAATAATATGTGATTAATTAATGATTAGAATCTAAACACAGAATTCTTGGCTCTTTTAATCTTTTCAAGGTTCTCCAAGAGTTACATCCTTAGTATTTCACTTAGATTTACCTATTCTTTCTCAACACATATCTTATAAGCTGCATAAATAAATCTAGTTGAAAATTCATCTATCTTAGAACTTGCACAAACTGAATAAGCAATAATTCTGCTAAGAAATCTTACATCATCCTTCTTGATGGAGTTGATTACCATAGCCTTTTCCACTATATACTACCTTGGTGTAACTTTCCAGTTTCTTCTTAACCATCTTTTCACCTATGGGTACACTACCTTATTTGCTAAGACTAGTTAGCTCATGTATAAGGTCAGCAGAAATGTCTACTACATTATCTTGCATCCATAATTTTCCATCATGTATCCTACTCAATATGATTTGAGTCCATTCATCTATATCTAGCTCATAGTAGAAATGATACTTAAACAAGTCTAATTCTTTTAAGTGTTCAAATCTATGCTTCATAGTCATGTGAAGGTTAAAAACCAATTCCATGTCCTTATTCATGAATTCACTACCAATCAACTCAAACTTGTAATTCAAATAATTGTCTCTATCTTCCAGATTGACTACGTTGTTTGGGGTGACAGACAATGCATAGTTAGGGTTTCCATCACTAGGTTTTATGGAAACTATCTTAAAATTAAGTCTATCCTCATTTTCAACACTGTGAACAACTAACATATCCATGATTCTTTATCAACAATATCTTTTACCGAACAAATTTTGTAAAAAAATGATAAAAATAGCTCTTTCCAAAAATAAGGTTTTCCTTGAAATCGCTCTGACAAGTTCCTTTAGAATGCTCTTCACTTTGAATGTGTTGGTAATGAATTAAAATCAATTATGTACTCCATTTATTCCTCAACTTGGATGTGCATTAATTGCATACTTTCATGAATATGAAAAAGTCATTGCTTGTGTTATGTAATTAGATGACTATTCAAAATAATCTATCTGATCTTTGGATGTCACCTAAGGTTTACCATAGCCTCCTTTCATTATGACAAATATCCTTAAAACTTTTCATCATGAAATTCTCTACAAATACTTACTTTTCATCTTCTCTTGTAGAATTAATCTTCACTGTAATACCAGTAACTTTGAATTTCATTATAACTTCTTTAGATGATCTCCAAATCACAAGCAAGCTTAGGTACCATCCAAACATAACAAGATACATATTTTCCCAACTTTGCTACCTCTAATTCGGTCAGCTTAATTCAACTTAATTGAATCAAACTCAACAACTAACTTCAATCTTATTGTCTCATCATCATCTAACTTTTCTTTTGAGATGTCTATTACTTTCACAAATGCTTCATTAAGTTCTTCTCAAAGCTCACTCACAATTTTTCTTTTTTCTTTATTGTCTTTGCTAGTTCTGGAGTTCCTTTCATGGTTCCTTCTATCATTTCTTCTATTCCCAAAGTTTTTTCCATTGTTTCTTCTATCTCCAAAATTTATGTCCATTCTATAGTATTGTGTTGTGTGTTTGAAGTTATTGCATAATTGAGATATAGGTGCTCTACTTCTAGGATTCTATTGATCATTAGGTGCATGAAAATTCCAAGCAATGTGTCCTAAGTTGTTACACTTAGAACACACAATCTATCTTCTATCTTCATAAGATCTTCTTGTTGGAAATATAGGAGTAACTAAGAGGGGAAGTGAATTAGTTACCACTAAAATAAATCCAAAATCCCTTAGATGTCAACAATAAATTTAGACTAAGAAAACTAATTGTTGATGTTACTAGGAAAACACACAGAAAATTTTGTAACTCGGTAAATGTAGAGTGTGAATTACTTTTAGTAGATCTTAAAACATTAATAGTAATTAATTTTGCAAGCATAAGAGAAATAACATTAAAACATGAGACACTAGGATTTAATGTGGAAACCCAGTTTGGGAAAAACCACCAATGTAACTAGTTATTATTTTTCACTCTTTTAAAGTGAGCCCTATTAGGAGTCAACCCTGTTAAAGCTTGCAAAATGTACTATTAGGTGTGACCCTATTAGAGGATTTAATCACCCTATTAGGAGTGGCCTTGCAAGAGGTTTTAAAATAATTCAATGGAATTGCCACCTAATTAGAGGATTTGCAACTGGCTATTAAACCAACTATGTTAAGAGATTTTAGATCACTGCTACAATGGTTAGAGAGTAACAATGAAATGACCTGATTGTAATGCAACTAAATTTTTGAATCTAGATCTCTTTTCTACTTAAACTTGGTCCTTCTTGATCAAACATTACTTTTCTAATCTAGAAGGATACCTGCTTATCCTTCCAATTTGCTTCCTCTCTCTTCTTCTCAATTCAATCAACACACTTGCGCACACACTGAAAATCTCAACTTTACCTTTTATTTATACCTTCTAGATTGTCAAGTCAGCCCAAATTAAAATTACAATAACCAATATTCATCATCATAGTTAGCTAGAATCAATACATAAAGTAATTTAGCTTCATATGCCAAAATAAGAAAAATCCTTCGTAAGCCAACCCTACTCGGTAGAAACTAATTTTGGAATGATTCTCTATGTTAACCAACAAAGGCTCGATTAACACTATGAACTTGAAAAAATCCTTTGGCAACCAAGTGAACTTGGTGAATACTAACTCTGTCAAACTTTCCCTTCGTTAACCAAGTGAGCTCAATTAACACTTTTTTCTACCTCAATTCCTTCGATTCTCGAGTGAGCTTGATAGACACTGTCATCTATTCAAAGTAAACTTGTAAATGCTCAGTAGACAAGAAAAAATATCTTCATTAACCAAGTGAGCTCAGTAAGCATTTTTTGTCAACCGATATGACATTTGTGTAACATCAAAGACAACACACAGTTAATCAATTGTATCCAACAGTTCCTTCTCTTGATGTCATTTCAATAGACCTTTTCTATCTATAGGGTTAGTATATCTAGACATTCTAATGTTTCTCCTATCATTATCATACTTAGGTTTCCTACAATCAATTGCATTATGACCCATACCATGACAATAATGACAATAAAAGTCCTTAACATGATTAAATGACTTATTAGTACAATCTCTTTTCATATGACCTATTTTATTACATAAGAAACACTTACCTCTAAATTCATACCTAGTTTCCTTAGAATTTTCCACTTGCTTTGGTGCATCCAAGATTTCAGCTTCCTTGTTTTTCTCAACTTCTTTAGGTTTCTCAAAAGATTGACTAGATTCAATCTTGTCATCAGATGTTTTTTTCTTTTGGATATAATCTAATCTTTGGTTTCTTTGTAAACATGTTAATTAGATAGCCAAGACCAGTCTTGTCATAAGAAGGTCTCTATAAAGACATTGAGTCATCAAGCTTTTCTTTGCTAGAATAAAGTTTCTCAAGCTATTGTTTACACTGTGTCAATTCACCTTTCATAATAGTATTGTACTTAAGAAGTTCTTCATGATCTTCTTTCAATATTTCAAGTTCAGATGTTTTTTTTGCCATACTTGCTCTCATATCTTTATTTTCAGTCATCAAATCAATTTAATTTTGCTAGGATCATTTCTCAAATTCAACTTCAGATTTGTAATTTCCAATTCATTCTTCAATATCTTTTATTTTGTCTTCAACTTTGAATAGCCATCATCAGTGGTTCTAGATTTAGTAGATCAAGCTTGGATTTTAGATGTTCAATCTTTTCCTTCAATTGACCAATGTATACTTTGGAATCTTCATATATTTCCTTCAACTTATCTCTTTCTTCCATAAGGAGATCAATTTGTTCAAGAGCTTCTTCAAGGTTCTTCTTCAACTATTCCATATCCATAGGGATCTTACTTAAGTTGTTAAGCTTCTCATCTAACACAAATGATATTCAGAGTATTAGTTTGAAGGATGAAGAAGATAGCACTTTGTCTAGAAAGAAGGCCAAGGCTTTGGAGAAGAATTTGCCTTTGTCAACAAAAATCATATGTAGGAAAAGCCCTAGAGGGCTAGGACTGAAAACTTTAGGCCAGGGAGATAAAGAATATAACAAAGAAGGGGAGGATATGAAGATTGATGATGAGAATGAAGAGGAGAAGGATACAAAGAAGGAGGATTGGTGGTTAAAAAATAGAGGAGGTCTAAAGAGAAGGATTCTGAGGGGAGTTTGGATTTTGGGCCAGAGATCTTTGTCATTCCTCTCTCCCATATTCATCCTCAAGAACAAGACAAGGAGAAGAATGATGGTGAGGTTGGAGAGGTGGTAGTTAAAGATAAGCACATTGCTTGGAAAAAATTTAATGTTAGATCTTCCAAAATGGGTATTGTCAAAGAGACTATGAACCCTCAAATTCAAAGGGTCAACTCCAAATGGAGGATCTCATTGATCTAGCCATGGTGGCCATTACAGATAATGCAAGGGAAACTAGCATGAATTTTCTTAATAATTCTAGAAATAGAATGATTGACAATTTTAGGTCAATAAAATGGCTATACCATGAACTATAGGAGTTCAAAGAAAGAATGAGTCAGCTGGAGAACAAAAGGAAGAAGCCAGATTATGGTAATTTGAATGAATAGGGGGATTGCCTCAGTTTGGTGGAAAAGAGAATTTAGAATTTGGATTTAATTACAATCATAATCTAGCTAATCAGATGATTTCCATTCTAACTTCTATAAATGATAACATCTCTTCCCTTGCCAAAATGCTGAAAGCCAAAGGCTTACTAGATGAAAATGAAGAAAAGGAAAGAGTTGGAGATAGGATGGAAGAGGACATGAAAATGGACATTACCTTTAGCAACTTGGATCGGACTATTCAGAAGAAGCAGGAGCAAATTTTTGAGGAGATACACAAAGCCTATGAAGCGGCAGAAATGATGCAGGAGCTCGAGAGAAAGATACAGGAATAACTTAGGTTTTTCTTTTCTTATCTTTTGGACTATTAGTCTACTATAGTTTTTTATAGTTGTCTTTTTATCTGTCTGTTGTACTAGCTTTTTGTCTATCTATTGTACTAGCCATTTCATTGGCAATTTTTCTTTGGCTAGGCTTTTAATGCTTATTATCAACCATTTGAAATGTTTTAACTTGTGGGTTTCAAGATCCCTATTAAACGTATTTATCTTATCAAAAACTGTGCTCTAATACCAATTGTTAGAAGTAGGGAAAATTGAGAGTGGGGGTGATTCAGTAATCTACAAACTTTAGTCGCCAACTGGATATTATTACTTACATTAAACCATGCATAACGAAGAAATAAAGTAATGTTGAATAGTAACAATAGTAATGCACAAAGATAACTCATAACACCATACTTTGTTAACTAGGGAAATCCTGGCCAAGGGAAAACCTCGGTGGGGATGATACCCACTAGATAATATACTGATATATAAGTTCCTTTTTAGAGGATGGTCCTTGTTAGGATAATTTGAATCCTTGTTAGGAGATTCCAACCCTATTAGGAGTTGTAGTATAATGTATACAAGAAGAGCCCACTGCCCAAACATGCAATTTCAACTACAAGAAGAGTTCATTGCTCGAATAAATAGTTTATTATTATTTGTCTTCCTTGTCTAATCTTTGATTTTCATCTTGATCTTGGATCACCAAATAGATCACACAAAAGTTTGCTCACTTCACATAACTTCACAAGCACATAGAAGAACTTTGCTTCCTCATAATATCAAGATAGCACACTTCTTATTGCAAGAAGTCCTTTGCATAAATATCATTCCTTTATGTAAATTACTGTTGGGTTGGCTAAGACCACAATTCACTTTTCCAAGTTAGAGTAAACATCTAGTATGTCGGTCGTAATTGGACAAGTAATTGTTTTGTAAACAAAACAATTATTTTCCTTCAATTTTGTTGTCCTACATCATCAAAACACGACTATATCTATTTTTTACAATCCGTACAAACTTTTGAGGTTATACATGTCATCGCCAATATGTATACTATCTCCATGTAACTTTGCTCATCATAATATGATGTCTACAACATGTTATAAGCAAAACAATACACTACTGTAAACCAAATTCTATACTTAGACAATTTTCTCATTACCAATCACTAAGTATCTTTATTTCTGAGGTTTCTTGTTAACATGTATATCATGTATTGCCATTAATGATAATAATTACATATCATTGTTATCCAATTGTTAATAATATTCTTATTTGGATCACATCTCATCTCTTGAATAGAAGACCCTCTGATTGCATTGATATAAAGAAGAGTTATGAGTGTCTTGCTTACCACTGTTACATCTTCAATTGTTCCTCTAGAGGCTTTGATAGCACTAATACTGGCTTTGATTCTTTCAACATATTTTGCAATGTTTTCATCTTCTCTCATTTTCGTTTGATCAAACTATCCTCGAAGACTTTTTTCTTTAGCCCTCCTTAAATTTTCATCTCCTCCATAGATGGCTTTTAGCTTGATCCACATTTCATAAGAAGTTCCACAATCTTTGACCTCATAAAATTTGGCATAGTTGAGAGATGAAGCAATATCAATCATCATGATATTATGACTCTTATTCTCTGCAATTTTTTCAACATTCATAGTTCCAGTAGGAGCCTTATATTTGGCATATAGATACTTTAGCCATGAATGTCCAATGTTTGCCAAGTGTAGCCTCATAAGTTGTTGTCATGCCTTGAAGTTATCTCTATTCATCTTTGGGATCTCCCTTCTGTAAGACATCCTGATCTTTAGCTTAGGTCCTTGAAACCTTCTCTATAAGCACCAAAAGCCCTAATACCAATTGTTAGAAATATAAGAGGAGTAACTAAGAGGGGAGGGGTGAATTAGTTACTAAAAAAATAAATCCTAGATCCCTTAGATTTCAATACAAATCACAACTCTAATTAAACTATATTCTATTGTAACTCAGTAAACATGTATGCACTCAGTTTACACTAGAAAATGTTGTAGCTCAACAATAATTGAATATATTGATATTAATTTGATTAACCTTAAGTTTAAGTTAGTTGCATACATATAAAATAAATAGAATTAACACAAGTGACACCAAGATTTAATGTGAAAACCCAATTTGAGAAAACCACGAATTCTAACTAGTTATTGATTTTTCACTCTTCTAAAGTGAGCCCTATTAGGAGCCAACCCTATTAAAGGTTACACAACACACTATTAGGTGTGATCCTATTAGAGTATTTAATCACCATGTTAGGAGTGGCCTTGTTAGAGGTCTTTAGACACTCCAATTTAGAAATTTCACCTTGTTAGAGGATTTATAAATAGTTGTTAAGCCACCTCTATTAAGAGATTTAGATCACTACTATAATGGTTAGAAAGTATCAATGAGATGAGCTAATTTATGATGCAAATAAATTTTTGATTATAGATCTCAATTTTGGCTTGTATATTTGATCCTTTCTAATTGAATGTATCATTGCATCTTAACAAGGATATTATGCTTATCCTTCTAATTCACTTCCTCTAAGCATCTTCAAATCTTCTATTATGTACCAAACATTCAATCCTCAACTTGACCTTATATTTATAGCTCACATATTGTCAAGTCAGCTTAAATACAACTTAAAATACTTAATATTCATATCCTTAGTTAGCTAGAACCAACAATTAAATCAATTGAACTCAATATGCCAAAACAAGAAAATCCTTCATTAGTTTACCATGCTCGGTAGACACTAGCTCAAAAACTATTTTCCTATGTTAACTAAGTGAACTCGGCTAACACTCTATATTCAAAAAGTTCCTTTGGTAACCGAGTGATCTCGGTTAATAATAGTTCCATCCAACATTTTCCTCATTAACTGAGTGAGCTCAGTTAACACTCAACTTCTGTGTATTTTTATTTGACGACCGAGTGAACTTGGTAGACACTGTCTTTTGAAATTGGAAAACTCTAGAATTCTTACCAAACATAGGAAACTATCTTCATCACCTGAGTGAGTTCAACATACACTGAATGGAAATGATATGACATTTTGTGTAACAACAAAGACAATACACAATTATCAGTTGTTTTGAACATCAGTATCAACCAAGAAGTCAAACAATGAAGGGTATTCAATGTTAACTAAGAAGTTGAGCAATGAATGACATCCAATATCCAATATTAACTAAGTGGTCAGGCATCAATGGAATCTCAGTGTTAACCAACTGATTAATCCTAGTATTGACCTAGTGTCAACATATTACACATATTAATTAATTAACTAATTGAGACTGACTAGTTGGATGTATAATGATTATTTGAAAAGGTATTCAAGCCGACTTGACAAAGCTTATGATATATTTAAGAGAGATCAAGAAGTGTAATAAAGTGAAATGCATGGAATAAGATGGATATGTGATGGAAGAGCATACAAGTGTGGAAGATAAGCAATAAAGAATATTCTAATCATTAAGGATCCAAAGGTCAAGCCAAAATAGATATTTGAATCTGAAAAAGAAGTTTCTTCATAAATTAGGTCAAAATATTGATACTTTCTAATCATTTTAGCAGTAAAAGAATCTCCTAACAAAGTTAACTTAACAATTAGATTATAAATCCTTTAACAAGGTGACATTTCAAGATTGAAGTATTTGAAGACCTCTAACCAGGCCACTCCTAATACAGTAATTTAAATCTTCTAACAAGGTCATACTTAACAGTATTTATTGTAACCTTTAACAAGTTTTGTTCCTAATAGGGCTCACTTCAAAAGAGTGCAAATATTTTAACTAGTTGCATGGTGCTTTTCCCAAATTGGGTTTCCATGCTAAATCTTGGTGCATCTATTTTCATGTTTTTTTTTATGCTCTATGTTTCTATAACTAAGATGCTAAAGGTTAAAATAGATTAACTATCATTAAGATTTCTTTGTTAACTGAGTTACAACAAGTACTTAGTTTTAGCCTGGATAAAGTATTTCATTATCAATGAAAAGATTGATTTGCCATCTAGGGATAGGGAATCATTTTTGTGGTAACTAATTCACCCCTCCCCTCTTATTTACGCTCTTCATTTCCAACAATTGGTATTAGAGCATTTGGTGCTTATAGAAAAGGTTTCAAAGACCTAATTTAAAGATCAAGATGTCATGCAGAAGGGAGATTCCCAATCTTAATAGAGAAAACTTTTCAGCATTGCAGGAATTGATGAAGCTATGCCTATCAAGCATTGGAGATACCAATTTGTTATACTTGGAAAATACATATGTGCCACCACCTAAACCTAATATTGTGGAACAAATGAAAGAGGAAAAATATCACAATATAGTGATGATTGATATAGCTTCCTTTCTTGACTATTCTAAATTTGATAAAGTTAAAGATTGTCTAGCTGTGTTTAAAATGTGGGAAAAGTTGCAAAAAGTATATGGAGGTGATTAAAATGTACAAAGAACCAAGGTAGAAATTTTAAGAAGAAAGTTTGATCAAATGAAAATGAAAGAAGGTGAAAACATTGTCTAATACAAATAAAGAATCAAAGAAATCATGAGTGCAATCAGAGTTGTAGGAGGAAAAATAACTGATGAAATAGTGGTCAATAAGGTACTAACAAATCTTCTTCCTATTTATGCAGTTAGAGTTTCAAAAATTCAAGAGATAAGATGCAATCCAAAAAATTATATAAGCTTGGATGCTCTTCTGGAAAGATTGATTGCTTTTGAATTAGATAACTTTGATAACTATGCTCCTAATCCTAGAAACATTGAATTAGCATTCAAAACCAAACTAAATCTTGGTAGAAAAATCAAAAGAAAAATAGGTTGATAATGAAGAAGAAGATAATATTGATAAAGATCTTGACATCCTTGAAGCCTTGCTTGCAAAAAGATTACCAAAAGGAAAAGGTAAATTTAAAGGCAAAGTTCCATTGATTTGTTTCTCATGTGAAGAGGTTGGTCATATTGGTGCAAGATGTCCAAAAAAAGAAGATAAAGATGAGAGATTAAATAATAGGTTCAAAGGCAAGAAATACTTTTGAAACTACTCAAGGACTACAAAGACAAAGGTAAGAAATCATTTTACATTGCTAAAGATCCAGATAGTGATGATAATGAAGAAGAAGTAATCTATATTGTTGTTAAGAATGAATCTGATAATGAGGAAAATGAAAATATGGCACTTATTTTTCATGTTAGTAAAAATGATACATGGATCACAGATAGTGGTTGTTCTCATCACGTGAGTGGTGACAAAACTAAGTTTGAACATTTAGAACACTACGATGGAGGAAATTTTAGGTTGGAAATAGTTAACCATGTTATGTAAAAGGAAAAGGATTCATAGCATTAACTGAAGGAATCAATGTGACAATCTTGGAGTGTGCAAGAACACTAATGATTGAGAAAAAATTTTGCACCAAAATACTTGAGAGAAGCAATTAGCACAACATTTCATAAACTAAACTGAGTTCAACTAAAGAAAGGTAGAGACAAAACACCTTATGAATTATGGTATAAGTATAAGCAAAATGTTTTTTATCTCAAAGTATTTGGAAGAAAATTCTATATCTTGAAATATATAATGAAAGGGAAACTTGATGCAGAAAGTGATGAAGGTATATTCCTAGGTTACTCTAATAAAAGTAAGGAATACAGATGTTTGAATCTTGCTACTCACAAAGTTATAGAAAGTTCATAGGTGAAGAATTATGAGTTTGTTAAAATAAGTGAAGAAAAAAGTAGCAAAGAACCTAAAGGCTATAGAAAGTTTTTTTACTATGAGGATGAACTTCAGGCTTTACCCAACTCACAAACTGTTGAAGCTAGGCAACTACAAATTAAACATGCCAAGTCACAGATAGTGTAACTTGAGTCATAGGCAATACAACCTAAGTTATAGTCATTTTAGATAGTGTAACCTAAGTCACAGATGATAGAACCTGAGTTACAATTAGATCATCTAGAAGAACTTGAGTCAGAGACAGAGGAGCCTAAGAAAAAGGCAAGAGATCATAAGCATGAAGAACCAAGTGAACCTAGTTCAAAAACAATAAGAGAACCTAAAGTTTCAA
The DNA here is from genome assembly GCA_028749045.1 of Cupressus sempervirens. Taxonomy (NCBI): domain Eukaryota; kingdom Viridiplantae; phylum Streptophyta; class Pinopsida; order Cupressales; family Cupressaceae; genus Cupressus; species Cupressus sempervirens. The sequence continues at coordinate 374,311,955 of CM053783.1, forward strand.
ATTATATCAGAAACATCATGCGCCTAAAAAAATAATTGGAGGATATATAGATGACATACTAACAAGGAGAAAATAAAAAGGTACATTCTTTCTTAGTGAATTTGGAACTATATCTGTAAAAGATTCTTTAGAAAATGAATGTTGGATAGAGACAATGAATTAAGAAATTGATAACAAAGAAAAGAATAATGCTTGGTCTCTTTTACCTAGACCTAAGGATAAGAATGTGATTGGTACAAAATGGATATTTAGAAATAAGTTAAATGAGAAAGGAGAAGTAATAGTGAACAAGGCAAGGCTTGTATAAAAAGGTTATGCATAAGATGAAGGTATAGACTATGGAGAAACAGTTGTCATTTTTGCAAGACTTGAAGTAGTTAGAATACTACTAGCATATGCTACACATAAAAGATTCAAAGTATATCAAATGGATGTAAAATCAACCTTCTTAAATTGAATCCTAGAAGAAGAAGTGTAAATTGAACAGTTTGAAGGTTTCATTGATCCAAACAAAAGAGACATGGTATGCAAACTACACAAATCTCTATATGGACTAAAGAAAGCTCCTAGAGAATAGTATGAAAGGCTGCATAGATATCTAGTAAGAATTGGTTTTGAAAAGATAAATGAAAATAATAATTTGTATATAAAGGAAGGACCATAGGACAAGATATTGCTAGTAGAAATATTTGTGGATGCTATCATATTCGGAGGATGTGGGACATTATGCCAATTTTTTTCTAAAGAAATGAGGAAATAATTTGAAATGTCTATGTTTGGAGAGATAAAATTCTTTGTTGGCCTAAAATTTCATCAAAAGGAGGATGGCATATACATCACTAATTCAAAGTACATCAAGGAAACATTGAAAGCATTTGGAATGGAAGATTCCCAACCAATTGGAACACCTATGTCTATTAGACATAAGCTTTCAAAGAATGATGATTGAAAGGAGGTAAACTAGACTACCTACAAATCAATGATTGGGATACTTTAGTATGTGGTGCATACCATACCTAATATTGCATTGGCAGTTGGCATAGATGTAAGGTTTTCTACAAATCCTAAAGAAAATAACATGATGGCAATAAAAAGGATTATGAGGCACCTAAAAGGAACTGAAGAATATGGTATATGGTATTTAAGAAAGGAGGAAACCTTGAGTTAAGAAACTTTACTAATGCACATTGGGTAGGAAGGATGAATGACAGAAAATGCACTAGTGCAGGAGCATTCTTTCCTTGAAAGATATTAGTATATTGGACAAGCAAGTAGTAGAATTATATTCCTCAATCAACACCAAAGGTAGAGTATGTTGATGCAATAGTTAACTGTTCTAACATAATATGGATCAAGCAATTATTGTTAGGAATGAAGGAGGAAATAAAGGAACTAGTGGTTATCTATTGTGATAATACAAGTGCAATGGGTATGTACAGGATCATGGTCAACCAAATTATGGCCTTAAGTGGCAGTCAAAAACTAGAAAATCAAGGTTGTTGGTTTGGCGTGTAATTTTGAAGTAGTTATGGAATTTATATCAAAAAGTTGTAAGAAAAGAATCTGTAGGAAATTGAATATAATTTATAACTAGTAGGCCTTATCTAGAGAAAAGAATATTTGATTGTTCAAAATTTTGGATTATAATGTAGTATTACAAAAATTTCAAGGCAAAAGTTAAAATTAGGTGTATTTCTGGCCACCTTAATCAAAATCAAATGATTATGTTTTTTAATATAATTATTGATATAAAAATTAGACTCATTCCTAGGTGTGATGCATATTTTTGGGTATTTTTATTCCAAATAAAAAATTAAATATGAATTTTCTACTATAACTTTTTCAGAATTAAAAAAATCATGTGTCTGACCACCTTAACTAATTGAAAACTTTACAATTTTTATTAATTTTTTTCTTATACTAGGTGAAGCATAGAATGTGATGCAACTTTTGGATTTCAAAAATGTTATATTGTTCTAACATTAAAGCTATTTTTCAATCATTATGTCAATCAACACTTTACATACATCTTCATTAGAAATTAATAAAATGGAACTCATAATTTGACAGTAATTATATAGATGGAATCTTGAGAGTATTCTCAAAAAACACTTTTTGTTTCATATGGATGAAAAAAAAATTGTCAGATGGCCAGTCGAAGTCTGAATGTCAGGAAAACATGGCTCAAACATGTTTTTTGAATTGACCAAATAGGTTTTGTAAATACCAAGCCTAATCGGATACTTGATATGAAATTGGGTACTCGATCCAAGATCAAGTACCCAAAATTTAGTAGCAAAATACAAAATTTCAAATTTAAGATAGTGGGGAACAATTTTACATTTTAAATCAAAAGTCTTACAAACATATTTAAATATGTTTTACATTTAAGATATAATTATATTTGAATATTATAATTTTTATTTAATAATTATATATTATATAATAAATTTTATTGTTATAATAAAATATATGGTATTAAATATAATTAGATAGTATATTAGGATCATAGTACTATTTATTATTATATAGTACTCTATATTATCTATAGTATTCTATATTATTTATAGTATTACAAATAGTATCTATATATTATTATTATATATATAATATTTAAATTATATTATTAAGTATAATACTATAATATATTTTTAACATAGTATTAGAAATTATTAAATAGTATTATATAGTTTATTAAATTAAAATATGTCTCATGGTGTCCTAGGAATGCTATGGACATATGTTGTGATGATATGAATGGAAAGGGGTCATAGGTTAGCTTCAACCCATATGATTGGTTACAATATCTCTCTAGGGGTCTTAGGACCCTCAGGGACACATCTTATAATTAAATGGGTTAAAGGGTGTCATAGATCATCCCATGACCTCATTCAACCCATACAATCGATTAAAATATGTCCCTAGGGGTCCTAGGACCATAATGGACACATGTGATGAAATAGGTTGAAGGTGTTGTAGGTTAGTCTACATCCCCATTCAACCCATATGATCAATTATGATACATCCCTAGGGTTCTTAGGACCCCTAGGGACACATGTCATGATGAAATGGGTTGAAGAGGGTTATAGGTTAGCCTATGACCCCATTTGAGCCATACAATAGGTTATGATATGTCCCTAAGACCCCTAGGGACACGTCTCATGATGAAATAGATCAAAGCTCGAGACATAGGCTAACCTACAACTCCCTTCCACCCATGTGATCAATTACAAAATGTCCCTAGGGGTCCTAGGAACCCTAGGGTCACATGTCATGATAAAATGTGTCGAAGGTGGTCATAGGTTAGCCTACGACCTCATTCGACATATATGATCGATTATGATAGGTCCCTAGGGTCCTAGGACCTCCAGTGACACATCTCATGATGAAATGGTCTGAAGGGGTCATAGGTTAGCCTACGACCCCATTCGACCCATACGATCAATTATGATATATCTCTAGGGATTCTATGACCTCCATAAACACATGTCTTTATGAAATGGGTCAAAGGGGGTTATAGGTTATCCTTTGAGCCCGTTCGACCCATACAATTGATTACAATATATCCCTAGGGGTCTAAGGACCCCTAGGGACACATGTCATGATTAAATGGGTCAAAGGAGGTCATAGGTTAGCCTACGACCCATACAATCGATTATGAAATATCCCTCTAAGGGGTCCTAGGACCCCTAGGGACATATGTCATGATGAAATGGGTTGAAGGGGATCATAGGTTAGCTTACGACACCCTTTGACCCATATGATCAGTTACGATATGTCCCTAGGGGACACATGTCATGATGAAATGGGTTGAAGAGGGGCGTAGATTAGCCTGCGACCCCCTTCAACCCATATAATTGATTACAATATGTCCCTAGGGGTCCTAGGACCCCTAGGGATATATATCATGATGAAATAGGTCAAAGGGGGTTGTAGGTTAGCCTACAACCCCCTTCAAACCATATGATCAATTACAATATATCACTAGTGGTCTTAGGACCCCTATAGACACATGCCATGATAAAATGGGTCAAAGGTAACCTACGACTCCATTTGATGCATACGATCAATAGTAATATGTCCCTAAGGTCCTAGAACCCCCAAAGAGACATGTCATGATGAAATAGGTTAAAGGGGTTGTAAGTTAACCTATGACCCCATTCAACCCATAAGATCAATTACGATATGTCTCTAGGGGTCGTAGGACCCCATAGGACACATGTTGTGATGAAATGGGTCAACAGGGGTCATAGGTCAACCTATGACCTCATTCAACCCATATGATCGATTACGATATGTTCTTAGGGGTCCTAGGACCCCAATGGACACATGTGATGAAATAGGTTGAAGGGTGTTGTAGGTTAGCCTACATCCCCATTTATCCCATATGATCATTTATGATATGTCCCTAGGGGTCTTAGGATCATTAAGGACAAATGTCATGATGAAATGGCTCAAAGAGGGTCGTAGGTTAGCCTACAAGCCCATTTGATCCATACGATAGATTACGATATGTCTCTAGTGGTCGTAGGACCCCTAGGGACACATGTCATGATGAAATAGGTCAAATTTGGTCGTTAGTTAGCCTACAACCCCCTTCTACCCATACGATCAATTTTGAAATGTCTCTAGGGGTCTTAGGGCCCCTAGGGACACTTGTCATGATGAAATGAGTTGAAAAGGGTCATAGGTTAGCCTACGACCCCATTTGATGCATACGATCAATTATGATATGTTCTTGGGGTCATAGGACCCATAGGGACACATCTCATGAAATAATGTGTCAAAGGGGGTCATAGATTAGCCTTTGACCCCATTCAACCCATACAATTGATTACGATATGTCTCTACAGGTTCTAGGACCCCCATGGACACATGTCATGATGAAATGGGTCAAAGGGGGTTGTAGGTTATCCTACGATCCCATACAATCAATTACAATATGTGCCTAGGGGTCCTAGGACCCCTGGGGTCATATGTCATGATCAAATGGATCAAAGGAGGTTGTAGGTTAGCCTATGACCCATATGATTGATTATGAAATGTGCTTAGGAGTCCTAGGGACCCAAAGGGACATATGTCATGATGAAATGGGTTGTAGGCTAGCCTATGACCCCATTCAACCCATACAATCAATTATGATATGTCTCTAGTGATCCTAGGACCCCATATATGGCATGATGAAATGGGTCAACGTGGATTGTAGGTCAACCTATGACCCCATTTGACCCATACAATTGATTACAATTATCTTTAAGCATTCTTGGACTACCATTGACACATGTCATGATGAAATCAGTCAAACAAGGTTGTAGGTTATCCTATGACCCCATTCAACCTATACAATTGATTACGATATATGCATATGGGTCCTAGGACCCCTAAGGACATATGTCAGGATGAACTTGATTAAAGGTGGTTGTAGGTTAGACTACGACCCCATTCAATGTGTACGATCAATTACAATATGTCCTAAGTGTCCTAGAACCCTGAGGGAGACATGTCATGATGAAATAGGTCAAAGGGGGTCTTAGGTTAGCCTCTGACCCCATTTGACCCATACATTCAATTACAATATGTCTCTAGGGGTCCTAGGACACATGTCATGATGAAATGGGTCAATGAATGTCAAGTTAACCTATGACCCCATTCAACCCATACAATCAATTACGATATGTCTATTAGAATTGTTTTAGAATAACTAAGAGGGGGGATGAATCAGTTATTCAAGGTCCAAATGTCCTATTCAAAATTTTCACTAAGTATAGTGAACCCATTCAACCATTCATTCATCCAATATTTCACTTTTCTAATCAACAAGTTACTATAAATCAACATGCAAGCATAACACACAAGAAATCAACACATGACATAGTGATTTACATGGAAACCCAATTTGGGAAAAACCACCAGTAACATCCTACTCAATTCTCACTCTTCTAAAGTGATGCCCTATGAAAGGGCTACCATGTTAAAGTCTTACAACACACTATCAAATGTGACCTTGTTAGAGGATTTAACCACCTTGTTAGAAGTGGGCCTGGTTAGAGGACTTTAGGACACTCACTTGGAATGCCACCTTGTTAAAGGATTTACAAATGGCTATTAGGCCAACCTAAGTCCATAGGATTTTCAGATCTAATACAATTACTAGAGAGTATTAGAAAATCTTAACTTGACTACAACATACAACTTATCTTGCAGATCTCAGATCACTTATCAACTCATACCCTTGCCTGGCCTTCAATCTCTGTAACTCTTAACAGCTTGTCCTCCTTTCAAAATTAGTCTCCTTGAGTCTCTATGCTTAATGTACCAATGCAATCATTTTTCCATGACCACTCATAGAAGCAGAGCCTCTATGATCTTCCTTCTCCTAGATGTCTCCCCCTTGACACCCTTCTAACTACTTCATAGATTTGGCTCTTCTATAGTAACAGTATCAGCAGCCCTATGCTTCTTGTCTATGACTCCTTAAATAGAAGTCTTGGAGTTACTTTTCTAGCTCAATTCTTCCATTCTTTAATTTTAATTTGCATGGATTAGGTAGGATTCATTGCATCTAACCCATATTTTGTTTCCTCTAGAAACTTCTTGAATAATCCTTTAGAATTTTCTCAAAAATGATTTACGTAGGATTCTATGCCACCAACTCATCATTCTTATCTTCCAACTCATTCAAAAAATTCAATGTGACCACTATGTCAGCTTAGATTTGGCAAATCTTTGTTATTTGAAATAATGTAGTAGCTCAACACTATTGAAATACTGATGCTCGACACATATTGTGTTACAGACATCAACTATGTTTTTCCTAATGCTTGGCACCTAATCTTTACTTAGCACATAAAGATCACTCAGCACATGCTAGAATTTTTTGTTACTCAGCTTCTACTAAGAATTTTCTCAGATTCAACTAACTTGCTTTGCACCCACTAATGATCTTAGTTTAAGCTTTACATTCTACCTTGTTACGACTTCTTCCTCCAATGTTTCTAAGTGTGACCAACCTCTATATCCTTGAGTATGTCATCAATACATCATTTAACCATTGTCTTAACTGATCCTTGCACTTCATTACAACATCATAACTCAACCTTTCCCTTAGGTTCTCTTGTTACATCTTGTTGATCAAATTCTCTTCATCAATCAACTGAGTGATAGTACTTAGATCATATAGGAAAATGTCATCCCTACAAATAGTAGGTTTGACATCAATGAAAAAAAATGATTGAAAACAACAATCTTCCTCCTTTGCAACAATCTCCCTCTTTGATCTTCAACAATGAGTTTTTCAATTAGATTTCCAACAATCTCCCTCTTTGGCATTGATGGCAAATCAAATTGATCATCCATCAGACCCAACTATTCAACCAAATGCTAGCTAGGTTAAAATAGTAAGTCAAATGCCAAAAAGTAAACTGTAACTTCACATCTCCTTCTACCATTCTGATTTCATCATTTCAGCTTCTCCCTCTTTACTGCTACTACCTTGTTCATTGTCTTGGATTTTGTATTGCTCATTTTCTGTTGTTCTGATCAACATCTCTCTTTATCTTCATTTGATCAATATCTCACAAATTCTCCTATTGATCCTTTTGTTGTTGATCAGTTTTCTACTATTTCTCCCTCTTTGACAACAATGCCAAAGACATATTAGCATCTTAATATGCAAGTGTAGCTTTTGCAATTTAATTCAATTGCTCCCTCTATCACCTTGCTTGTGACTGATTTAGAATTTCAGCATTTCTACTACTTTAGGCATGAATCCCAAATTAATCATCCTCTACATTAATGTGTAATATCTTCAACATTTAATTCATTTGATGTAGGGAAATCTTTCTTTTTCTTTAGGTAGCCTTAGCTAGGGGTATTACCCCTAACTTACCTCTAAGATACTCAAAAGCATCTTTGGCTAGCACTTTTGTGAAGATATCTGCAATCTATTCCTTTGAGCTAACATATTCCATCTTTACTTGTTTGTCTTCCACCAATTCTCTTACATAGTGATACTTGATTGCAATATGTTTAGTTTTAGCATGCATTACTGGATTCTTTGATATATTGATATCACTTGTATTATCATAATAAAGTATCATAGGCTCAATTACTTCTTCCTTCATACCTTGTAGCAAATGTTTGATCCATACAATATTGTTATAGTTTATAGTAGCTACCACATATTCAACTTTAGTAGTGGACTGTGAGGTGCAGCTTTGCTTTTTGCTAGTCCATGTAATCAACCTCTTTCCTATGAAAAGTGCTCCTCCACTAGTGCTTTTTCTATCATCAATGTTACCTCCCTAGTCTGCATCAGTGTAGGCTCTTAGTTCAAATTTCTCACTCCTTTTTTAGTACAAACCAAAGTCATCAGTTCCTTTTAGGTATCTCAATATTCTCTTTACTACCATTAAGTGATTTTCTCTTGGATTAGCAGAAAATCTTGCTACTATTCAAAAAACTAATGCAATGTCTGGTCTACTATGTACAACATATTACAACTTTCTAATCATTAACCTATACAATGTATGATTTACTTCAGTAGACTCATCATTCTTCGATGGCTTATGTCCAATTGCCATTGGTGTGCTAACTAGTTTTGAGTTGTCTAACCCAAATGTTTTGAGTATTTCCTTTATTTATTCAGATTGGGTTACAAATATTCCATGTTTCAACTACTGTACTTGTAATCTAACAAAGAATTTTATTTCTCCAAACATTCACATCTCAAATTCATGCTTCATTTGATCAGCAAAATCTTTGAATAAAACATCTTTTCCTCCAACTATTATATCATCAACAAAGATTTTTGATATCAAAATGTCTTTATCTTTTTAAGCTTTGATGTACAAGTTTTTTTTGTCATCTATTCTCTCAAATCCAATCTTCACAAGATATTTGTCCAACCTCTCATACCATGCTCTAGGTGCTTACTTCAATCCATAAAGTGATTTGTGTAGTTTGTAGACCATGTCCTTGTCCTTCTCATCACAAATCCCTCTGGTTGTTCTATGTAAAATTCCTCTTCCAATATACCATTCAGAAAAGTAGACTTCACATCATTTGGTACACTTTGAAACCTTTGTATGCAGCATATGCAAGTAATGTTCTTACTCCTTCCATTCTTGCAACAGGGGAAAATGTCTCTCCATAATCCAATCCTTCTTCTTGTGCATAGCCTTTGCAAACTAGTCTGGCTTTATTTCTTGTTATCTCACCATTCTCATCAAATTTTTTTCTAAAAACTCATTTGGTACCAATCACATTCTTATCAGCTAGTCCAGGAACTAGAGACCATGTTTTTCTCTTCTCTAATCTATTTCTTTTTCCATGGCTTTATACCAATCATCATCTTGTAGTACATCTTTCATTGTTTTAGGTTCAACCTTGCTTAATAGACATGATTCACTTCAGAGCCTATTCCTTTTCATTGGTCTTGCATCCTTGTCACCAATGATTTTATTTATAAGGTGATGTCTTCTCACATACTTGGCTAATCTGGGTTCATTCCTTCTTTCCATGTTTGATCCTTCAACTTTAGAGTCATTTCATTCTTCTTCATTAGGCACTTCATCATTTCTTTCATGTGTACTATTTTTAAAATCAGAATGTGTATTTTCTACATTCTGTAGCTTGACTTTTGAATGCAACTCGACATTCACTAATTGAGACTCGACAGATATAGAAATTTTTTGTTGATTCCCAACTTGATTTGCAACATTGTCTTCAACTGTCACTCCTTCATAGAAGTATACAAAGGATCTATAATCCTCTGTTTGCTTTGACTCATCAATCTAAAATTTTGCATGCTCATCAAAATTTACATTTGCACTCTCCACAATCTTGTTAGTGTTAGTGTTCAAACACTTATATGCCTTACTTCTAGTGGAGTATCCAAGAAATATGCCTTCATCACTTTTTGGATCAAAGTTTCCATTTCTAGTATCCTTTAGAATATATCATTTACAACCAAATACTTTTAAATGTTTAATATTGGGTGAGTGACCATACCACAATTCAAAAAGTGTGCATTTGTACCTTTCTTGACTTGAACTCTATTCAGTGTGTAGACTACAATACTTATAGCTTCTCTCTATTACTTTAGTGCAACATTTTTCTCCATCATCAAGGTTCTAGCATAGTTAATCACTGGCCTATTCCTCCTTTCAGCAATACCATTTTGTGGTGGACTTCTTGGTGCTGATGTTTTCCTTTTGATACCATTGTCATTGCAGAATATTTCAAACTCTCTTGATGTGAACTCACCTCCTCTATCTGACCTTAGGCATTTTAGGTTCTTTCCTATTTCCTTCTCAACTCTAGCCAAATACCATTTAAACATTTCAAATGCAACAAATTTTTTCTTTAAGAACATCGAATTCATTATCCTGGAGTAGTCATCTACAAATAGCATTATATATATATATATATATATATATATATATATATATATATATATATATATATATATATATATATATATATATGTCTCCTAGGTAGCTTTGCACTTATATTATGCCACATAAGTCTATATGGACTAACTCTAGTACTTCATTGGAAGTGTATATTTGTCTTTTGAAACTAGACTTAGTCATCTTCCCTAGTTCACATTGTTTACACATTGTGTTTTTAGGTTTCTTCAACTTAGACAATCCTCTGACCTTCTTTTCCTTGCTGATGCTAATCAGATTATCAAAGTTGACATGACACGGCCTTTTATGTCACAAGCACACATCATCAAGTCTAACAACAAGACATGTTGCATCTTCCATATCTAGGTAAAATAGATTACTCCTAGTTTGTTCACCTTTTCTTATCAACTTTCCATCAGTGTCATAGATCTTGGCAATTTTTTTTCCAAATTCAACTTTGTAACCTACATTGCCTAACTGTGATACACTCAACAAGTTGTAGTTCAAGGCTTCAGCATAATATGCATTATCACATGAAATTTTCTTTGTAGTTTTAATAGAGCCTTTTCCTTTAATTTGACATGGGGCATCATTACCAAATCTAACACTATTTCCATCATATTGAGTAAAGGTAATGAACTTACTTTAATCTCCTATCATGTGATGTGAGCATCCACTATCTATGATCCACTTGTTATTTTTGTTCACACAATCCTTCATCGCTACATAGACTACTTCATCATCATTCTCATCAGAATCTTCTTCAACAATGTAGCATCTCTTGCCTTTCTCCTTGTAATCTTTGTTATCATCTTCTCTTTTATTCCTGTACTTGTTTCCTTCTTTGTAGTTCTTCTTCTACGGACATCTTTAGCAATATGACCTACTTCAATGCAATTGAAACATATAATAGGGAGCTTACCTTTGAATTTACCTTTGCCTCTATGGAATCTCCTAGCCAATAGTGCTTCTAGTTGTTTCACATCTTCCTCATCTATGCTGCTATCATTGGATGCATATTTTCCTTTTCTTCTCTTTTAGCTTGATGTCTCCTCCTCAGTGTCTTTTATTGTCATCTTGGCCTTGAAAGTAGATTCAAGGTTCTCAGGTCTATAGTTGTCAAAGCTGGATAGCTCAAATGTAGTAAGTCTTCCTACTATTCCTTCAAAGGTTAGTGTGTTCCCTTGTACAAATCTTAGCTCTTGGATGGCTGAAACTCTAATAGCATAGATAGGAAGTAGAGTTCTTAAGTATTTTCTGATGGTTGTTTCTTCTTCCAATTGTCCACCTAGACTTCTTATTGCACTTACCACTTCTTTCACTCTAGCAACATACTGAGCAACATTTTCACCTTCCTCCATCTTCATGTCATCAAACTTTCCTCTTAGGCTTTCTCTCTTTTCTCTTTGGACACTCTAATATCCTCCATAGATTTCTAATTAGGTTTTCCACATTTTGGATGCAGTTTCATAGTCTTTGATGTCATCATATTATGCATAGTTAAGTGCAGAGGCAATCTCCAACATTTCTTGATTATGCTCCTTCTTTTTGTTCAAATCATCTGTAGTAAGAGATATTGTTGGATTTACATCTTCTATTCCAATTGAGTTTTGTGCATAGTCACCTATTGATCCAAGGTGCAATTTCATCAGACTCTGCCATGCAACAAAGTTTTCTTTGTTGAGTTTGGAAACTGTCTTAGACATCTTGATCTTCCTACTTCTAGTACCTTGAAACTAAATCAGAAGATGGCTTTGATACGAATTGCTAGAATTTCTTTAGAATAATTGAGGGAGGTAGGGGGGTGGATCAGTTATTCAAGGTCCAAATGTCCTTTTCAAACTTTTCACTAAGTATAGTGAACCCATTCAAGCATTCATTCATCCAAGCTTTAACTTTTCTAATCAAGAAGTTACTATAAATCAACATGCAAGCATAACACACAAGAAATTAACACATGACATAGTGATTTACATGGAAACCCAATTTGAGAAAAACCATCAGTAACATGTTACTCAATTCTCACTCTTCTGAAGTGGTGCCTTGTGAAAGGCCTACCTGTTAAAGGCTTACAACACATTATCAAATGTGACCTTGTTAGAGGATTTAACCACCCTATTAGAAGTGGGCCTAGTTAGATGACTTTACGACATTCACTTGGAGTGCCACCTTATTAAAGGATTTACCAATAGTTGTTAGGCCAATCTAAGTCCATAGGATTTTCAAATCTAATACAATTGCTAGAGAGTATTAGAAAATCTTGACCTAACTACAACATACAACTTATCTTGCAGATCTCATATCACTTCTCAACTCATACCCTTGCCTGGCCTTTAATCTCTACAACTCTTAATAGTTTGTCCTCAATTCAAGCTTAGTCTCCTTGAGTCTCCATGCTCAATGTACCAGTGCAATCATTTCTCCATGACCACTCATAGAATTAGAGCCTCTATGCTCTTCCTTCTCCTAGATGTCTCCCCCTTGACACCCTTCTAACTACTTCCTAGATTTGGCTCTTTTGCAACAATAGTATCAGCAGCTCTATGCTTCTCGGTCTATGACTCCTTAAATAGAATTCTTGGAGTTCCTTTTCTGGCTTGATTCTTCCATTCTTTAATTTCAATTCACATGGATTAGGTAGGATTCATTGCATCTAACCCATATTTTTTCCCTCTAGAAACTTCTTGAATAATCCTTTAGAATTTTCTCAAAAACAATTTACATAGGATTCTGTGCCACCAACTCATCATCCTTATCTCCCAACTTTTTCACAAAATTCAATGTGACCACTATATTGGCTTAGATTTGGTGAATCTGTGTTATTTGAAATAATGCAGTAGCTCAGCACTATTTGAATACTTATGCTCGACACATATTGTGTTACTCGGCATCAACTATGTTTTTCCTAATGCTCAACACCTAAAGATCCCTTGACACCAACTAAAAAATTTTTGATACTTGGCACCTAATCTTTACTCAGTACATGAAGATCACTTGGCACACACTAGAATTTTCTATTACTTGGCTTCTACTGAGAATTTTCTTGGCTTCAACTAACTTGCTCGGCACCCACTAATGATCTTAGTTTAAGCTTTGCATTGTACCTTGTTACAATTTCTTCCTCCAATGTTTCTAAGTGTGACCAACCTCTATATCCTTGAGTATGTCATCAATACATCATTTAACCATTGTCTTAATTAATCCTTGTACTTTATTACAACATCATAACTCAACCTTTTCCTTAGGTTCTCTTGTTACATCTTGTTGATCAAATCCTCTTCGTCAATAAATTAAGTGATAGTACTTAGATCATATAGGAAAATGTCATCCCTAGAAATAGTAGGTTTGACATCAATGACAAAACAATGATCGAAAACAACAATCTTCCTCCTTTGCAACAATATCCCTCTTTGATCTTCAACAACGACCTTTTCAATCAAATTTCTGAAAATGTCTCTAGGGGTTCTAGGACTTCCATTGATTCATGTCATGATGAAATGGGTCAAACAGAGTTGTAGGTTATCTTACAACCCCATTCAACCTATACGATTGATTACGATGTGTTCCTAGGGGTTCTAGTACCCTTCGGGACACATGTCAAGATCAAATCGGTTGAAGGGGGTGATAGGTTAGCTTACAACCCATATGATCAATTACGATGGGTCCCTTGGGATCCTAGGACCCCTAGGAACATTTTACATGATGAAATGGGTTGAAGGGAATCGTAGGTTAGCTTACGACCCCTTTTGAACCATACAAACAATTACGATGTCCCTAGGGTCTTAGGACCCCTAAGAACACATTTCATGATGAAATGGGTCAAAGGGGGTTGTAGGTCAGCCTATGACTAATACGATCAATTATGATTTGTTCAAGACCCCTAAGAACACATATCATGATGAAATGGCTCGAAGGGTCCTTCGACCCTACGATCAATTACAATATGTCCCTAGTGGTCCTAGGACCCCTATGGACATATGTCATGATGAAATGGATTAACCTATGACCCCATTCAACCCATATGGTTGATTAAAAAAAGTCCTAAGGAATCCTAGGACCCCTAGGAACACATGTCATGATGAAATGGGTGAAAGAGGGACTGTTAGCCTATGACTTGCTTCAACCCATACAATTGATTATGATATGTCCCTAGGCATCCTAGGACCCCTAGGGACACATGTCATTATGAATGGGTCAAAGAGGGTTTTAGGTTAGCGTGCAACCCCATTTGACCCATATGATCAATTATGATATGTCCCTAGGGATCCTAGGACCCTATGGACACAAGACATGATGAAATGGGTTGAACAACCCATACAATTAATTACAATATGTCTCTAGGGGTTCGAGGACCCCCATGAACACATGTCATGATGAAATGGGTTGAAGGGGGTTTTACGTTAAGCTAAAACCCCTTTCAAACCATACGATGGATTACAAAATGTCCCTAGGGGTCCTATGAGCCCTAGGGACACATGTTATGATCAAATGGGTGAAAGGGGGCCATAGGTTAGCCTATTACCCCCTTTGACCCATATGATTGATTATAATATGTCCCTAAGGCTCCTAGGATCCCAAACGATATATGTCATGATGAAACGGGTCAAAGGGGGTTAGCCTGCAACCCCCTTCCACCCATATTATTGATTACAAAATGCCCCTAGGGGTGTTAGGACCCCTAGGAAATATGTCATGATGAAATGGGTCAAAGGTGTTGTAGGTTAGTCTAAGATTCCCTTTGGACCATATGATTGATTGAGATATGTCCCTAGGGGTCCTAAGACCCCCATAAACACATGTCATGATGAAATGGGTCGAAGGGGTTTGTAGGTTTGCATACAACCCCATTTGACCTATACAATTGATTATGATATGTCCCTAGGGGTCCTAGGACACTCATGGACAAATGTTATGATGAAATGGGTTAGAGGGAGTCATAGGTTAGTCTATGACCCCATTTGACCCATATGATCAATTATGATATGTCCCTAAGGGTCCTAGGATCCCCATGGACACATTTCATGATGAAATGGGTCAAAGGGGGTCATAGGTTAGAATACAACCCTATTCTACCCATACAATTGATTACAAAATGTCCTTAGGGGTCCTAAGTCCCTCATGGACATATTTCATAATGAAATGTGTTGAAGGGGGGCATAGATTAGCCTACAACCCAATTCAACCCATACAATTGGTTATGAAATGTTCATAGGGGTCTTAGGACCCCTTGGGACATGTCTCATGATGAAATGGGTTGAAGAGGGTCATAAGGTAGCCTACAATCCTAGTCGACCCATATAATCGATTTGATATGTCCCTAAGGTTCCTAGGACCCTTAGGGATACATGTCATGACGAAATGGGTCAAAGGAGTTTGTAGATTATCCTATGACCCCATTTGACTAATTACAAAATGTCCCTAAGGGTCCTAGGACCTGTAGGGAGACATGTCATGATGAAATGGGTTGAAGGGGGTCATAGGTTGGCTTATGACACCCTTTGATGCATACAATTGATTACACATGTCGTGATGAAATAGGTCAAAGGAGGTCATAGGTTAATGACCTTTATGATCAATTATGATATGTCCCTATGGGTCCTAGGACCCCCATGGACACATATCATAATGAAATAGGTCTAAAGGGATTGTAGGTTAGCCTACGACCCCATTTGACTTATTATAAAATGTCCCTAGGGGTCCTACCCCTAGGGACATATATCATGATGAAATGGATCAAAGGGAGTCGTAGGTTAGCCTACAAACCCCTTCAAACCATATGATTGATTACCATATGTCCCTAGGGGTCCTAGGAATCCTAGGGACACATGGCATTATGAAATTTTTTGAAGAGGGTCGTAGGTTAGTCTACAACCACCTTTGAACCATACAATCAATTATGATATGCCCTTATAGGTCCTAGGACCCCCATGGACACATGTCATGATGAAATGGGTTGAAGGGGATCATAGATTAGCCTACAACCCCATTGAACCCATGGGGTCAAAGGACCCCTAGGGACATATATCATGATGAAATGGCTCAAAGGGGATCGTATGTTAGCCTACAACTCCCTTTGACCCATATGATTGACTACAATATGTTCCTAGGGGTCCTAGGACCCCTTGGGACTCATGTAGTGATGAAATCAATCGAAGGGGGTCATAGCTTAGCTTATGACTCCCTTTGACCCATACAATCAATTACGATATCATGTCCCTATGACCCCTAGGGACACATATCATGATGAAATGGGTCGAAGGGGCTTGTAGGTTAGTATATGACTCCCTTTGACCCATACAATCAATAATTACGTAATTAAAATTAAAACTTATATATATAATAAATATATATAGATAAAGTATATGTAATAGTAATATATATATGTACTTTATATATAATTATAATATATGTATATGTATATATGTGTGTGTGTGTGTGTGTGTATTTGTATATATGTATATATACATATATTTATATGAATTAATAAATACTAATATATATGATATAACTATTATATTATATAAAATATAATTCTCTCAATTATATATATGATTATATAATAAATAATATATATGAGTATAAATACTATATAAGTGTCCCCCTATGATTTCCCCACAAATTTTGGGCACAGATTTTGGGTACCAGATATCATATCAGGTATCCAATTTGGGATCAGATAGCCGATATGGGATTAGGTACCTAAATCAGTTTACTAGCAGACTTTTACCAAAATATTCTCTGTCACTGCAAACCCTGCAACAATCTCATTTTTTTGGCTTTTTCACAGGGTTCAATAGTGTTTTTGCAGAAAGCATATTTTTGGAGCCCATTATATAAAAGGTGGCTAAGAATTTTGATAAGGTGTCTAGTATTTTTGTCTAAATGGGGAGAAGTAGTCATCAAAAGGCTAAACACAAAAGGAAGGTATCTAATGAAGACATTGCAACATATAGGGAAAGAGACTTGGTAAATCACCGAAGGAAGAGATAAGGTATCTTAAATGTTAATCAAGTTAATGATGTATTGATTGAAGGTGAAATTATAGAGTTAGAAAATGCATATGTTCAGTTAGGGAATGAAAATGTACCAATTTATAATAACAATGCTAGTATTGAAAATTTGGAGAATGAAAATTTACTAGTTCATAGTATGAATGTCATGATTGACCATGTCAAAAATGAAAATGCATAGGAACATTACATACCTCCTAATTATAGCTGAAGTGAAGGTCCTATAACACAAAAATGGTTAATTAAAATTGATGAAACAATTATTAGTAATTTGGAAAGAAAAAAATCACAAAGAACCATTCGGTTATGGGCTTCAAGATTATATAAAATGTTTTTTGGCAACAAGATAGTGATGGAGCAATGTTAACTTTTTATGGACTTATTAAAGATACAAAATATGAGACCTACATTTTCCAAATTGAAGATTTGTGTCAATAAGAAAATGGAAAGAAATGTCATTATTGTGAAGAATCTTTTTAGTGCTCTTAATAGAATTGGAAAAAATAAAAGGAAGAAGGATAAGAGAGCTACTTGAAGGGTTATTACAACCTATTTGGCAAGTCATTATTTGAGAAAGGGTAGTTATATGAGACAAACTTGTATTGACTTGAACAAAAATCATACTACTTTGATTAGAGCACTTACAAGATGAGAGAGAATTGATGATCCTCTTCAAAATGTTACATGGGATTTTGGTGGGAGACTTTCATATTTTGATAAGAAGCTAATAGATGATGCGAAGCAAGAAATTACAAAGCTTTGGCACTCTAGCTCAAGAGTCTCATCCAATGCTAAAGATGTGTTGAAGTTGAGAATTGGTATTAGAGACCACACACCACATCCTAAACATTATTTGGAGGTAAGTCAAACTATGTTGTTCAAACAATTTAAAGAGAGTCATCCAAGATTGCATGTATCATAGAGAGCTTTTGAATTCTTGAAGCCATTTTATTGTGTAGCACTTAAGATTCAAAATACATGTTGTTGCAAATATCATTTGGAGTTTTCTATGCACCATGAACTATTACGCTCCATCTATTCTACTTTGCATGGTAATAAAATGTTGGAGAATTGTAGTAATAGTGGTCTTCCAAAATTATCAAGAAGTTTATGATGACGGGCCACACCACCCGTACCAACTCACAAAAAAAAAAATGCAATAATATGGAGACAAGAGAGATGACAAAATGCTTCATAAAGCATCCATTAATACTTGAAATTTATTAGAAGAGATTACATACAAAGAGCTTTACTACAAGAGCTTACACTTGAAGAGCTTCTATTTCTCCAACTTCCTTTAGAAGAGATTCCATTCCTTGAACTTGATTACAAATGATAATAGGCCTTTCTTAAATAGGCCCTTCTAACCCAAGACATTACAAACACAACCAATGTGGGATAAAAGGTAAATACAACTACCTTTAAATAAATATTAAATTCCCACCCAAATACAACTAAGCACCCAACAAATATTAAATACATGATTTAAGGATCTTTCCACAAACTTCTAAGATGCCACCTACACACTTCGATTAATGGAATGACAACTATTTTTATTATTTTCTATTTATGCCACCCATGCACCTTGAAAATAGAGATTCCTCTTTTCTCCACTTTTCCTATTTTCTATTTTAAATTATTTTCCTTCCATTTTTGTCACTTTCTCTCTCCTCCACAATTTTATTTTATTTTTTTCCCCTTTTTTTTTTCTCTCTCTGTTTTTTTTTTTTTTTTTTTCTAATAATTTAATTTTCCCATGCAAGATGCTCCTACATCAGACTCCCTTGGTAGATAGAAAAGTGTGTCCCACACTTTGATGCCAAAAGAAAGATATACATCCATCTTCATCTTTAGTAAAGGCTTCCACATTTTTTTTTTGCTGATGCATGATGCTCCTGCATCCGACTCCCATGGTAGGAAAAATTTTGTGAGTATGGATTCACAAAATGAAGTAGCCACTATTGAAAGTTTTTTTCTTTTCCTCCAACACATAGCTGGAACAAGTATCCGATGCTGAAATTTCTCCTTCGCAATGAACTGTATCCAAGTATAATTCTCATCCTCATCCAATCTTGTTGAATTAATCGCACCTATAATAAATCCACCAACACCATACCAATCTTCCTTTGCATACCATACATGACTAACAAGATCCTCATGCAAAAAATCATCAATATCTTTTAAACTCATATCAAAGACAACATCCCATGATTGATAAGAATTTACCTCTTTGACACATTCATCTTTGCTTACCTCTTTCATGTCATCAACAATGCATGTAATTATTCCATTTGCTTGATCTCCAACGAAGGCACTATACTTTTCCTCCATTGCAATCTTTGAATCATCTTGATCTATTTTAGGTTCATAAATCTTGTCCTCTTCATGCTCTTCCTCTTCTCATTCATCTTCATCAACTTTAGGTTCGCAAATAATTTCCTCTTCATCCTCTTGCTCTTCCACTAGATCATCTTTATTTTCCACATCCATGGAATTATCAATATCCCTTTTCTGGTGACATGCTCTTTGTTTTCGCAACTCAGCTTCTAATTCATTCACTTGCTTCTGCAAATCAACTAGCAATGATTGTTGATTTCTTGCTCTAAATTTCTCAAGTCGAGGAATCCTTAGAATCCATCCAATCACAAAAGTCATCTTCTTCTTTCTCTTCTCCATAATCAAGTCTTTAGAAGACAAATCTCATGCAACACAAGAACCTTGTGCAAACTACCTCATAGTCGGCGATCTGTCTACACAATCAAGAACTTCTTGACAAACTTCACCCACTCAAGGTCCTGGTGCAAACTGCCTCACATTCGGCGATCTGTCTGCACACTCAGGAACTCCTGCTCTGATACCACTAATGACGGGCCACACCACCTGTACCAACTCACAAAAAAAAAAATGCAATAATATGGAGACAAGAGAGATGACAAAATGCTTCATAAAGCATCCATTAATACTTGAAATTTATTAGAAGAGATTACATACAAAGAGCTTTACTACAAGAGCTTACACTTGAAGAGCTTCTATTTCTCCAACTTCCTTTAGAAGAGCTTCCATTCCTTGAACTTGATTACAAATGATAATAGGCCTTTCTTAAATAGGCACTTCTAACCCAAGACATTACAAACACAACCAATGTGGGATAAAAGGTAAATACGACTATCTTTAAATAAATATTAAATTCCCACCCAAATACAACTAAGCACCCAACAAATATTAAATGCATGATTTAAGGATCTTTCCACAAACTTCTAAGATGCCACCTACACACTTCGATTAATGGAATGACAGCTATTTTTATTATTTTCTATTTATGCCACCCATGCACCTTGAAAATAGAGATTCCTCTTTTCTCCACTTTTCCTATTTTCTATTTTTAATTATTTTCCTTTCATTTTTTTCACTTTCTCTCTCCTCCACAATTTATTTTATTATTATTTTTTTTTTTCCCCTTTTTTTTTTCTCTCTCTATTTTTTTTTTTCTAATAATTTAATTTTCCCATGCAAGATGCTCCTGCATCAGAGAGCATCATGCATCAGTTTACAACATCAATTTTTTGTCCTACAGTTGATGGTTGTTTCTTTTATAGAATCTCTTGCTTAAATGAGAACTGTTCAAAATGTGGTGGCTTATCCAAGTTTAACACATGTTTCCATGAGGGGTGTGAACAAGATCTTGGGAGGACAATAGTAAGCAAAAAGGTATATGAAATGGTGAAATACACATTGGTGAGGGCTCTAGATGTGAATTGGTTGCAAAATAAATCAGTGTGTCTAACTTTATTTCAGATTTGAAGACAAATATTTTCTACAAGTATGAAATGAATAGTCTCAGGTTTCAGTGGTTGGATTATAAATTTAGAATTTGTAAGGAGACTTTTTCAATTGGTACTATTATATCATTTGTTGACTTTGTAGAGAACTACACATTGCAACCCCATAATGAGACACAATCTCAATATTACAACTTGAATAAAAAGAAATAATGAATGGGGTGTATGTAGGAGTTATGAGATAGAATGGAATATGAATATGAGGGAGAATGTAGGACCTATCCTTAACCCAAATTCCAAAAAGATATGATCCAAATTGATTAACCACAAGGAAGTGATCAATATACAAATGAATCAAACAATGGAGAATACAAAGAAAGGAGAAAATACTATAATCTACTATAGAAATTATGTACTTAAAATATTTAATGAAATAAAAGAAAATTTCTAACCTCAAAGTAGGGTGAACCTAGAAAATACTAATTTTTGATCTTTGTATATAGTTTTGAGAAATTCTGCAACCTGCACCGAACTGGAAATGTTGAGATAGAGAAAACCCAAAAAGCTTTTGTCCTTCCAAGGGTAGGTCATCCTTGACTCTGATAGTAGGACACAATCTTACCCTTAAAATTTGACCTTGACCTATAAAGCTCTGATTAAAATTATGTTCACGAATTCTGGAAGTTTGACAAAAAGGGTATCCAAATATGAACTCCAATTCATTGTCCTCTACCTCTACCTGCAAGAAAATGGTTTTGTTGTTTGGATGAGGGTTTTTCCTTGGTCAAACCCAGGTTTGGAATCAACCTTAATAACAAAATTGAAATAAAGAATGCTAGAAAGTAATAGAAGTAAATCTAACAATGAAGCTATGCTATTCAATATATATGCAATTGTATTTGAAATGTAAACAAGTATGTTGATATGAAAGCTTGAACATAACATTAGCAAATGTAGATCAAAACCTCCATGATTGTATGCTTAGAATCCACCTTGAGAGAAGAATTAATATATCTAGAAGATGAACAAATGATCTTCAAGGAAGATCACACCACCATGATGGTTAGATCTAGGGTTTGAATAATGAATCTTGAATGCTTGAATCCTTGATCTCCAATAGAGAATTTTGAATGGAGACAATAGCTTGGATACTTTCTTGAAAATACTTGATGGAATTATTGCTTGAAAATAATGGATCATCTGATATCTTCCCATTCGTTAAGTTGTTCTTATTATTGTTAGAGAAAATGAGAGGAGGAGACTTCCTTATATAGAGATCTAGGGCACAAACTTCTAGAGAAGGTTAAAATTGGAGAATTAAACCCCAATTAACCTTAACCCATAAAAATGGACCTAGATTAAATTTAATTTAATATTTTACCATTCTAAAACCTAAAATAGTCGATCGACCCAAAAGAGGGAAAATGAAAGTTTCTAAAGCCTGATATCCCAAAACCTCCAGAACTTGAAAATTGGACCTTGGGTTAGGGATGAGATCAACCCTTCCCAAGGTTAGGGTCAAGGCCATCCTTCACCTAGGTTAGGGTCGAGGTCAACCTTGACCCATTAGGTCATCCTTGACCCAAAAAGTCAAAGTCCTTAGTTTCATAGAGAAAACTGTCAGAAAGAGTTTGAGAGAGAGAGAGAGAGAGAGACAGAGAGAGAGAGAGAGAGAGAGAGAGTAGGGGGAATAGCCAAATCCATGCAAAGACCTATTCAAGGCACTTTACATGACCCCAGACCACTTACTTGGAAGGCTAAACATCTTAACATGGAAGTGCTTCCATTTTAAGATGATACACAACTCCATTTAGATTGTTATTTTTTTCCACATGACATATAGGAATGCCCTTAATAGTGCAAAAGATAATTGGAAGATTATTAGAGAGTACAATTTTTTTATGAGTGATGATAGATCCCACTCTCATGAGTTTTTGTAACATTATTTTGATATTTTTTTAAATTTCTTGTAGGAGCATGGCATTGCTACGGATAGACATGTCATTTGCTCAGATAATTGCATAAGTCAATTCAAGAATGCTTGCATGTTTTATTGGTTGTGTAGGAAGCACATAGAGAGGGGGTTCCTCATAATTGGAGATTTTTTTTTGCTCTAGCCATGGGAAAGAGGAACATGATGGAATATGGGCATGTGTGAATAGACCTCTAATTAAGGAGAAATTGAATATTTCAGGTGAAGAGCTTCTTGATTCTTGTAGCATTGTTGATTGGCACAGTTTAGCATTATCACAAGGGGGCATCTTGATTCAGTAGTACACAAATTCATTTGGTTGGTTGAGGAGGGGTCCATAGGTGATATATCATATTGTTCTCTAGTTATAGATTCATCAAAAATGCATTCATTCTAGAGCTCTAATTCTAGTACATAGACCATTTGGACATGACATCTAGCTTACCTTTTTCCTAGTTGTTTTCAATGTGATTGGGATCATTGTGAGTCGAGTAAGTGGGTGGATACATGGGCTCCATATTATCTTACTACATTGTCTAGCATACCCTCTATCATAAATTATGACATGGAAATTTTAGCTGAGCATAACCATCTATCAGATCTTCTTCAGCTATGATATGTCTTTGCATTGGTTGCACCACAAGAGAATGATGAGAAATCATATTATTGGTTAGCACATTTTGTAAGAGGTTTAAAAAACTCTTGCACAACCAATTATAGATTATGATGGATTCACATATCCTACTATTTCTGTTGTTGTTGTTAGAGCATGGCTATGGACATACATTCTTAGAAGGAATGGAATTCCTACATTCGAACACTATCAGAAGCAAAAAACAATTCTCAGATATTTACATCTTATTATAGCAAAAAATATGAAGTTGTTGAAGCATCTAAAAAGACAAAAATTAAAATAACTTTTTTCTATTAGTAATGTTGATCATGAACCCCATTTGGAGACCCTAAAGAAGAGACAAGACCCTAGAGGAACACTCAAATAGGTATATTTACTTCTTATGTTCTTTTATTCATAACGATTCGGTGAACTGATGATTATTTTATTTAAATTTAATTAACTTATTATTATGTAGTCATAATTCTAATATTTTTTATGATATTGGAGTGTATGTACATCATGACGAGTAGTCATGCATGAAGATAAAAAAAAATGAGTGTAATGAAGAAAAATCTATTATATTTTTGATACTATGAATTTTGACACTATGATTTTTGGTATTTCTGTATTGATGTAATAATGATGAAACACTTGAGATATCATAAATATACACTTGTTGATATAATGTAGGCAAAAAGGATTTTTTAGTAAAGAAAATGATAGTGATGCATTAACCAAGTTTCATTGAGGATTTATCTAGTTGATGCATATTGTCACACTTCAGGTGTGAAATGCAGAACCTATTGCATATGAATCACTACAATAGGTAAATAGTAACTTCAAAGTATAAAAGACAACAAATTAGTCTTAAGGAATCAATAACTAGGTGATCATGGTAGCATTTTTGGGTGGGAATTTGGCCGTGGGGATTGAATATCATTTTGTAGGGAATGTTGTAGGTGGGAATCTTGCTATAGGGATTGTCAAGGGTTTTGCAAGGAATGTGGCTATGGATTCTGGTAATGGATCAAATGGGAATGTGGAGTAGGAAGAAGAAAAAATTTTGTTGGGCTTTGGTTCAAGAAGGCATGGGGATTCTAACTTTCATCAGTTTGATCCTCTGACTAATATCCTTGCCCCTATAAGGGACCCACTTGAGAAAATTTTGAAAGAGGGCCCTTCCTCTATGGTATGTAAGGAATTTGAATGATCCTATGATGGGGAGAAAAAGAAGGTGAAGGATGAATTTGGTCAAAGAAAGTGGTCTTCTATATTTGAGAGAAGACTAGGAGGTGTGTCAACCTTTCCTCCTATTACTTCAAATCATGTTCATGGGAAAAAGGTGAATTTCAAATTTTTTTACCAGACATAAAAGTTGATTATTATATTACTTCTATGGAGTTAACCTTTAGTTGGGAAATTTTTGGGGGGCCATCCAGATGTTGAAACCTTTAGAAATATGATTAAAAGGAAATGGATCCTCTGAGATCAAGTTGACATTGCTTTAATGTCTAATTTATTTTTCTCCTTTTTATTTACTTCTAAGTAGGATATGAATATGGTTTTATGTGGTGGACCATGGGTATTTGGCAATAGTTCCTTAACAATTAAAAAATGGGAACCAAATATGGACCTCTTAGATGTGTTCTTTCTTACTACTCCTATGTAAGTAAGACTCCCAAGTCTCCTACTTAATTTTTGGCATGAAGATATTTTTAAGGGGATAGCTAGGTTCTTTGGAGAGTTCATTGACATTGATAATATGACTACCTCTAGATCTAAATTGTTGTTTGTTAGGATCTATGTCAAAGTAGTGCACCTGAATGTTCTTCCTCAAAAGGTGGAAATCAGCTCAAAATTGAGAAAATGGTCACAAGAGATTATCTTTGAAGACCTCCTTAATGCATGTTCTTTTTGAAAAAAAATGGATCATTGGGTTAAAAATTGTCCTCTAAAAGTTAAAAATAAGAAAAAGGTGGTGATTGTGGAAAAGAAGGTTCAAAAAGGAGTTTGGAAACCTAAAGTTTTAAATGGAGAATCTATTCCAAAGGGTCAAAAAATTGAAGATACACTTAGATTTTAGTCTAATGATAGGAAGGAGAAATTGGAGGATGAAGGTAAGAATGATGAATTCATAGTTTTATC
Source organism: Cupressus sempervirens (assembly GCA_028749045.1). Taxonomy (NCBI): domain Eukaryota; kingdom Viridiplantae; phylum Streptophyta; class Pinopsida; order Cupressales; family Cupressaceae; genus Cupressus; species Cupressus sempervirens. The sequence goes on from CM053783.1 coordinate 374,337,889, forward strand.
TTTTACTCAAGATATTGAGGAATCAGGAAGAATAAAAAATCAGATGGTCATTTATCAGAATTATGTTGAGGATTTGGATGAAGTGGATGGGATAGGGGATGTTGAGGAAGGATAAGTCTTAGTGGAAATAATTGGATAGCTAGAAGATTTATTGAATAACTTTGTGGAGGATTCTCTAGATGAAGGAAATCTCCCTATGTCAGTACCTCTTTTTAAAGAAATGTCCTTGAATGTGCTCAAACTTCCTTCTAAGAAAATGGAACAGAAAGTAGGTAAGGAAGAATTTAGACAAAAACCAAGACAAATAAAAAAGGAAGAAAAGAAAGTGACATCTATTATGCCTTCAAGAGTAGCTACTCAAAGAAGTAAACTAGAAATAGGATCTCTAAAATTGAAATTGGATGTTGGAACCCCAGAGAAACTTGGTAGAAAGACATCCAAAAATAAGAGAGAAATATAAATCTTTTAGAATATTGTTGATGGGAAGCAAGTGACTATTCTAGACTTTACCCCTAAAAAGAAATGAAAATCATTACCTACAATGTAAGGGGGATGAGTAGCATCCATAAATTAGATATAGTTAGAATTTTTTTAGGGATCATAAACCTGACATTATGGTGATCTAGGAGACGAAGATGGGGAAAGGTAAAGCTGGAAGTTTGAAATTATTTAATAAATATGGCGTTATGGTGAGTAGTTCTAAAGGAGGATTAGGAAGAGCGCTGGTCATGTGGAGGAATTCAATATTTTATGGTACCCTAATGAATGTCAATAAGAACTTTATTGTGGTCAAGATAAAAAAAATTATCTCATGGTAACTACTAGTATGTAGTTAACATATATGCTCCTAATAACAAAAATGATAGAAAAACATTCTGGGATTCTCTATCTAAGATTAAAATTTTAGACTATAATGGTAAATGGTTAATGTTGGGGGATTTTAATATTCCTCTCTATGATCATTAAAAAAAGGAGGAAATACAAGTTAATTGGAAGGTAGATTGAATCTCATACATTTCATTAATAAAGAAGGATTAATGGTTATGGAGATCCAAGGTATTGACTTAACTTGGAGCAATAAAAAATTTGGAAATTACTATATTCAAGCCTGCCTAGACAGAGTCCTTATTGCTTTGGACTAGACTTATGACTATGTTTGTTCACTTTCTTCTATTCAGAAGATTGGTTCTGACCACTTTTCACTCAAATTTAAGGTTGAGCCTTTTCAAGCTAGGAACAATTTCTCATTTAGGTTTGAGAAAATGTGGATATAGCATTGAAATTTTAATTATTTACTGGTTAAATGGTGGAACATTAATATTGAAGGTACTTCTTTGTTTAGTGTTGCTCCCAAACTTATTAATGTTAAGAAAAGAGTAAGAGAATGGAATAAGAAGTCTTTTGGGAATATCTTTGAGAGTAAATTGAATTTGAATGATGAACTATGAATCATCCAAGATAGAATTTAGGTGGAAGGTTATTCAGAGGACTTGGTTAAAGAAGAAAATGAAAAGCTAGTGAAATACCATGATATTATTTCTAAAGAGAAAACCTTTTGGAGGTAGAGATCTAGGTCTATATGGCTTCAAGGTGATAGAAATAATAAAAAAATTCATCTTTCCACAATGAAACATAGAGCTAAGAATCATATTTCCAACTTTTCTAGGGGAAGGGATAAAATAACTAATGAAAATGAAATATCTAGAGAAATGGTTTCTTATTTCTCATCTCTTCTATCTTCAGACCCTGATGTTGACAGAACTAAATAGATGGAGCTTCTTGAAGCTATTCCTTAAGTGGTCACTAATGAGAAGGAAAAAATGATGATAGTTATTCCCTCTTGGAATGAAATTTATAAAGCTATATATTCCTTTGAAGGAGATCAATCTCCCAACCCAGATGGTTTTCCAATGTTTTTCTTCTAGAAATTTTGGGAAGTGGTTGGTAAAGATGTTTTTGATGAAGTGAAAGAATGTTTTGGAGAAAAAAAATGCTTAAGGAGATAAATTCTATGTTCCTTTATCTTATCACAACTAAGTGTTGAGCTGACTCCCCTAAACATTTTGGACTTATTAGCCTTTGTAATTCTATGTACAAAATTACCTCTAAATTCTTACCCTGTGGTTTTTGGTTATCCTTCCTAACCTTCTTTCTAATAAATAGAATGGATTTATCCCTAAAAGACAAATTTTGAACTCTATTATTTCTGTGCATGAAAATATTCATTCTTTATCTCTTTCTAATTCTCAGGGTTTTGTAATGAGGTGGATATAGCTAAAGCTTATGACAAAGTTGACAAGAGTTTTCTTTAAAAGGTTTTACTTTCTTTTGGTTTTAGTGATCAAATTCTTAAGCTTGTTATGTAGCTTGTTTCTACCTCTTCTTTGGTTGTCTTAGTTAATGGGAGTTCTTCTAAATTTTTTATACCTTATAGGGGTCTAAGACAAGGTGATCCTATTTCTCCTATTCTTTTTACTATAATGGCAAATAGTCTTGGTAGTTATATTGTTAGGTTGGTTTTTAGAGGGGAAATTCAAGGTGTGATACCCTCTTCACGTTATCTTCTTTGTTCTAATGAAAAATTTATGGATGATACCAGTTTTTGGGGAAAATATTGTTAGCAATTTATTTAGCACTCGCCTCAGGATTTGTGACAAGGGCTTAACCACCTCCAATGTACTATAAGTTGAATGGTTGTATCAGGAATTGATAGATCAGTCTTTTGGTGCAATGGAAACCTCATTCTAACAAGTGGGATAAAAGCTTGGTCATAGGTTTGAATCTTTAGACCCTCAAGTAATGCTAAGGGCGAGATTGTTAGAAATTTATTCAACACTCCCCTTAGGATTCATGACAATGGCTTAACCACTTCTTCACACTATAAGTTGAGTTTTTTTTATGGGCATTAACAGATTGGTCTTTTGGTGTAACAATAACCCCACTCTAACAAAGATGATGTTAGGGAGGCAAGAAGTCTTTAAAAGGCCTTGAATGTTTATTCTTCTACCACTAGGAAATTTATTAGTTGGGATAAAAGCTCTCTCTTTTTTAGTAATACTCATATTCTTAGAAAAAGGAAAATTGCTAGCATTCTGGGGTGTTCTATAGATTCCTTTTTGAGCACTTATCTTGGTCTCCCTCTAGGGCTTAGTCCTTCTAAATCTCTTGGGAGGAGCTAGTGAAGAAATTCCACAAGAAATTAGTTGGTTGGAAATGTAATATGTTGAGTCAAGCTGGTAAAGTCACTTTGCTTAAGGCTAGTCTACAAAGTCTCCCTACTTATGCACTTAGCCTATTCAAAATTCTAGCATAATTTGCATATGCAATCTATAAAATTAAAAGGAATTTTATTTGGTTTGGAACTGAAGATAAAAAGAGAATGGCTCTGATAGCTTGGGAAAAGGTTTGTAAATCAAAAATGGAAAGAAGTTTGGGTATCAAGTCTATTAGTAGTATGAATAAAGCTTTGTTGGCTAAACAAGGATGGGGAGTGTACCATGATGAAAGAATGGAGCTCTATCTAGAGACATAAGTACCTTTATAATGATCCTTCTATTTATGACTTTCTATCCTACCCTATCATCTCTAGTTCCTCTACTATTTGGGGAGTTGTTCAAGGGTCTAAACATTTTCTAAATAAAGGTTATAAGTGGAAAGTTGGGGATGGAGGAAAGGCTACATTTTGGAAAGATAAGTGGGTTTTGGATCATCCTTTATTGGAGGATTTTGATGACATCTCTCCTATAGAAATATGCAAACAAGTTTTTGGAGAGTTTGTGGGGAACTACTGGAATAACAATGGATGGGTTAACATTACTAAGTTTTGCCAAAGTTTTTTCATTATTCAAATTTCCCTTAATTCATCTAGCATTTATCCTAACAAGGATGATACTATGGCGTGGGGGGTTTAACCTTGTGGTTATTTAAAAGTTTCTCCTATTTTTAGATTTGAGGAGAAGGTTAGTCCCCCTCTATGGGCTAGAGCTTGGATTAAGGGCCTTATCCCAAAAATTAATATCTTCTTTTGGACTATGCTTCAAAATAAAATTTTAGCTCTAGTTAATCTTCGAAAAAGGTATTAATATAGTGAACATATGTTCCCAATGTAAGATAGAAATTGAAGACATGAAGTGTCTTTTTTTGAATTGTAATTACAACCAGAATGTTTGGGGATCCCCCCTCCAATATTAGAGCATTTGGTGGGTTGAACATAGTAATATTGCTGGTATTTTCAAATTTGGAAATGTACTATTAGAGGAACTAAAATTGGATTTCTTTGGAATATATCTCTCCCCCCATCTTTTTTGGGGTCTTTGGAAAGAAAGGAACAATAGAATATTCAGAAATAAAGAAACTCTTGAATGGGTGGTAGGTCAAAATATTATTAGGGCTATCAAAGAGAATTTTATATCTCAAATTAAAAATAGTAATGATGTGCAGATAAGAAATCCATTGAAAATGATAGGAACAAATTCAAAACATAATGATCATAGACAAGGTTTTATTTGGAAATCACCTCTTTGCATTGGTTGAAAGTTAATTTTGATGGTTCTATTAAAGGGAACCCTAGAAGAGCTGGGTATGGTGGAGTCCTAAGAGACCATAATAGTAGAGTAGTTGATGTTGTGGCTATCACTAATGGTCACTCAACTAGTCATAAAGTTGAGGTTATTACTACTCTTTATACTATTAGGATGGCAGTGGAAACTAGTTTAGGGAACTTATGGCTAGAAGGGGATTCTTTAAACATAGTTGACATACTAAATAATAAGAACACAATTACATGGAATATTGATGGAAGTATTATGGAAATTAAAATTTTGATCTTTTTTTTGATAAATTCATCATAATTCATAATTATTGAGAAGGCAATAAAGTTGCTGGCAAGATAGCTAATAAAGTTGTCTACATGGATGAAAAGCTGGCATGGAGTGATAACCTCAGCAAAGAAAGTGAGTTGATAGTGATCATTAACTATGACATGACTAATGCAATTGAAGGAAAGATTATGTGAGTTTTTGTAATTTATTATGACAAGTAGTGTTTTTATTATGGAATATAAATGTATTTCATGGGGGTACTTTTGTGTCATCATCAATAGGACTTCACAATTTTTTTGGGAAAAAATATTAATTGTTGTTAAAATACCTTGTCTCCTGTGAAAGTTATCATTTTTCAAAGAATTTACAGAGTTGATTGCACTATGTGTGGGGACTTGAGGAAATAGGAGTCATCTAGTTGCACAGGTTGGAAAGAGAAAAGGGAGGTGTCAGATATTCTCAAGAAGAGTAAAGTGACAATGTACATTGAGAAGCTGAATGGTTACAAACCCCACATTACTGATTACTTCTTCAAGAATTGGTTTGAGGAAAGGGTTACACTTTATAGGTTAAGAATGGATTTGACTAAGGACTTTATAGCATAGATAACTAGTCTTCCTATGGAGGGCTTTAAATTCATAAAGGAAACCAATATATCAAACACTACTTTCAAAAAATTTCCCAAAAAGGAAGAGGAGGACAAAAGGTTGGTTAAGAACAAGGACTTCTATGAGCTAGACCAAATTAAGGTAATCCAACAAGATGTTTTATTTGTGTCCATGAGTATTTTATTTTGGATGGTAAATTGAAAAGGGTTCATAAATTACACTTTGTGTTTTTGAACCATTTTTGGTATAAGGATAGGTTGTCCTTCACTTTCTACTTGAAATTTTCTTTGTAAAATAGTGTACTGGCCCATAGAAAGAAGGAAACTAGGGTTGTGCTCCATGAAGGACTTATTTTTTTAATTGAAAATTACTGTAGAAATAATGCAGTGAAGCTCTCACCTATTGTGGAGAAGAAGAGAAAATAAGTTGGTAATGAGCCACATCAAAAGATGAGTGCTAAGAAAATTAAAAATAATACTATGAAAACTAAAGGTTATAGCAATAGTAAGGGTAAAAAGAAGGAGATTAAGGTAGACAAAAATAAGAAAGTTAATGAGGAATACATGGAGTCTTAGAAATGTGTAGATGAAGAGGATGAAAGTGAAATAGAAATTAGGGATCTCAGTTCTAACCTAGATGGGTATTCTGGTACTTATGGTCTCTCTCTGGTTAATAATGATGGGGAAAGTAGCAAAGAGGAGAATTTAGAGTCAAATTCAATTTTAGAACCTTTGGGATAGAAGGAGAATATTTTGAACCAAAGTGAAAGGCCTACACCCATTAAAAAGGAAATTACTGATGCTAAGATCCTAGTGGACTTTGACAAGGAGAAGAATGAAGAGGTAAATGCCCTTGTCATTAAAGATCAGAGTCTAAAAAAGGAGAACCAAAAGAAGATTATGGATCAAAAGGGTTTAAATAATAAAAATTAGTTACAGTTTAAGGGAACCCAGTAAGTGACAACTAATTCAGAGAAAGGGTCTGATGATGAGACCAAAGATGAAAATAATATGGTGAAGCTATCTTTTCTGTACAAGGTTTAGATGAAAATTGATGCCTCTCTCCAGGTCAACTCTTGCCTCTATAATGAAATTATTATTCTAAAAAAAATGGGAGATATTCAGAGAGAGATGGACGAAGAAAAAATGAAGAGATCCTAGCCGGAAAACTAGGTTGGGTACACCCTTGAGAAGCTGAAGGCCTATGAATTGGAACTTCAACAACTAGTTAAAGATAGTGGACAAAGAATGGATATGGTGAATCCTAGTTTATCTGCAGCTACTAAAAGTTTAGGTAAAAGGAGAAATGAGGAGATTGTGTGCACTATTATTGTTGTTGTCAAGATTCAGGTGGCCCTAGTAAAAGAATGAGACAAAGTAAAAAAAGAAAGTTTTGGTTGATGGCCCTAGTTTTGTTGTCGATGATATCCTGCAGGGTGCTATGGGGGCTAGTAAGGATTTAGCCAAGGTTATTAAATAAATCATTTAGATACTAGTTCTAGTCCCTGGTTTCTGGCCTCTAGTTGGTCAACTGGTCTTGGTTGTCCTATTTTTGTTTCATTTCTAGCTTTGTTTTGTTGTTTACTATAGGTTCTAGGTCCTTGTAAAACCTAGTTTTGAAATTTGGACAGTTTATTTTGGTGGTTTCAGGTCCTTGTAAAACCTAGTTTAATGTTGTATTTGTGAACTTAGGTTTCAGGTCCTTATAAAACCTAGGGTTCCTTATCACCTATCTTTCTTCATGTTGTAAGGGGTTTTGGGTCCCCTTGAAACCCATTTTTTCCTTAATCTAAAACAAGGATTTTTTTGCTTAATGTAATTAATGTGGAGGGAGCTAAAAAATGATGGTTTTACTTAATACTAACACAAAAATTGCACTATGTCTAATGCCAAAAATTTGA